>QLTV01009056.1:1001096-1018145 GCA_003457575.1 Thermophis baileyi
AAACCCCCAGCCACCATGGCTTAATGCAACAATGGGACCTGGAGTCCAGCCTCTACAGAAGATAACAGGGCTCAACAAGGCAAGATTCAAAATTTAAAGTTAGGTTGTACTGTAATTCAAATCCCCTTTCAGCCACACATTTGATCTCAATTATAGCCTCTTAATCTTATTATCTTGCAGGATTGTTGGGATAATGAATACGGGCAGGGCAGGTATATAATGCTTTTGGGGAGAAAAGTCAACTAGAATCCAAATAATTAACAAAATAGGAATATAGGAGAGACTGAATGTTCAGCTCTTTTGGATTTTAGGAGCTAGAAAAAAAAAAGAGGTTGGGCTCATAGAACACACCTGATCAGGTCAATTTAAGGATCCTGTCCGGATTGGACAGAAAAAGGGCAGTTTTAATCCAAAATAACTAGGTAACATCATAATCAGGATTTTCTTGTCCTATTCTCAGCTTATAAATGTCTTGTATGCCAGTGTGGTCAGTTGGCTGTGTGATTGGTTGTTCATTTGGAGCTATATTTAAATTCTGATCAGCTGATTGGTTCTCTTATTGATTGGTCGTTCGAATGGCTAAGGCAGGGGTGTCAAACTCAAGGCCGGTGGGCCAGATCCGGCCCGCGGGGTGCTTAGATCTGTCCCGCGGTGCCGCCCTGGAAACAGCAAAGGACCGGCCTGCGGTGCCTCTGCCAGTGAAAACGGGCTCCCAGGCTCTGTTTTCGGCCGCGACAGCCTCCTGCAGCCCTCTGCCAGCGAAAATGGAGCATCCCCCGAGCTCCGTTTTCACTGGCAGAGGGCTGCAGGCCGTGGCGGCTGAAAACGGGGCCCAGGAGCCCGTTTTCGCTGGCAGAGCACTCAGGCCACCACAGGTGCCCCCAACACGAGTGACATCAAGCTGGCCATGCCCACCCTGGCCACACACCCCGCCCCCACCCCCAAGGTCAAACAACCCTGATGCGGTTCTCAATGAAATCGAGTTTGACACCCCCAGGCTAAGGAGAATAGGAGAAGAACGGCAATTCTGAGTTAAATTACAAGCCCCCATCAATTGTGTTATGCTGACCCCAAACGCATTCAAACTCTGGGACGGTGTCCAAACTTGCCCACTTAATCCTCCAAGAGAAAGAGACAAAGAGGCAGAAATTTAGACAACTCCCATCTCTGTCTCCTTTCTCCCCATTTTAGAAAAGGTTGCTGAAAAGATGGCGGACTTGCAATTACAAAGAACCACCAAGAGGAAGCAGATTATCTCAATGTTCTTTCATCCAGGTTGAAACCTGGAGAAGGGTACCAAAACCACTAATGGCTTTTGTGGATAATTCGTGGTTGGATCGAGCAGAGCTGGCCCTACGGGATGCCCCCGTGGCTTTTGACCCATCAATCATTCTATCTTACTGGACCACTTCAGCTCTCCTCGGACAGTTACCCAATCATAGGTGTTGATGTCCACGGCCTTCTCCAACAGCATGGTGACAATGCCCGTGTATCCCCCTGTGCTGGCGAGGGACAAGGCACTCTCTCGCTCCTTAGCAAGGACGTGGGGATCTGCGCCCTACAGAGAGTGAGAGAAAGATTAGAGAATGCTCAAAACTGCTGCCAGAAATATTGGCTTTCTAAGGCCATTATCCCCAGGCAAGCTTTCATACCCATTCTAGCATGCTACGGACGGTTTCGATCTCTCCGAAAGCCGAGGCCCACATCAGAGGGGTGAATCCTCGCTCATCTGGCTTATTCAGCAGGTTCTCACCTGTAAAAGGGATGAAGTGGGCAGTGGGGCCTGATCGAAATCCATGTTTTGGAGAAACATTTACTGAGTGGAAATTCTCCAGGCTGTATTCCTCTAGCACGATGCTTCTTAAAGTATGGCCCTAAAACTGTCAGGGGTTCCCCAAGACTCTCTCAGGAGTCCTCAAAGTCAAAATTATTTGCCAGCCTATGTTGAAAAATAATAAAATATTAAAATTCCATTAATCAAACATGAGACTGTAGCAACAACAAATGCGTTGGTTTTAATTTTTAATACGGCGAATGTAACTCATACAAATAAAAACACTGCTGGGATCCTCCATAATTTTTAAAAGTGAGAAGGGGTCCTGATAGAAAATTTAAGAAACATTGCTCTAGCGTAGCATTTCGCAAACGGAGCAACTTTAAGAGGTGTGGACTTCAACTCCCAGAATTCCTCAGCCAGCATTCTGGGGAATTCTGGGAATTGAAGTACACGATTCTTAAAGTTGTTCAAACTAAGGCTCTCTAGCAAAAGAGTGAGAAACTGAGAAATTTCATGGCTCACCTTTTCGGAGGTTTTCCTTTAACGAGATCAGTTCACCCTGAGCTGCAAGCTGGTGAATGGACAGAGCTAGAAAATCAAAAGAGAAGACAATGATCAAGACAGCTTAAGGGTTAATAAATTAATAAATATGAATGAACCATTCCACATAATGGAATTTTGAATATCTTTTTAACAATCAAGCACATTCCCGTTTTTCTGAGGCAGAGAGTTGCTAATTCAAGTATGTTTTATATTACGTAATTTATACTGATTTCAGTGGGTGAAGAAGGAGCTAAGTGCTACATTTTTAAACTTGGAGAAATCTTATTCATCCCTGTAGCAAAACATACATTATCTTGACAAACCCATGGGACAAAAAATTGAATCAAAGAACAATGAATTCAAAAGCTCGATTATAAAGAAACTGATTTTTTCATCCAGTGCCTTGTATAGCATGTATTTTATTATTAAGAGGCTAACATTGGCTCCATTTCTCTTGCAACATTCAAATTAATTCATATAAATTGATTTGGACCTAATCTCTCAATCAGACCATTAAATGTACAAAAAAACCAAATGAATTGTCCCAGCTTGATTCACCCATACAGTATTTGAATTGATTAATCAATTCAATGAATCACATATTGGCAAAAGCCTAGCATATTTTCATAAGGGGGGGGGGAAATGTTTTTCTTTCTTCCAAGGGACTATGTTTTTAATAGAAACAAATACAGTAGTGTACAGCAGGATAAAAGCTGCAACTGAAAGTGAAAAAAAGTTTTAGATGTCAATCTTTCATTTTTGAATTTATCCAATTAGAGTGACTGAAGTGGAATCCTGCACTGACAAGGGGTTGGGCTAGATAACCTCCAAGATCCCTGCCAACCCTTACATTCTATGATTTTGGAGCTTCATGTTGATGAGCTATGCGCTTTATAGTACTTGCATGGGCTGTGAATTGCCAAGAGGTTTATGAACAACTATGAATCCATAACATTTGTAATAAATAAATACAACTTCTCCCATTGTTTCTCAGATAAAATATTTAAAACAACATTTGAATTCCTTTTGCCTTTTGGTCTTCCATTTCAACAGGTTTTCCCCTCTCTGTGCTTAATTTCGACAGCTGAATATGCTGAAAACCTAAAAGGGCTTTCTTTTGACACAGAAAAAACTCACTATCCAAAGTAGCTGGCAAGGCAGACACTTCATTGCCACGTTGGCGATTTGTCAGGGTGCTGGAACGCTTCAGGATCCCCCCATCTGCATTTTGAGAAATGAAAGAAAGAGAAAATTGAATCTTTAGCTTATCGAATTCACCACAATTAGCGAGATTCACTTGGCTTGCTAAGTTGTAGCCTTGCTTTAAAAGCCCAGTTGAGTTCCTCCAAGATAAACCCTAAGGCAGGAGCATCCCCAGGGTGGGGACAAAAAAAGTCAAAATGGCTACCGAAGAACCATTGAAGCTTTGCCTGTTTGTGTGGCGGCCATGCTATTGTGGTGGCCATCTTGACTTTTTTGACTATGGCCCTGCTCTAAGGCAACAAACAAATAGAAGAAAGAGAAGGCGTTAAATTAATGCCGTTTTGGTTAAGAATTAACTTTTTTTCTTCCAACTCTTCCTAGCACAGTACAAGATAAACACACTCCAACCTCAACTTTTTGCTTTTTTAAGTCTCTTCCCCCTTGTATCTCACACACCCTTTCCCCCGTTCCCTTTCCCTCCCTTAATTTCCTATTTTCTTTTCTTCTTTGTATTTTATATAATAAAAATAAAAATGATTCATAGTGAAGAATTAACGTTTTTTCCGGATCTGCCTTCCACTTTTTTGGACAATTTAAACTGGGCACATTTACTCCATGGGTCGGAAAAGATTCAACAAATGAACTATTCTTTGATCTTTTGGATCAAAGCACAGAAACTTCCCATCCAGGTGACATCTGCATCTTTTCTCATTACATTTATGCAAGGCACTCAAGCGCTCTCAAGACTTATAAAATGTATCCTGTCCAATTAAATGAGGTTTATTTCTTCAGTGTGTGCAGGATTGCAGCTTAAGGACACAGTATTCCACTACTCATGTACATAATTCCTAACTTAACTTGAATACAGATAGTCCTCGAGTTACAATCATTCACTTAATGACCATTTGAAGTTACAACGGCACTGAAAAAAGTGACTTATGACCGTTTTTCACACTTACAACCTTTGCAGCATCCCCGTGGTCACATGATCAAAATTCAGACACTTGGCAACTGGCTCATATTTATGACGGTTGCAATGTCTCAGGGTCATCTGATCCCCTTTTGTGACCTTTTGACAAGCAAAGCCAGTGGGGAAGTCGGATTCGCTTAACAACCGTGTAACTAACTTAGCAACTGCAGTGATTCACTTAACAACTGTAAAATGGGGCAAAATTCACTTAACTGTCTTGCTTAGCAACAGAAATTTTGGGCTCAATTGTGGTCGTAAGTCGAGGACTACCTGCATCATAAGACTGAGAAATTTCCATTTTTATTCTGAAAAAAGCAGTGATTTTAACAAGCTGATTTCTGCTGCCCTTATCCTCTCATATCTAATCTTCCCGTCAGAACTCCCTCCATTCGGACTTGAAGTTTGTGAACATACCATTTAAATCATCCCCAGCTTCTGAATACGGAAATAACTGCAGATTTATTATCGTGTCATCCTCGTCGTCATCTTTTCTGTCACTAGCTGAAACTTCAGGATCCCTCTGGCCAGTGGCTTGGATCATTTTAGAATCGCAGCGTTATTATTGTGTCTGCAGGTGTGTTGATACACTGTGAAAGTGAAGTGATAACACTGAATGAGATTGGCTGGCTCGGAGGCTTGGGGGGGCCAGCATGCCCAGCAGCGTAGAACCACAATTAGCTAATGCAGTATTTATCAACTTTGGTCACTTTAAGAGGGGTGGACTTCAACTCCCAGAATTCCCCAGCCAGCCTTGCTGGCTGGGGAATTCTGGGAGCTGAAGTCCACCCCTCTTAAAGTGGCCGTGGTTGAGAAACACTGAGCTAATGGATGAATACAAAACATAGAGACCAGCTACCGATTAGCAATGGCCAAAGAGGAAGCATTTCAAACAGGAGCAACAAACAGGAGCAATTTGGTTTGAAGACGCCATTCTAAACTCACCTTTCTTTTCCTGAGACTTCTTGAACCCGGTTTAGAAGGATGGATACCGAATAATCGTCCGCAATCCCAGCTTCGACAGGAAGTAATGTTAACTAACAGCTCTTATGCCATTCGTTCCTCTGCTGCCCTCCGATGCAAAGTGAAAATAACTTTCTCTTCCCACAATGCATCTGATTCTGAAGCTCTGGTTATTTAAAAAAAAAAAAAAAAACACCTGGCTGGTGGGCCCTTTAAGGGATTCCCGCCCGGGAGTTTACGGAATTTTATGAATGAACCGACGGAATTTGCTCCACCCACCCGAACACTCCGCCTATTATGTATCAGGAAGGGGCGGAGCTGCTTTCCCCTGAATGTTTAGCCTTAAAGGGACCGCTCTTCTGTTGGTTTCTAAACCCAAACCAAAGTAAAGGGCTCTCGACTCTCACCAAGCAAAAATTAATTCTTCCCTGCAATTTCGGGAATTCCCGATGTTCGCGTGTAAGATTTCAGATTGCGATGCAGCTATTAAAAATAAATGTAAGATATCCGGGGCTGGCTTGATTTTCTTGGCTATGAATAGCTAAGGAAAGTAAAAATGATCCCAAAACAATGATGGACAAAGTAAGATATTGCATTTTTTCTCTGTGTGTATAGCTCCTCTCCTCCTTCCTTTCTTTTCTGTGACCTTTTCCCCCCTTCCTTCCTTCCTTCCTTCCTTCCTCCCTCCCTCCCCTCTTCTTTTGGCTTAGAAAATTCATCTAAAACTAACCCCCTAAAACTATGGGGCACGTTTCAATCATTTTTTTAAATTGTTTAAACAGTTAACAAATTTGAAATAAAAGTGATCGTACTGGCCTATGTTTTTTTTCAAAGCCTATTCCTTGCCTTGCAAAACAGTTCAAATTCTCTCTATATAAGATTACATTCACAAAACATGTTCAACTTGGCTACTGCTTTTAATCCATTTTCTGGATGTGGATAATCCGATGTCAAACTAACCAAAGGAGGTTTCAAAGCCATCCTAAGACAGAACGAAGCCTAAACAAGTCTTTAATTTTCCATGCTCAACACGTGCAAACACAGCCTAAATGTTCTTTTTTTTTTTTTGCCAGACAAAACAACCAATTCTATACAGTAAAACAGTGTTTCTCAACCATAGCAACTTTAAAAATGTGTGGCTTTCAACTGCAAGAATTCCCCAGTATGATATAAGAAGTATAATAAATAAAACCACAACACTAAAACCAATACGGCACAAAAAGAATAAATACAAAAACTGAAAACACAGGAAGAAACCAAACATTAAAAAAATTAAAATCTTTAGAACATTCCATGGCTCCTGGAAGAAGATCCCTCTGCATTCAGAGGATTGTCTATTTTTCTGTCGTTTGCCTAACTGAGATAAAAAAAAATGCACTGGGCTTTTGTGCTTGGTTTTCTAAATTACACAAATGCAACACACGATTCCACCGAGCGCAGCGGGATTTATTTCCAGGATCCATTGACCGTGTTAGAAAGCCTCACTGAACACAATAGAAAAAAAAGAGTATTCATGAAGTACTTAGGGACTGGTGACATCCATTCATTTGGAAAGGGAAACGCTCTCTCATAAGCCTTGTCATCTTTTTAGGCCTGAACCCCGGCACGGGAAATCTGGGCATCAAATAAATCAATAAATCCTGATGGATGAAAGAAACTACATTTTCCGCACCGTTTTGATTTTAAAAAAACCAGTAAGAACCTTTCTCCTCAGGCGGTGTTTCCACACAGGTACGTTTCTGACGATGCACCCAGCTTTCCGGAAGTTGCTGCTCGGCTGGCGTTCCGCCCCGGCTCTGCGGTCCGCTTTTTCTCACGCCGGGTCGGGCTAGGTTCGGTATCATGGAGGAGGCTGAAATGCAGCTGAAAGTGAAAAAGGGTAACAATGACGGCTACTTCCGGGTTATGTTACACTAAAATAAGTCCGGGGAAGAATGGAGAAAGGGATGCTTATTCTTTCCCCGTTCCTCTGAGTTGAGATTTGGGTATTAATGGAGCAAAAGTAAAACTGGTTACGGCTCTAGAGTTGGCCTGCGGGATCCATGCCTGGACAATTTCTGCCTATCGGGTGGAATACCAACCATTTTTATTTTAATGTTGAATAAGTGACCCTGTTTCAGTATGGACCAGGCATTTTCTCCCAAGCTAGAAATGGGACAGAGAAGTTCTGTTGCACTGAATGAGAGATTTCATTTTTATTGCTCTGGTCTGGCTCTGTGCAGGCGTTCTCACCCAACATGGGCTGGTCTCAAACAAGCTAACCACAGTTGCAGCTGGTTAATGCACGGATGGGAGACCACTAAGTAATTCCAGAAAAGCAGGCTGACCTGAGAGTGGAAAATGGCAATGGCAAGCTAACTGTTGTGTTGTGGCCAAGAAGGAGAGAAACAACTTAGAACTAAGGAGAAATTTCCTACCGGTGAAAGCAGTCTATCAATAGAAAAGCTTCAGAAGTTGTGGGTGCTCCATCACTGGAAGCTTTCAAAGAGATTAGACAACCATTTGTCTGAAATGCTATAGAGTCTCCTGCCTGAGCAGGGGGTTGGACTAGAAGACCTCCGAGGTCCCTTCCCACTGTTCTGTGTCCTAAGTTCCCAACAGTTGAGCTTGACTCAAGCCTTTTGTTTTAAGGCTGAGGGTGCAGCTTGAAAGTCTGCATGTTTCTCCAGAAGTAAAATCAGCTAGAATGAGCAGGATTTACTCCCCATGAGAGTTTTAACCTTAGAAAAGAGCATGCTGGAGACTCAGTTCTCAACTGCTCAGTTGCAGTCTCTGCACCTAACTTTCCTCACAGGTTCATTGTGAGCATAAAGGATTGGGCCACATTGATTTGACCTAAGCTTAAAGATAAATTTTAATCATAATAGTATTGAGAAATCCAGCTAAATTTGGGTTGCTGACTGGGTGAGTTTGGGCCAATTGCTCTCTCTCTCTCTCTCAGCCCAACCTTCTTCACCTGTTGTTATGGGAAAAATAGGAGGCAGGAGCATTAGGTATGTTTTTTTTGCCTTGAGTTATTTATTTTTTAAAAAGCGGATAAAAATGTATTAACTATGTTTGCCACTTTGAGTTATATATAAAAATCAGGATAAAATGTAATAATAATACAGCTTACATGCTGCAATGATACCTCTAAGACCATCAAGCATCAACATCTGCCTATCCCAGGTTCTTGGGAAGGACTCACTAGGGCAGGGGTCCTCAAACCTGGCAACTTTAAGACTTGTGGACTTCAACTCCCAGAATTCTCACAGCCAGCCACATCTGGCTGACTGTGGGACAAACCATAACAACTGAAGTATGAAAGATTCACATTCATCATCACCCTCCTGTATTCTTATGCTGTCTTCCAATTTCATTTCTCTCCTTTTGCACCAAGGTTCATCTATCATTCTGAAGCAGTTGTCTTTTTTAGACTGCCATCTACCTTAACCTGGTTCTGGTTTTTATACTTTGGAATTTTCTCCAAGCCTAAACATCCCTTTCTTGTATCAGTGGCCTGAAGTCATGACATGTATTATTTGAACCCTTATTTTTTCTCTTGGGGTGGAAGCAAAGCCGTGAGAAAAAAATATGCTTTCTTTTCTTCTTATAGTGACAGACAAGTTTACAGAGAGCATGTATGTCCTGGCCAATGAACCTTCTGTTGCATTGTATCGGCTTCAAGAACATGTCAGGCGCTCTCTCCCAGAACTGGCTGAACACAAAGTAAGCTGTGATCTGAACTGTAAATGAGAATGGATGTAGTGTCATTCCTAGAAATAGTCTGTAGTCTAATAAACCTATTCTGTGACAGACAGGACTTAGGGGCTCAGATGTTTAACTGTTCCTCCATACTTTGTAATTCCTTGCAGGCAGAAAAGTAGTATATTGGGGAAAGGGAAATTGTACATTTTTGCCATGATACGTTAGTTTTCAGCGTGCAAAGTATCAGACCAATGTCTCTCAGCTATGAGAAGTACAGTATGTTTATGCATATCTGCTAATTAAAGTCTCCTGTAAGGTCTTGCCTCAGCTATCCCCTCAAGAAAGCAAAACTCTTGAAACTCTCAGGTAGCATTTCAAAAGGAACTTTTATTGGAAGATAGTGATAGCAAGGAGAATAGGCAGGATCCAAAGTTCCCACACAAAAACAAAATGTTAGGTTAAAAGTTATTCATCAAAACCCCACCCCACTGCTCAGTCCGACTCCAGCCAATCCCCAGGTGTGAAGTTGTTGTGAGAACTTCCAAGTTGTTGTGAGAACTTCTGAGCTGAGAAGGTGATAAGAAGCTAGGCTCTCCTCTCTTTGGAGCTGAGACAAAACAGATGGCCCCAGGCTCATCCCTCCCCCCTCCTATTCCCAGGAAGATACATCATAGTGAATAAGGACCAAAGCAAGTGGCAGATCATAAAAGGAGCCGAGGTGGCGCAGTGGTTAGAGTGCAGTACTGCAGGCTACTTCAGCTGACTGTTCAGCAGTTCAGCGGTTCAAATCTCACCGGCTCAAGGTTGACTCAGCCTTCCATCCTTCTGAGGTGGGTAAAATGAGAACCCAGATTGTTGGGGGCAATATGCTGACTCTGTGAACCGCTTAGAGAGTGCTGTAAAGCACTGTAAAGCGGTATATAAGTCTAAGTGCTATTGCTATTGCTATAAAAATACCAAGGCTCCCCACTCCCGCCAGAATGGCAGCGTCCCATTAGGGATCTATGGGGACCTGACATCTCCAGAGCATTTTCTGTAATGGAGAAGAATAGAATAGAATTCTTTATTGGCCAAGTGTGATTGGACACACAAGGAATTTGTCTTTGGTGTATATGCTCTCAGTGTACAGTACATAAGGAGAATAAAATACATTCATCAAGAATAAAAAGATACAACACTTAGTGATAGTCAAGGTTACTAATAAGCTATCAAATAGTACTAGGAAACAAAAACAATATAATTGAAAGATACAAGCAACATGGTTATAGTAATAAGTGGGAAGAGATAGATACTAGTAAGGAAGAGAAGAATAATAGTAATACAGTCTTAGTAAATTATTTGACAGTGTTGAGGGAATTATTTGTTTAGCAAACAATTTATGTCCAGGATGTGAGGAGTCTAGATATTTTCTCAGCCCTCTTTTTGACTCGTGCAGTATACAGATCCTCAATGGAAGGCAGGTTGGTAGCAATTGTTTTTTTCTGCAGTTCTAATTATCCATTGAAGCCTGTGTTTGTCTTGTTTGGTTGCAGAGCCAAACCAGACAGTTATGGAGGTGCAGATGACAGACTCAATAATTCCTCTGTAGAACTGAATCAGCACTGGGCTTTAAGGCCTGAGGATATAGATCTGGCCTTTTATCAATTTGGGTTTGTTACATTGCTAAGAAGAATGTGGTTAAATGCCCCTATGAGAGAGGGAGCACTATCAGCTTCTTTCAAAGAGTCAGTTATCTTCGAGACCGCCTTCTACCACATAGCTCCCAGCGACCGGTAAGATCCCACAGGGTTGGGCTCCTCCAGGTCCCGTCAGCTAAACAGTGCCGGCTGGCGGGCCCGCGGGGGAGGGCCTTCTCTGTGGCTGCTCCGGCCCTCTGGAACCAGTTACCTCCTGAGATCCGGACTGCCCCCACCCTGCTGGCCTTCCGGAAAGCGGTAAAGACCTGGCTGTTCCGGCAGGCTTGGGGCCGTTGATCTCGCTTCTGCAATTTGGCGAGATCCGGCCATGAAAAGTTGTGTATGGGTTTTTAATTGTTTTTAAATGCTTTTTATTATGTATTTTTTTTAAAATAATGCTTTTTTATATATTTTAATAAGTTTTATATTTGCTGTAAGCCGCCCAGAGTCCCTCGGGAGTTGGGCGGCATAGAAATACAAATAAAAGTTAAAAGTTAAAGTAATTAGGCTACCCCTGAAAAATAAATGAAGCCAGATTAAGAAGCAACCGGTCCCCCTTTCACATCCTATTGGTTAAGTACTTACGGATCATGTCAGAATTGTTTGGGATGCAACCAGTTTTCTATATCGACTCCATCCAGTTTCAAGGCCATCTTTGGGAGAAACTATAGCAATAGCACTTAGACTTATATACCGCTTCATAGTGCTTTACAGCCCTCTCTAAGCGGTTCACAGAGTCAGCATATTGCCCCCAACAATCTGGGTCCTCATTTTACCCACCTCGGAAGGATGGAAGGCTGAACAAATGCTTACCTTAAGAAGGTAATATTGGGAAGGGAATAATTAGCTTCTGGATAATTATATTAGAGAAAGCTCTTTCTTCACTTCTTCTCCTTGACCTCTTGGTTTCCCCTTGCTGTCTTTTGAATATGTTCCTCTTACTTAACTGCCTTGTTAATTCTCTTATTCAGCATTAACTAAAAGAAATTGCAGGTAGTCCTCGACTTACAACAGTTTACAGCGCTGAAAAAAGTGACTTATGACCGGTGTTCACACTTACAACCGTAGCAGCATCTCTGTGGTCATGTGATCAAAATTCAGACGCTTGGCAGCTGGCTCATACTTATGACGGTTGCAGCGTCCCGGGGTCATGTGATCACCTTTTCTGACCTTCTGACAAGCAAACTCAATGGGGAAACCAGATTCACTTAACAACCGTATTACTAACTTAACTTCTGCAGTAATTTGCTTAATAACTGGCAAGCAAGTTCGTAAAATGGGGCAAAATTCACTTAACAAAGTCTCGCTTAGCAATAGAAATTTGGGGGTCAATTGTGGTCGTAAGTCGAGGACTACCTGTATTCTTCCATCCTGCAAAGCAATGGGAAAGGGGTTGTGTGAACTAATGTGGAAAACGGATGGTACCTAGATAGGATATGAGAAAAAGTGACTCTTTTTTTAAAAAAAAATGTGAATGCCTTGCTTGACCAAATATCATATATGCTCTTTTCCATGCTTTGCATAATGTGGTTCACCTTAAAAGAGTATACAGGTAGTTCTCAACCAGGGGTGGATTCTGACTTACCTCGCTGCCGGTTCGCTTCCTCCCGCACCATATGGGCGTGCGCGTGTTGCGCGCCGTGCGGCCATGCGTGCACTTTGCGCGGGCAAGCTTTGTGCGGGCACGTGCGCATGCGCAGTGCTGAAAATGCAGCTTCTGCGCATGTGCAGAAGCGAAAAACAAGATGGCGCCTATGGCGCCACCAAAAGAGCCAGTTCGGGGGCGTGTCCAGCCGGCCATCGCTGCCGGTTCGGCGAGCGGGGGGAAATTCCCGCTACCGGTTCTAAAGAACCGGTCCGAACTGGCAGGAACCCACCTCTGTTCTCAACCTAACTACCATAATTGGGACCAGAATTTCTGTTGCTAAGCAAGGTGGTTTTTAAGTGAGTCGCACCTGATTTTATGACCCTTTTTCTACAGTTGCTAAGCAAATCAGTCCGGCTTCCCCCATTCTTTGCTTGTTGGAAGCCGGCTGGAAAGGTCGCAAATGGTGGTCACATGACCCCGAGATGCTGCAACCATGGTAACTATATGCCGGTTGCCAAGCACCTGGATTTTGATCACGTGATCTTGGGAATGCTCTGAAGGTTGTAAGTACAAGAACTGGTCATAAAGCATTTTTTTAGATGCCGTTGTACCTTTGAATGATCTCTAAACAAATAGTTGTAAATCGAGGTTTACTTGTAGTGTGACTAATACGTATATATTCTATAAAAGTCAAAAGCTTAAGGGGAAAGTGTATCAAAGGTAAATCCCTTTTTTTTTTCGTTTTGCGTTTCTGCACAGGACACAAAGGGTGACAGAAAGTACAGGAAAGTTTTATAGCAATAGCACTTAGACTTATATACCGCTTCACAGTGCTTTACAGCCTTCTCTAAGCAATTTTACAGAGTCAGCCTATCGCCCCCAACAATCTGGATCCTCATTTTACCGACCTCGGAAGGATGGAAGGCTGAGTCAACCTTGAGCCGATCAGGATCGAACTCCTGGCAGTGAGCAAAATTAGCCTGCAATACTGCATTCTAACCACTGCGCCACCAGGGCTGTTGTGCTTCTCTCTACTTGGCAAAAGATCAGCTGTCCTTTCTCTTTGCAGGCTGACATGCAGAGCTGGGAAGAGCAGAGTCAAGGAGCCATTTACACCGTAGAATATGCCTGCAGGTGACTGCCCTTAAAAACTCATTTTTAACCATTCTAACCACCACTGCGCCCCCATGAGAAATACTCTTCTCTCTGTCCTTGTTCCTGGATTTCTGAGGCTGGGACACCCTTGGTCCCCTTTTCCCCCAACTCTTGTAATTCTAACCAGGTGCTTTCCCTCCTCCCCAGTGCCATCAAGAATATGAAGGACAGTAGCATGTATTTCAAGAACATCGAAGGGCTCCTGAGACACGCCATTGCTGTAAAAGATCGGTTGAATTCTGCACGGAGGTAGCTCTAGAGATCCAGATCTGGGAAAACATCACGGCTGTCCTCTGTATTTATGGAGAGAAGCTTCAGATGCCAAGGGGAAGCCACTCTACACACCAAGACACGTTTATATTAACCAGTCTCCAGGTTTAATCACTTTTTAACATCAATAATTACTGTTAATTTTAAAAAAAAATACTACAATCAAAGAACATATGTTAGCAATACTTCGTTTCCAAGGAAGAAACACTGCAAGCAAGATCTTTCTTGTTGTGTCATGTGCTTGTTCAAGAGCTGGGGTGAGACGGGATTGGCTTGGTGGAGGAAGTGGGCGGGGAGAGAATACACGGAATTCCGTTATATCGAGCCAAACTGTTGGTCCATGTAGCTTATGATGAATGGCAAGTTGGTCACACCTCTCCTGAGCCTCAAATGTGCCAGGTCTATATGGAAATCTCAGATTTTGAACCCAGGACCTTTTCTACTTGCAAAAACAAGTGTTGTGCCTTCTTACTGTCTGCCCGTTCTTTTCCCAGTTATACCCACTCCATCTTCTCCTCTCCTTCCCCTTTTCAAGATATCCCAAGTGCTTTTCCTTCTGTTCTCACAGACAAGGTAGATTTTGCTATCTCCTGCAGGCAATCTTAGATTTAAGATGACCCCTGCCCTACCCCGCCCTACACAAGGAAGGTTAAGAGAGAGAAACGCTTGAATGCTTCCACTGTTTTATAACCAAGCTATCTAATTCAACCCTCCCAGTTCAAGCTCAATTATTTAGAAGGAGGCTTTAGTTTTCCTGTCAGATAAATACATATAATAGATTTCAGAACGGTAAAGATGTTAACTAGGAATGCAGCCAGTCACTTGTGCTGCAGGGACCAACATCATCCCAAGTGTGACTTTGATCCTTAGCATGCTCAAAGACATTCTGATTTACACACAACTTTTCTCTCGTTGAATCCAATGGGTTTCTGGTTCTGTATGAAGGGAAAGAATTTGCCAGGCCTCATGTGTGTCTCTGGTCAGAGCCCAGCTATCCATCAATGTCCCCACCCCGCCCTCCATCAACTTTTCATGGTCTCCAGAGCCCCCTCCAACCTCAAGGGATGAAAATCAGAGACACCTCTCTTACCCTTTTGAAGTGGGGATCACAACACACCAAAAGTGTAGGAATCCCTGAAGTTGGATGAATGTAATTAAAAGGAAAAATCCTCCCCCAAATCTAAAGGGGGAAAATGTCCAAAATACTCACGACAGCTCCCTACCCACCCCAGCTCTTACCCTGAATTTGGAATTATGGGATCATGTTACTTGTTCAGCAACAGCACAAGGAATTTGAGCTAAGCTTCATATATAGTTCTTATTATTTATACTGTGTACTCGCTGGGGTTTTTTAGGGTTAGGGTTAGGGTTAGGGAAAGTTTTTTCAAAATATTCTGCTGATGCTTTACCTTCAGGAATTTTGCAGGGTAAGTCCAGATAACGCTTTTCAGTCATTATTAAGAGGCTGGAGAGATGTGAATTTTCTCTCTTGTTGTACTGAAGTGGAAAATTCTGTTTGAAATTCTGAGGGTCCTTTGCATATGCCGGCCCGTGTTTCTCCTTGGTTTTGCTTACGTCAGAGGTCTTCAAACTTGACAACTTTAAGACTTGTGGACTTCAACTCCCAGAATTCTCCAGCCAGCATAGCTGGCTGGAGAATTCTGGGAGTTGAAGTCCACAAGTCTTAAAGTTGCCAAGTTTGGGGACCCCTGGCCTTACGTGAATGTATGGTAATGGTTCTGACTAAATGCCTAAAGACGTGTAATTCATGACTTGAGGTGAGGTTTGTGTTACAGACATTGGCTCCCCTGAATCCTAATCGCTACAGCTTTCGGTACGGCACAGGAACGGATTCACAAGATGATCTGATGTTGAAGTTCCATCTTCACTGTAATCAGAAAGTTTATCTAGCCTTCAATTCAGTTTGTTGACGCCTGCCCCAATGATAATAGATAGCCCTCAAGTTCAAAGCTACAACGGACTCCCCGAAAATTCTTGTAACCCGGTTTTGAAATTAGGACAATTATAAACCCCTGTGGTGATGTGATCGTATTTTGTACACTTGGCAACCAGCTCACCTTTTGCAGAAACCCATGGTCACGTGACCATGATTTTTGGTTTTTTGTTTTTTTACAAATTTTGCTGCTTTCCAGGACTTCCAGTTTCTGGCAAAAAAAAAAAAAAAAAAAGGCCCATTGGATCAAATGGATTCGCTTAACAACACCACTACAAAAATGTTGAAAAATCAGGTCTGGCCATGTAATGCGTCAACTTACGGCCGTAATTCCGGGCTCAATTACGGTCATAAGTCGAGGACTACCTATACCAGCCGTCTCCAACCTTTCCAGCTTGACGCATCGGCGGAGGCAGCAGCGAGGTGGGGGAGAGGGCATGTTTTCACATGTGCTGCATTCACAAATGCAGCTTCATGCGTGCACGCTCACCCACCAATTCCGCAGCCTGGTTCTGAATGAGCTACGGCCCAGCCCGGTTGGGGACCCCTGACCTATACAACTAACCTTCCTTTTACTGTTTTTTCTCCAGTGGGACCGGTCTACCAGGGCAACCTGGTCTACACAATTATGGGACGGAGCTTCCCTTTTCACCTGGTTGCCCTGGTAGACCGGTCCCACCGGAGAAAAAATCTCTCCCCTGGTATAGCTGACAAAGTGAGGAGAACCCATGGCTTAGAGGTTAATACATCTACCTAATATGCAAGCAGCCTGGGTTCGAATCCCAGAAGGGTATGATTAGCTGATGAGAGCTTAAATAGCTTGACATAGTTCTATATTAGTCTCCCTTTATTTCTTTGTCGGTAAAACATAAATTTAACTCTTCCTTTTACTAGTGTAAGTCCAGACAAATTGCCTCTTTATGGTAGCGCCTATGAACAATTTAAATGTAGTATAGTATCTAATAATGGATGGCATCTAATATTAGTAGAACAGAGTTGTATTGGAGGTAACAGGATCATTAAAGGAAGCGTCCATATTGAGTAGCAGTCGGTCTTGATGCTGGTTTGCAGCATGCATTAGAATAGCAATAGCACTTAGACTTATATACCGCTTCACAGTGCTTTACAGCCCTCTCTAAGCGGTTTACAGAGTTAGCATATTGCCCCCAACAATCTGGGTCCTCATTTTACCCACCTCGGAAGGATGGAAGGCTGAGTCAACCTTGAGCCGGTGGGACTTGGAACTGCCAAACTGCTGGCAATCGG
>QLTV01009056.1:1063437-1087185 GCA_003457575.1 Thermophis baileyi
ATTAGGAATGAATGGATCATTTGGATTCGTCTAGGCCAGTGGTTCTCAATCTGTGGTCCGCGCACCCCTGGGGGGCTGCAATGTCACAGGGGGACCGCAAAGGCTTGAAAAAATGTTATGATTTAAATCTTGAGTTATGTCTTGGGGTGTGTCTGTGGCCATTATCCGTAGCTACAAAAGGTATTTAAAGGGGGTTCGTGGTGAAGAAAAGGTTGAGAACCACTGGTCTAGCTATCAAAACAATTCAGTAGAATTTTCTGTACATTTATTTTGACTTCTTTGACATCCTTTAATGTTATTGGTTGATCCACTAAAACTGTCAGAAGGACAGTCCTTGAACGCACTGAAACCAACAAGCAACATTATGTTTTGATGAGAGAGCAGTTTGTTTTCCAAAAATCACAAATTCATTTTCGTCAACACCATACAAACTAACACCTTCTCCTAAAATTATTGTGAAATGCTCAAAGTACCAGAAACAATTGTAGCCTTTAGGTAAAGATATATGAATATACATTGAAAGTGATGCATTTTGCATTTGTATCATTTTTAAATTATTTTTTTAAAATCCGGGCAAGCAAGTATAAATATATTAAATGCACGCATGTATAAATATAAGTTCCAAAATAAAGAGTTGTAAGTGTTGAATAGACAGAAAGGAAGGGCATAAATTCAATAATAAATAAATTAAAATTAAAAGATTCGTGCCAGGCCCTGGAGTAATATTAAAACTGTGGACAAGAAACCTCTAGGAGAATTTTTTACAATTAGAGCCACTGCCTTCAATTGTCTCTCCCTCAAAATCATACTATATCTCAAATTTTGGGGCTGTTTGAAGAGAATTTGATATAAGTAGTATTCAACTTACCACCGGTTATTTAGAGACTGTACAAAGTTACAATGGGACCCCGAAAAGGTACTTATAACCGTGTTATGAAGTTCCGGTGGCCGGCTGCTGCCCCCCCTCCCCCGATCACATGACTGAACTTTGGGGACTTGGTAATCGGCCCGCAATTATGGCCATTTATTATTATTATTATATGTTAAAGTTATTTGCCACCTATCTTGCCATGGAGCTATTCTGAGTGGTTTAAAATAATAAAAAGAAAAATTAAAAGAGTGTAAACAGTACAGAACAGAAGTAAAATAATTGGACAATAAGAAAACAATGACAAACGAACACAATGAGAATAATACTGTACATTAATATGATAAGCAAAAAGATGGATGGGTGGAGAGCAGAGACCTGAAAGTGGGGAGGCAGAGTCTGCCATCAATCCAGCAGCCACCTCCACCATGGAATTTCCTCATCTGGTCCCCAGGCCATTTGCAATGTCCCATGGTCGTGTGACCACCATTTATGATATTTTTACCAAAAATCATCATTTACTTCCCATTTTTGTAAAAAATGCCCCATAGCAAACAATGGGTTTGCTTAATGACATGACAGTCACTTTACGACTATGGTGTTCGCTTAACAACCCTTCATAAAAATGTCATAAAATTCATAAAATTCAGTTGGTCACCCAATGGCCTGTTTACAACCATCACAGCTTATGACCATAATGGGCAGGCTCCATTATGGTCATAAGTCGAGGACTACTTCTATTCTAGATTTTAGACTCTAGCTACCTCACACATGATGTGCCTGGGATTTTTTCCCATTTAGATCTGTTGCTTGAACCTGGTTCAGAATCAGATCCTGCCTTTCCCCCCATGGACAGAGTTATGACTCTGAATTCTCCCCTGGCCTTGCTGCCTGAAATTAATTTCCGGAAAAACCTCAATCTCAGGAGAGTGACTTTTTCATTGATGGAAAGTTTCCCAGGGCTGCTAACTTTAGTCCTGGGTGTTTCAGCCATTGTAAGAATTAATTTAAAGATTAACGATTTTATTTTGGGGCTGAAGCTGGCTTTTTGGAACCTGAAATGACATGATTGAATTAGAAAGCGAAGCCATGACTGGCCCATGGCATCCAGACTTGGCACACCACCTCCCCATGTGTTCTTCAAATGTTTTTTTAATCAAATATCTTCCACTACTTTAAGGCATTTAGTTCTCCAAGGCAGAAATATCCTATAATTAGGGCTGACCCATTCATAAGACCAGGAGTAAGCAAGGCTTTAGGGCTAAAAGAATCCTTGAAATGCTACACATATGTGCCAATTGTCCTCCAAAAATGAGCTTTGCTTGAAGCAACATATTGCCCTTTGGTAATCTTATCTATTAACTAAGCTTTATATCTTCTCCAGAGTTTCATGCGATCCAACACTGTTTTATCCCCACAGCAACAACCCTGTAAGGTAGGCTGGACTGGAAGTCAGCCACATTGGCTTTGGGGCCGCGAGGGAGGGACTGGTCCAAATTCAGCCAATGAGCTTCTGTGATTAAGGGAGGGTTTGGAATCTGAGTCTTCCTGCTCCTAGTCCAGCACCTTCCCACTACACCTGATTGGCTGTTGGGCTGAGAGGGAAGAAAGGATTGGCCAAATTCAGCCAAGGACTTTCTGTGGCTGAAGTGGGGACTCAAACCTGGGCCTATTTTGCATTTTTGAACTAATATATACAACCATGATTTGTAATTTTTAAAAATTTCCATTTTTGACTGATAAATAGAAACGCAGAGGCAAATACAATATATTTATTTTATTTATTTATTTTGTATATGTACATGGAAAATAATATTAAAAACGTAGTCTCCAAGCATATGTACATTTAAAAATTCTTATGTTCAACAAATTGAATTGAACACATTCACAAAATCAGAAACAGAGAAAAAAACTCGACGGATTTTCAACAGTGAAAAACTTTCAAAAACAGAACAAAGATATCCTGATCTCTTGTCTGCGCACACATGTGTATAACTCTCCTTGAAATGAATAATTATAGAGTTGTGTCTGCTTCAGCATTTTTAATTCATAATATTTGTATATATTCCTTTATTTATTCTTATGATTTATAGACCGCTCAGTTTTTAAAAAGTTCTAAGTGACTAAATTGGGAAAAATTAGAAGAGGAAAAAAAAGATCAAATCTCCAAGCACAGATGGGATTTCCTGGCCATTGACAAACCAAGGAAAACATATTAATATAAATTTATAAATAGGACTAAATGAGATATTGAATTATGGGGAAAGAAGTGTGCTCTATGTGTTTTCAAGTTCCAATTTTATATATCTTATTTTACTACTAGCTACTTGTGAGAATACTGTCCATATTTGACACTTGGAGATAGACTGCCTTTGCAACTGGAAGCTTCATCTAAATATCTTGACTGAGAGCTGTGGATATTGTACATCGCACTAAATCTGTCTTCTTTTTCAATTCATCTTAGCCATAACTATGTTATGTTTTAGCAAACATGGGAGCAAGATTAATGTTATCAAATCAAGATTTCCTCAAGATTAGTGTGTACTTTAAGGGGGATTTCAGTGTTAAGTCTTCTAATAATAGAAACTTTACACCAGTGTTTCTCTTCTCAACAACTTTTAAGATGTGTGGACTTCAACTCCCAGAATTCCCCAACCAGCATGCTAGCCAAACATTTTTCAGGCTAACAGATTTATCAAATGACACAATAAATTTTACATGCTGTCTCTAATGAGTTGAATTAAAGCTCTTGATAGCTTTATAATAATATTTGTTAATCTGAAAAGATGCGGCTAGACTCCTGATTTTAAATAAATAAGGAAACATGATAAGCTAAAGGCCTTCAAATATTCTTGGCTAAATTGAAATTTTCTTACTATGATTGTATTTATTTTTACTTTACTATTTATTTATATTTATTGGTCGTCCAACTTTATTAGGCAGAATGGATGCTACTTGAGTTTAAATTATATCATTGGGATTTTGTTTTAGTATATTTTAATATTACATTCTTTTGGAAGGAGAGCTTTAATTAATATTCCCCTTTTTGGATCCATTTGGAGACTAAGTGTGTAACACCTCTGAATTCTTGGCAAGTTTTAAGGTCTAGATATATTAAACGTGGAGTTTCGTTTCCAGTCTTTAAATTGCTAGATACTTTTTGTTCATAAATAGGTAAGCAGTGAGGTTTTGAACCTGAATCACATGAGAAATTTCATTATGGAATAATCCAGATTTAAAAACAGCAAACCAGATATTTTCCTTGAATGCCCGGGACTACAAAAGAAATAAAAACATTTATATCCGTTGATTTTTAATGACTTAAAGAGATTGCCTTTTGAATATGATTTACCTGCAATATTTGCTTGACAATATGTTACTATTGTAACATATATTAATTTTTTAAAATGCAGCCTGAGACACAGATATTAAGATACTTGTGCAATTTTGGGATCTTTAAGAGATGCAGCACGTGAACAGAAAGTAACAATGCAATTTTATAAAGAATTGAAAAAGTAAAATGAAAATTAATTGTAGTTATATATTTGAATTGTGGAACGAAAAATCGGAATATCCAATTTTGGATAATCAATGGATTTAGATGTTTTACAAACAATAGATCTATGATTTAAAAATATTTTTAATATTTTTTCAACTTTTGTAGAAGCCCTTAAATAATGTTTTAGGTAGACATTAGATTTTTTTTGTGCTGTCTTTGTATGAAATTTGAAAACTCTTTGCCTTGTACATTTCACGATGAGCTTTGGTATTACCAAGCCAAGGGGCAGGGCAGGGAGGATAATTTTACGTAAATGGAAAGAAACTAACCTGATTTGAAGGAATGGATATAGAATTTGATATATAGAATAGATATATATGGATATAGAATATAGAGTCCCTTGGGAGTTGGGCGGCATACAAATTTAATAAATAATAATAATAATTTGGGTCTGTGAAACTATTTTTTTTGAAAAATCTCTGTTTTGAAAATGAGGCGGTAAAGCAATATATTTATTCATCTAGATTTAATAAAGGTTTGAATACATTTTATATTACTATCAATGGATGTTATATAGTTCTGTTCTCTTTCCATTAACGGGGTTTTTTTTGTGGTTCTTTTTTTTTATCTTTAGTTTTTAGTTTCCATCTTGTGTACAGGTGTAATCTTGGTTTGGGCAATTCCATGCAGTGGCCCAGAGTCACCCAGCTGGCTTCATGCTTAAATTAGGATTAAAACTCACTCCAGTGTCTTAACCACTAGTGAAATTAGATCTTTTAGTTTATTTTAGTCACCATAATATATATAGCTTTTTTCCTACACTGTATAATTGGTCTTTTTTTTGTTGTTGAAGCTGTAGTTCTTTTTGTATTTCGCTATTAAAAAGGAATACTGTACAAATAATTTCTGAAATGCTTTAGCAAATGCATTTAAGAGTGACATCCTGGGATGTGACACCATCATCATCTCCAAAAAAATCCATGTTGCTGAGCCTCCAGATATGAAAAGGAAGCAGGAAGCAAAGAGAACAGTGGCCTTCAATATTATTGTTATTATGGTTCGTTGCACAGTCAGCCAGATGTTCAGGCTGAATTTGGCATTTTTGTCTGCCTGTCGAGTCCTTCCCAAAGACCTGGGATAAGCAGATGTGGATGTTTGATGATGTTACAGATATTTGTGGCAGGATGTAAGCTGTTCCGAGTAAAGCTGCCTTTTACAATTGACAGATGGTGAATTTGTCAATGTCGATGGTGTTTAAGTGGTGCTCCAGTTCTTTTGGGATTGCACCCAAAGCACCTATTACTATTGGTACTACCTTTGCTTTCTTTACTATAGATTTACAATTTACAACTACACCTTTCCTTCCAGTAGTTCTGCAGCTGCTGGCCTGAGTTGTTCAGCCAACAATCCTGAGTCCTGTAGCCCATTTTTCACCAGATGTCCAGGAACTCCAACATCTAGCACAGTTCTTGTTAATCTGGGCAACGACCAAACCGGTATGGATCTCTGTAATTTACATCTCACCATATTTTTTTATGGGAGAGACACTCTTTGTCTGACTCCCCTGATGAGACCTGTCCAGTATGGTTAAACCCAGTAGTGGGTTCTAAAACACTTTACTACCAGTTCGCGCTTGTGCGCGAGATGCTTCTGCAAATGCGTAGAAGCGTCCAAGGCGGGTGGGCGGAGCGTCCCGGGCTGGTAGGCGGAGCCTCCCACCGGTGCCGCTACCAGTTCTAAGAACCGGGCCGAATCGGGAGCAACCCACCGCTGGTTGACCCTTTGGCCTAGCTCCCATTTTCCTCAGAGCACACAAGCCCCATAACCACGTCAAGATAGTGCCTCTCTAGGAGTTGTTATTATTATGTATGGAAAATTAGATTTGCAGTCGACTGGTGGAAACTTAGTCATTCAAGCCCTAACAATGGACATAAGAATTATTAAGGTAGTGTCTAATAATATAGGCAGTATCAATCAGGGTAGGTTTTTTTGTTTTTGTTTTTTAAACAATTTTGCAACTACGTATACTCTGCAAAAAATAAAATACACAAGGATTTTAGTAAGGAAAAGGGGAAAAATCAGGGAAGGGGAAGACGTAAAGGAGTAAGGAAAGAGCAAAAGAAGTAGAAAAGTAATTTCCAACTTTCTTTGATATAGTTACAAATATAAAATACATTAACTTTTGATCTAAATTCATATTACACAGTATTTCTATAATCATAGAAAAGTTAATCGTCACAATTAATATAGCATTTGTTTCAGTTTCTAGCAAAAAGTCCAAAAATGATTTCCACTTAGAAACAAAATTTGACAGTCTTTCCTTGAATCAGGGTAGTTAATTTTGTCATCTCAGCCAGCTCCATTAAACTTCACCATCCATTCTCCAATTGTGAGAATCTGTAAGTCTCATCTCGGTGCATACAAGGGTGGGTTCCTCCCGGTTCAGACCGGTTTGCCCGAACCGGTAGTGACCCGCTGGTGACGTCACGATGACGTCACCGATCCGGTTCAGTTGGTGCCGGTCCGTGGGCGCCGCCATCTTTTTTTTGAATTATTTTTTATTTTATTTTTATTTTAATTTTTTGAATTTTTTTTTTCTTCTGAGCATGCGCAGAAGCCGAGTTCCGGCACTGTGCATGCGGTCGCCATCTTGTTTTTGGCTTTTTTTAAATTATTTTTTCCAGAATTTTCATTACTGTGCATGTACGCGTGCGCAAAGTGCGCACGCGGTACGCCCACGCAGCACGGGAGGGAGAGAACCGGCAGCAAGGTAAGTTGGAACCCACCCCTGGGTGCATACAAAAGTCTTGTTGCAGTTATATATAAAAACAAAGTTCTGTATTTTTTTTCTCCCAACTATTTCCAAGCAGGTGGGTTTTTTTTAATAAAATTAAGCTGTTCAGGCCTAATAAATTCAGTATTTCCAGATATCAAGTGAGTCCTTTAGGTATTGCTCTGAGGACTCCAATTGTAATTGGTATAACAACTGGCTGATAGGTCATACAATCAGCCTGATGTTCAGAATGGATTTGGCATTTTTAGTCTCCTTATGATTATTATTTAGATTTAATATATAGCCACCCCCTTTTCAGAGTTAGATAAGCAAACAACTGGGAATAAACTGAATTGTTTGCAAACTTATCTAATTGTTAGGATATCAACTAAACAAACAGTTTATTACGGTCTAAGACCAGATCATAAAAGTTAAAACAATCAAATATCATTTGCAAATACAGTAAACTCTCATTAATTAAGTAAATCACATACTGTACTTCAGATGTTAGGTCTTATGGTTGGGCACAGAATTCACCAGCCCTGTAAAAGTGATTTCAAGATAGTTATCTTTTAGGAAAAATTCTCGGTACCGTTCATCTGAACAGCCAAAGTGTCCATCTATTAAGTGTTAAATTACAGATAGTCCTCGACTTACAACCATCCTTGCACTTACAACCATTTGGAGCATCCCCACAGTCACACAGTCAACATTTGGCCCATAGTCAACTGGCATGTATTTATGGTGGGTGTAGCATCCCAGGATGAGATATCATGTGAACATGGGGATGCTGCAATGGTCGTAAGTGTGAAAAACGGTCATGAGTCACTTTTTTCAGTGCCATTGTAACTTTGAACGGTCACTAAATGAACTGTTGTAAGTTGAGGACTATCTGTTTTCCATTCCTTATTAACCTTTCCCGCATGTCTTGAACTGGACAGTGGTCTCTTACAAAATAGCAGTTGTCCCTTGTTGATTCTGATTTGGGCTATACAATTTCAGGCCTTACTTTAAAAAAAAAAAAAAAAAAGCCAAAACATTTTTACTATTAAAAAAAACCCTGTGGTCCGATATATTGTTTTGCTGTTTAATAATTAGAGGGTTGTGTTTTAAAATTGCTAGTGAGACAGTCTAAGATTTTATTTTTTTATTTTATTTTACTTCATTTCATTTCACTGAAGAGGTGAGATTTTTCAAATATTTTAAGCAAATGAGGCTTGCTGGATCAGATCATTGTCGCAGCCTGGCATCTTTGGCTATTGAGATGGGCAGCGTATAAATTTAATAAATCAATCAATAAAACTTTTTCTGGCTCTAATATTTCCGGGAAGCAAAGTATTTCTCTTTTGCATTTTTAAATTTTTTTTTTTTTTTTTTTTTTTGAAAGACAGACTGCTCCCTTCCAGGGAAGATCTGTTTAGACTTGAGATCAGATTTTGAGAGGTCTTTTGTTCTTTTGTGAAGGCAGAATGCAATTTTTCCCGCCTGTCTAAATTTGTTCCCCTGTCTGCTTTGCACAAAAGGCCTGTGACAGGAACTGCAAATGGGGAACTGTGGCACCCCCTTAAAATAAACTGTGACTTTCACTCTTTGTCACTCCAGAAATTAGCCAGAATTGAGGCAGACAATTGTGTTCTGCTTAGTGTATGTTGCTCATTGACAGGGATGAGTATGTATGTTAACATTTCACAACCTTAACAGCTTGAAGATGTGTGGACTTCACCTCCCACAATTCTGGGAGTTGAAGTCCACACATCTTCAAGTTAGAATAGAATAGAGTAGAATAGAATAGAATAGAAAGCAGAACAGAACAGAAAATAGAATAGAATAGAAAATAGAATGGAAAATAGAATAGAATAGAATAATAACTTTATTGTCACTTTGAATGTACACTAATCGGCATTAAAATGAAATTTCATTGCATACATCTCTCAAAGGGTCACCACCTCCAATATACACTACATAAATAGAATAGAACAGAATAGAGTTTTTTATTGGCCAAGTGTGATTGGACACACAAGGAATTTGTCTTGGTGCATATGCTCTCAGTGTACATAAAAGAAAAGATAAGTTCGTCAAGAATCATAAGGTACAACACTTAATGATAGTCTGGGTACAAATAAGCAATCAATCATATTAGGAACCAGTCAATGTAAATCTTAAGGATATAAGCAACAAAGTTACAGTCATTAGTGGGAGGAGATGGGTGATGGGAACGATGAGAAGATTAATAGTAGTGCAGACTTAGTAAATAGTTTGACAGTGTTGAGGGAATTATTTGTTTAGCAGAGTGATGGCGTTCAGGAAAAAACTGTTCTTGTGTCTAGTTGTTCTGGTTAGTTATCTGGTAAGTTACTGAAGTTGAGAAATACTTGTGTATGTGAAGGAGTAAATAAACATATAAATATTGGGGCAAATATTGGGGCAAATAAACATACAAATATTGGGGCATTTCCTCCGCTTCAAAGGTACAGGATATTTTATAATATTAAATATTAAAATAATATTAAAATAATATTTTGATTTAAATATTTTAATTTTAAAAATATTAAAATAATAACCCTTTTTTTAACTATTACCATCTGGCAGACGATACAATAAAAACAAGGACAAATAGGCTGAAAAACAGCTTCTATCCCAGAGCAGTAACTATATTGAATTCTACTGTATAGTGCAATATTAATGCAGTATCAGGGGTTTTCAATTCAATTGTATAGAATGAGAAGGGTATGTTTTTGTTTTATTTTTATAGTTTTCTTATCAGAGGTGGGTTCCTGCCGGTTCGGACCGGCTCTATAGAACTGGTAGCGGGAATTTCTCCCCGCCCCGAACTGGTGCTCTCGGCGGTGCCATAGGCACCGCCTTCTTGTTTTTTGCTTTTGCGCATGCGCAGAAGCTATTTTTAGCACTGCTGGGTTTTTAGCACTGCGCACGCGCTTGCGCAAGGTGCACACGCCCACGCAGCGCATGAGGAAGCGAACCGGCAACGAGGTAAGTCAGAACCCACCCCTGTTTCTTATGTATGATGTACACTGAATATGGCATTTAATTTTGTTGTACGAGGTGCAATGACAATAAAGTAAACTAAAGTACAGAATAAATTTAGAAAATGCTTGCAGTCTAAACCTTAAACCTGGATTGACAATGAGCTTGTGAATACACCATTAAATAAATATATTGCACCAAAAGATCAAATATTAACTTGGAGTTACAAGTTTAACAAAATTCTAGTTTATTGAGTAAGCCCAGTTGTACAACCTAAAGCCATGAATTGGCCAGCCAGATTTTATCCTATAGCAAGTCAAGTTATAGTCAATAGGACAAAGATAAACTTGAATCTGCCTGTCCCTGGTTTGGTTGTGATACACAAACCTGGAACAGGAAAATTGTGGTTACAGGTAGTCCTCAACCTACGACCACAATTGAGCCCAAAATTGATGTTGCTAAGTGAGAAATTTGTTAAGTGAGTTTGCTCCATTTTATGACTTTCCTCACCACATTTGTTAAGTGAATCAACGCAGTGTTTAAATTAGTAACGGTTGTTAGGTGAATCTGGCTTCCCCATTGACTTTCCTTTTCAGAAGGTCGCAAAAGAGGATCACATGACTCCGGGACACTGCAACCGTCATAAATGTGAGTCAGTTGTCAAGCATCCACATGTAAATCACATGATCATGGAGATGCTGCAGTGGTCATAAGTGTGAAAAATGGTCATAAGTCACTTTTTTCAGTGCTGTTCAGGGGTGGTATTCACTTAACTTCCCTACCGGTTCGCAAATGTGTATGCGTGCACGCGCGCTCACTTTGCTCGCACACGCCCCCTTCACGCATGCGCACATTGTTCTGCGCATGCGCCCGAGCTTAAAAACATACCTAAAAAGGACGAAATAGAGCCGGGGTGGGTGGACGGGGCCTCCCGCGATTTCCGCTACCGGTTCGGACAAAACCGGCAGAATACCACCTCTGATACAAATTGACTCCTCCCCTCAAATAGATGAAATTAGCTTTTTGTTTCCTTTCAGTGGATTTTAAGGGAACCTAAAATTTCCTCTACCGGTTCGAGCGAACCGGACAGAACCGGGAGAATACCACCTCTGGTGCTGTTGTAACGTTGAATGATCACTAGATGAACTGTTGTAAGTCAAGGACTACCTGTATTCAGATGTTATCCAGCAGCCCCAGGAAGACGGCTAGTTTATAGGAAGTGTGGAAACTATAGCCAAGGAGGCTTTTTTTGAGAGGGGTCTTATTATATTATCAAATGTTCAATTATAATTCCTGTTGTAAGATACGTTTATCTCAAGCTGATCCTTTCAAAGCCAAAACATATCTCTACATGCAGAAGAGGCTGGGGTACCAACAGGCTGTATCCTCAAAGTTTGTAGAAGTTGAGAAAATAATTTTAGTGGAGGGAAAATTAAACTTTGGTGGATAAAATTCCTCTTTAAAATAGCAATTGTGTACCAAGTCTCAGCCGCAACAAAATAGAATAGAAAATTTTATTTTCTCTTTTCCTTCATTGGTAGCTCTAAATATCCAGAGAATTTACCCAGAGGGTCACGGTGAGTTAATTGTCTTTCCAAAAGGATTTAAAAAAAAAAAAATCTACAATTTGAGAGGTATGTGTCCCAATCAGAATCCTGGCCTGTTTATATTGCAGGACTCTAGTTGTGACACTGTGCCTCGCATCTTGCAATTTGGATAAACATACCCGGTACAACCCCCTTCCTGTCAAGAGGAATACAGGCAGTCCTCACTTAATGACTGCCCTGTTTAGCAATCGTTCAAAGTTACAACAGCACTGAAAAAGTAACTTTATAACCGGTCCTCGCACTTATGACCATCGCAGCATCTCACTGTCACATATTCACCTTTTGGGCAGTTCAAAACTGGCTTCTGACAAGTCAGTGGAGAAGTTGGCAGTAAATCCCACTTGTGGTCACAATAGTGGCCATTATGTGAGGACTACCTGTAGAGCAGGGGTGTCAAACTCAAGGCCCGCGGGCTGGATCCTGCCCGCGGGGTGCTTAGATCTGGCTGGCGGGGCCGCCCTGGAAACAGCAAAGGACCGGCCCACGGTGCCTCTGCCAGCGAAAACGGAGCTCGGGAGGGCCACATGCAGCCCTCCTGAGCTCCGTTTTCGCTGGCAGAGGGTTGCAGGAGGCCGTCGCAGCCAAAAACGGAACTCGGCAGCGCTCAAGCCACAGGCGCCCCAACACAAGTGATGTCAAGCTGGCCACACCCATTCTGGCCTCCCCGAGATCAAGCTGGCCACGCCCACCCTGGCCTCCGCTGATGCGGCCCTCAATGAAATCGAGTTTGACATCCCTGCTGTAGAGTATTTTGCAATTGACGCCAAGATTAACACTTGACCAACAATGAGGTAAACAATACCCCTACTAAGGAATTACTAAAGCAGACATGATGCTGCTGCTGTCCATTCAGTCGTGTCTTGATGGAGTTAGAGACCAGTCATTGCAGGATGCCAAGATGTCTGACTGCCTTCGCAGTGTTTATTGCTTATATACAGTTTTACAAGCAGCAAAAGGTAACAAAGAGCAACAGCATTTTCATTGGTGAATTCTCCTTGCCAATCCTTAAGAACATCCTACATCATGTTGATACAACCTAGATGAGATCACGTACCAGCCAGAGATAGTGCCCTGCTTCATCCAGGCAATATGAACGGGGTGAAATCATGGGAACTGGGTGAGATCATGTAGGTACTTGAGGCCCTTCTGAGGTAGGCAGTTTGCTGCACATAACCTCCAAATGACCTCCATCTCTACAGTGTTTGACTCTTGGCAATACTATGGGTCATGTCTCTCCATATATTCTGATCTTGCACTATTTGTTTGAGGTTTTCTGTGCTCTGGCTGATGTCAGCTTTGATGTGTCCGGCCACTGTGTTCTTTGACAGCCTGGTTTCCTTTTACCGCTAACTCTTCCAGACATAATTGCTTTCTGCAGCGAATTCCCCACGTGACATGGCCAAAATAAGTGAGACACAGTTTCATGATTTTGCCTTCTAGTGACATGACCGGTGTTATGTGTTCCAGTATTTGATTATTAGTCTCTTTTCCTGTTCAAGGAATATGCAGGAGCCTTCTCCAGCATCACACGACTCAATTGTCCTTCTGTATTACCCTTTTTAAGGTCCAACTGTCACAACCATAAGTAGCTAAGGGGAACACAATAGAGCAGACTAACCTACGCAGACAAGCAAGCTAAGAGTAAACAATAGCCTTCTCAAGACCCACCAAGACACCACCCACTAATAGTGACAGAGCAAGCCACTCGTATATAAAAATAAGAGCAAACCCTATTCCCTTCTAGCACTGATGGTGTTACCTAGTTTGGTAATAAAACGTCTGCAAGAAAACTACCAAACTCAGAAAACACCAAGGACCCCACTGAGGAAATGTTCCTGGGCTAGGCATGGAGAAAGGATTTTCTCTTTGGTGGCTCCCAAATCTTCTTCCTGTGTGTAAAAAGAACTTCTAAAGTCAGCAGTTCTAAAGTCAGAACTTGGACCAAGCAACAATCTCAAAGCAAACACAGCCACAGACTCTCAAACTGTCCACACATCCTTGGGAAAAGGGATCCAAGCTTAGCTCCACTGGCTGCATCCTGGGTTCTTAGGGGAGAAAAAGAGAGAAATACAGAAGCTTGTGTGAAAGGAGATTTTTTTTTTTTTTTTTTTTTTTTTTTTTTTGCTCTGTTGTAAAACACAGGGAGAGTATCTCTTCCTGAGTACCTATTCTTGTGGTCACAACAGAGCCGGGGCTGGCAGTTTCCTGCTGTCTGTTCTATTTTGAACTTGGCTTGGTCTGACGCTCTTATTTTCAGCTTTTGTTTCCACATTATTCTTCCCAGGATTAAATGTTTAGAAACGCAAACGAAACCAAGGGAGAATGGTGGAATACAAGCCTCTGGGCAGTTCTCCAAGGACACATTTAGGTTTCCAAATAGAGGGTTTGTGTATGTCTATGTATTCGGTTTGTGTATGTCTATGTATTTGCGATGCCTGCTTGGTTCTTTATTTGCTTGCAAGTGCAAGGCAGTGGAGTTTGTTTGGGGTTGACTTTGCATTTTAAATACAGAGAAAAATGCCCTTGTTTAAAATCAAGTACTTGATTAACTGCTCAAAACTCAGAACTCTTTATTAGCTAGTTTACACTGATCTCAGTTATGTTTTTTTCAGCCCAAATCATATATGGTAAAGGAAAGGAAATCGCATTCCCAGCCCAACATTTTTGGAGGAATGTATGTAATGCGAATTCAGATCTTATAAAGAACTACTGATTTTGTTGAATGGCAATAAAAGAGTTGAAAGGGACCTTGGAGGTTTTCTAGTGCAAAAATACGCATTTTTTTCTTTGCATCAGGCAGTTTCAAATGGTGCTTCTGAAAGAAATTAATTTCATGGTCTTAAATGAAAATTACCAATTTGTAATGGCTGTCGTATACAAGCAATTAGAAGGTTGATTCTGCTTATACCAGAATTGGAACCAACTTTCTGTTGCTAAGCAAGGTGGTCATTAAGTGAGTCGCATCCGATTTTACAACTTGTTTTGCCGTGCTTGAATCATTGCAGTTGTTAACTGAATCGCACAAACTGCAAACTCGTTACTATTGTCCCCATGCAAATATCTACAGTATTTCTGCCAGTGGTTTTATCCAAATTGTTTCATGATTTTAAAAATTTCCATTTATTCCGCTGAACCATTCTTGTTTATCTGCTAAGAATGACTTTCAAAACAAGTTTTCGTTTTCTTCAAAATCTCTCTTCGTTTTCTGAACCTCTTGTAATCGTAACAGACCTTGCCCTTTTTAAAACTACATTACATTCTTCTGCAACCATGTTTTTTCTTTGTACCCATTGCACGATATTTTTCTCTCACCTTTTTTTTTTGCAGCAATTTTTCTCTTCCATGTCTCTCATTTTTCCCTTTTCTTTCATGATCCTTTTTTTCTCAAGAACCACCAAAAGAGGGTCTGTTCGACTTCTACAATCTTGTATCACTTGTGTAGCATTATTATTATTATTGTTATTATTTATTAAATTTGTATGCCGCCCAACTCTGGGCGGCTCACAACAATATAAAAAACTATTAAAAGAAAACATAATAAAAACAGTTAAAAACAGTTAAAAACTCATACACACATCATAATTCACTCTTTCATAAACGATCAAATTAATCATTATATTTAGATCAATATTTATTCACTTTCCTGTATAGGTAGTCCTCGGCATAAAACCACAATTGAGCCCAAAATTTCTATTGCTAAGCAAGACACTTGTTAAGTGACGTTTGCCCCATGTTACGATCTTTCTTGCCACAGTTGTTAAGTGAATCACTGCAGTTGTTCGGTTAGTAACATGGTTGTTAAGTGAATCCGGCTGTCAGAAGGTCACAGAAGGGGAATCATGTGATCCCAGGCCACTGCAACCGTCATAAATACATGCCACTTGCCAAGCCTCCGAATTGTAATCACGTGACCATGGGGATGCTACAATGGTTATAAGTGTGAGAAATGGTCATAAGTCACTTTTTACAGTGCCGTTGTAACTTTGAATGGTCACTAAATGAATGATTGCAATTCGAGGACTCCCTGTATGTACATATTACTAGACCTGGGTCTCTCAATGGCAGCATCTCTTTTTCTGTAGCCCCTCAGCTTGTATCTATCTGATAGATTAATTTGACTGGGTTGTGGGGTTTTTTTGCACAGAATGTACCGCAAAATCCCCCAAAATGTATATCCGGTCCTCCTGTTCTCACCATTCATTGGAGCATAACATGCCATTAATCACCACCCTATGGATTCCTATGTTAATACTTACCCCTAATAACTCAAATGGCATCAATTCCTTTCTTCTGACCTAGATTTTAACCCCTTCATTCAGAATTAAGCCCACCCTCCGACTTCCTTGCACATCCTCATGCACTCCAGGCCAGCAGATTAGAGCATCTTCATTCAAACTCTAGATCAGGGGTCTTCAAACTTGGAAATTTAAGAGAGAGGGATAGAATCAAGATCATGTGATGTGTTTATACCACTCTATGATGCCTTAGTAAGACCACACTTGGAATACTGCATCCAGATGTTGAGACTCTAGAAAGAGTGCAGAGAAGAGCACCAAAGATGATTAGACAAAAACATATGAAGAACGGTTGCAGGAATTGGGTATGTCTAGTTTAATGAAAAGAAGGACTAGGGGTGTCATGAGAGCAGTGTTCCAATATCTGAGGGGCTGCCACAAAGAAGAGGGGATCAAGCTAATTCTCCAAAGCTCCTGAAGGCAGAAGAAGAAGCACTGGATGGAAATTAATCAAGGAGACAACCAGCCTAGAAATAAGGAGAAATTTCTTTTTCCAATTAATCAGTGGAACGACCTGCCTCCAGAAATTGTGGGCGCTCCAACACTGGAGGCTTTTAAGAAGAGATTGGACAGCCACTTGTCTGAAATGGTATAGGGTTTCCTGGTTGAACAGCGGGTTGGACTAGAAGACCTCCAAGGGCCCTTCCAACTCTGTTATTCTTTTGTACTTACGGACTTCAACTTTATGACCACAGCAACAAGGCTGGCTGAGGAATTCTGGGAGTTGAAGTCCACAAGTTTTAAAGTTGCCAAGTTTGGAGACCCCTTTCCCTTTTTCTTAGTGTCATGGTTGCCACCCACTGGTCCCATGAGACTCTGCTACCCATCATCGCTTTTGTCAACTGCGGCTTTCACATCCTTTTTAGGAAGTCAGAAAAGGTGTCAACTAAATCAGGGGTTTTCAAACTTTTTCAAAAGGCCACCGATTCTGTTGTTTAACAAAAATAAAATAAAATTCCCAGAACTGATCGAGAGGCAATGCTTTAGTGATAGAACCTTGGTTGTGTTTGAGTAAACATTGCTGCCATTGTTGTCTTTAGTCTTTCCCAGAACTGATCAGGTCCATGATGTGGGGTGGGAATCCAGCCCCTGATTGACTGTCTCCAAAGCAGGAGTCTACCAATGTCATATTATTCCACAACAAGTCATCTTCGACGTATGACAACAGTTGGGACTGGAACTTCCATCACTAAGCACTGTGGTTGTTTAATGAGTCAAAACCAATTTTCCGACCTTATTGCCGCAGTTATTAAGTGAAGGTTAATCACCTGAGCAAATCTAACTTCCCCCGTTGTCTCCAGAAGTTGTGAATGGTCCAACAATGGTCCAAATGGAGGTTTTTAAGGAGAAATTGGACAACCAGTCTGAAATGGTATAGGGTTTCCTGCTTGAGCAGGGGGTTGGACTAGAAGACCTCCAAGGCCCCTTCCATCCCTGTTGTTTCGTTATTGACTGTGCTCGTTGGAATCCCTTGGGAAGATTGTATGTGGTAATCACGTGACCCCTGGTGGTTCCCAAACACCTGAATTTTGATCACATGACCACAGGGGCTCTGTGACAGTCACTATCAGGTGCAAGAAATCAGGAAGTGTGGCTGTTCAAATGAGTACAAGTTTATTTCATGCTAGCTCTCTAGTCTAGAAGAATCTGAACTACTAACAGTCAAGCAAATGGGCGGTAGAAAGAGTCAACGGAATTCAAGGTAGACTTAGATCTCTTGCGGACCTGAAGGGACTCGAGACTGATGACATGCGTGACCCCTCCGTTAGGCTCAGCCTGGTCATCTCCTATAGTCATAAATGCAAGGACCAGTCACAAGCCACTTTTTTCAGTGCTGTTGTAACTTTGAATGGTCATTAAACAACTGGTCATAAATTGAAGACTACCTGTACTTCACAGCTCTAACCAACAGGAAGTTTCAATAAAGGCGAATATTGGTAGCTCAGGATTGACATGAAGGGTCCTTGGTGCTCTCTGAGCTTGCTTATTTTCTTGCAGACGTTTCATTACCCCAAACTAGGTAACATCATCAGTTCTACCGTGTTTCCCTGAAAATAAGACCCAACTGGAAAATAAGCCCTAGCATGATTTCTCAGAATGCTCGTAATATAAGCCCTACCCCCAAAATAAGCCCCAATTAAGATCGTCAGCCAGACAGATGCATTTAGTACCGTGTTTCCCCGAAAATAAGACCTAACCGGAAAATAAGACCTAATGCATCTCTTGGAGCGAAAATTAATATAAGACCTGGTCTTATTTTCGGGGGAACATGGTAGTAAGTAATTTTCTGTATACCAATAAAGGAGAATATTTGTAGCTCAGGGTTGAAATGAGGGGTCCTTGGTGCTCTCTGAGCTTGCTTGTTTTCCTGCAGATGTTTCATTACCCAAACTAGGTAACATTGTCATGGCATTGATGATGTCACCTAGTTTGGGTAATGAAACATCTGCAAGAAAACAAGCAAGCTCAGAGAGCACCAAGGACCCTTCAACAGGAAGTTCCCCCTATTATTCAGCCTGGCTTTGCTTGCTTTCAATTTCAACCAAAGACACGGTCTTATTTTTTATTTTAATGGAGAATGAATCCAGTTTCCTTGATGAGGGGGCCAAGCTCAAGAGACAGAAATTTGTCGGTGTTTGTGTGAATGTTACAGGTAGCCCTCGACTTACGAACACAACTGAGCCCAAAATTTCTGTTGTTAAGTGAGTTTTGCCCCATTTTATGACCTTTCTTGCCATAGTTGATAAGCGAAACCGTCCAGTTGATAAGTTAGAAAACCGGTTTTTATGTGAATCGGGCTTCCCCGTTGACTTTGCTTGTCAAAAGATCGCAAAAGGTGATCACATGATCTTGGGACACGGTCCAACGGTCAGAAGTATGAACGAGTGGCCAAGCATTTGAATTTTGATCACATTTTGATCATGGGGCTGCTACAGAGGTGGTAACTGTGAAGAATGCTCATAAGTCACTTTTTTTAGTGCCGTCGTAACTTTGAATGGTCACTAAATGAACTGTTGTAAATCAGGGACTACCTGTATTTCCCCTTAGTCTTAACCTCTTAGTCTTAACCTCATCTTGTGGAACGCTGATGATGATGTTATCCATTCAGTCGTGTCCGACCATTGGTGATTCTTTTTTTTTTTTAAATATCTTTATTGAATTTTCTTTAAAAACATAACATAACAATTAAATACACAAATAAAACAAAAAAGAAACAATACAAACCATAACAATGAAATCGTACTTTTTTTTAACAGCCTATCAGTTATTAATATTAATAACCGACCATTGGTGATTCTATGGGGCCAGGTCTCTCTACATCTTCTGATCTTATATTACTACTTTGAGTTGCTCTATGTTCTGGTTGGTGTCAGCTTTGATGGTTGTCCGGTCCCCATGTTTCTTTCATGGCCTGGTTTCCTTTTACCGCTAACTCTTCCAAACCTAATTGCTTTCTCCAGTGAATTCCGCCGTATGACATGGCCAAAGTAAGTGAGACGCAGTTCCGTGATTTTATCTTCTAGTGACATGTCCGATGTTATGCCCTCCAGTACAGGTAATCCTCAATTTACGACCCCAATTGAGCCCAAAATTTACGTTGCTAAGCGAGAAATTGGTTAAATGAGTTTTGCCCCATTTTACGACTTTTCTTGCCGCATTTGTTAAGTGAGTCACCGCAGTTCTTAAATTAGTAACACGGCTGTTAAGTGAATCTGACTTCCCCATTGACTTTGCTTGTCAGAAGGTCGCAAAAGTTGATCCCATGGCCCCGGGACACTGCAACCGTCGTAAATGTGAATCAGTTGTCAAGCATCCAAATATAAATCGCGTGACCATGGGGATGCTGCAATGGTCACAAGTGTGAAAAACCGTCATAAGTCACTTTTTTCAGTGCCATTGTGACTGAACGGTCACTAAACGAACTGTTGTTAAGTTGAGGACTACTTGTACATGCTTGTGGGTTGTCTTTGCTATCCAAGGTTGTGGAACGCTAGGATTCTGCAGAACACAGCCTGCAAAAAGTTGGATTATTTATTTATATTTATCTATTTTTCACATTTTTGTACCGCTCATCTTCCTCAGATAAGACTAGATTTGCTTGTCTTAATAGCAGCAATAGCAGTTAGACTTATATACCGCTTCATAGTGCTTTACAGCCCTCTCTAAGCGGTTTACAGAGTTAGCGTATTGCCCCCAACAATCTGGGTCCTCATTTTACCCACCTCGGAAGGATGGAAGGCTGAGTCAACCTTGAGCCGGTGAGATTTGAACCGCCGAACTGCAGCTAGCAGTCAGCTGAAGTAGCCTGCAGTGCTGCACTCTAACCACTGCGCCACCTCGGCTCATGATCCTTAATCATGAGGATAACCCTGCTTAATAGCAAGGACATTATTAGTCTGGACACATTTTGATGAGTGTGCCAGAAACGCAGCTGAAGTTCAGTTTTACCCCAAAAGTCACACTGTTCCAGGGTTGTCAAACTAGATTTCATTGAAGGCCGCATCAGGGTTGTGTTTGACCTCGGGGGTGTGTGTGTGTGCAGGGGGCGTGGCCAGCTCAACATCATTCGTGTCCGGGGTGCTTTTGGTGGCCCGAGCGCTGTGCCAGCGAAAACAGGCTCCCGAGCTCCATTTTCGGTTGCCACAGCCTCCTGCAACCCTCTGCCAGTGAAAATGGAGAGTTCCATTTTCACTGGCAGAGGGTTGCAGGAGGCCATGGCAGCCGAAAACAGAGCTTGGGAGCCCGTTTTCACTGGCAGAAGCACCGCGGGCTGGTCCTTTGTTGTTTCCAGGATGGCCAGATCTAAGTACCCCACGGCCTTGAGTTAGTGCACCCCTGCACTATTCTATGCAAGCTGGGGTCTCTAATCAAGAGAACGCCTTGCCGGCCAACATATCGTACAGGTAGTCCTTGACTTACGACCATGCATTTAGTAATGATTCGAAGTTACAACAGCATTGAAAAAAGTGACTTACCACTATTTCTCACAGCAGCATCCCCACAGTCATGTGATCAAAATTATTTTTGTGCAGTGTTTATTAATGCACATCAGTGTATCTCGTGCCAAAGCACTTGATCAGAGCCGTGGTGGCACAGTAGTTAGAATGTAGTACTGCAGGCTACTTCTGTTGACTGCCGGCTGACTGCAATTTGGCAGTTCGAATCTCACTAGGCTCAAGGTTGACTCAGCCTTCCATCCTTCCGAGGTCGGTAAAATGAGGATCCAGTTTGTTGGGGGCAATATGCTGACTCTATAAACCGCTTAGAGAGCGCTGTAAAGCATTGTGAAGCGGTATATAAGTCTAAGTGCTATTGTTATTGCTATTGTATGTTGGCAACAGGCATGTATTTATGACGGCTGCACGTACCCTGGGATTATGTGATTGCCATTTGCAATCTTCCCAACTGGCTTCCACCAAGCAAAGTGATTGGGGGAGGCTGTATTAGTTTATTGACTACATAATTCATTTAACAACTGTAGTGATTCACTTAATAACTGTGGCAACAAGGTTGTAAAATCGAGTGTGGCTCGCTTAACCACCTTGCTTAGCAAGAGAGATTCTGGTCTCAATTGTTGTTGTAAATCAAGGACTCCCTTTACAGGAAATCCTCGACTTACAATAGTTCGGTTAGTGACCATTGAATGTTACAACGGCACTGAAAAATGTGACTTATGACCATTTTTCATAGTTACGACTTTTGCAGCTTCCCCATGGTCACGTGATCAAAATTAAGATGCTTGGCAACTGGTTCATACTTATGACGGTTGCAGTGTCCCGGGGTCATGAGATCCCCTTTTGCGACCATCTGACAAGCAAAGTCAATGTGGAAACCAGATTCACTTAACAACCGGGCGACTAACTTATCAGCTGCAGTGATTCACTTAACAACTGTGGCAAGAAAAGTCATAAAATGGGGCAAAACTCACTTAACAAACGTCTCACTTAACAACAGAAATTTTGGGCTCCATTGTGGTCGTAACTCGAGGCTTACCTGTACTGATGCTGCTCATATTATATCAACAAGGAGGGATATGCGATGTGTTGATAGACACAGGATATTGGGATGCAAGTATGAATGATTTTAATAGGAATATTGAGGATCTCACCATACAAAATCAGCCTCACCAAGCATAAGAACCAGAGGTGGGTTACTCCCGGTTCGGACCGGTTCACCCGAACCGGTAGTGACCCGCTGGTGACGTCACGATGATGTCACGGATCCGGTTCGGTCGGTGCCGGTCCGTGGACGCCGCCATCTTTTTTTTTTAATTTTTTTTTAATTTTTAGAACCCACCCCTGATAAGAACCTCCAGTTCCAAAATGGAGTCAAAAATTTGGAGAAAGATCAACTTTCCAAAGGCCATTCTTGATTCAGATTGCACAACTCTGACTTAGCATCAGAAAGATTAGAAACTTAATTGTTTCATATCTATTATAAAAATTATCTCAAAGCCAGATTCTGTAGCTGAGAAATACGGCACGCTCCCTGTTTGGAGCAGGGACGCTAGATCCATTAAAATCTATAATATTAATTTTTATTCCATAATTAGCTCTTGGCAGATGAGAAATCAACGCTGCTTTCCGGTTTCCCTTAATGAGCTTTCTAGGGAAGACGTGGCTGATGAAACTTCTGGATTTTTTTACATCAGATTAGCCAACCAATCAGGTCTCTACCCAGTATTGTATTCCTGCGTACAGAATGGAGCAAAGCTTTATTCTCACAATTGCCTTCTAAGCAATGGCAAACGTTAAGTTCACCTTTTTTATGCCTTCGATTGATTGGCTTATTCCTCGGCCTTTGTAAATATTTTGATACTGTAGAGCCCCTACTTGTCATCGTTCTGTGTTTTCAGACAGTCCTGCTTTAAAAGCATCAGAGCCAGAGGTGGGATTCAGCAGGTTCTGACCAGTTCTGGAGAACCGGTAGCAGAAATTTTGAGTCGTTCGGAGAACCGGTAAATACCACCTCTGACTGGCCCCGCCCCCATCTATTCTCTGCCCCCCGATCCCAGCTGATCGGGAGGAAATGGGGATTTTGCAGTAACCTTCCCCTGGAGTGGGGAGAGAATGGAGATTTTACAGTATCCTTCCCCTGCCATGCCCACCAAGCCACGCCCACCAAGCCACGCCACGCCAACCAAGCCACGCCCACAGAACCGGCAGTAAAAAAAATTGAATCCCACCACTGATCAGAACAGCTGAGACTCCTTGTCTTCCTCCTTTAACAGAAGCTGCAGTGTGTAGGTGGGTGGTTTTCATTCAGGGCAGGAATGGGTCGACTTGTGGCCTCAGGGATACATGTGGTTCTCAGGTTCTGTTTTGCTGATCAGGACTGCTGAAAAAGAACATGCCAGGCTCTCCATTTTAGGGAGAAAAAAACTAGGACTATGAGATAAAGTCTGCAGAAAGGTAAATGGCCACTAGATCAGCGGTTCTCAACCTGTGGGTCGCGACCCCTTTGGGGGTCGAACGACCATTTCACAGGGGTCGCCGCGTGCGTTAGCCCGCCGGTGCCACCATCACTGCAGGGGTGAAATGCTCCCGGTTCGGCTGTGCCTACGGGTCGCCGGACAGCTGATAGCATCGGAACAGGAGACTTCGCCCGGACGCCGCCATTTGGGTTCTTTTACCCTCTGCGCATGCGCAGAACGCTTTGCGCATGCGCAGAGGGTAAAAGAACCCAAATGGCGGCGTCCGGGTGGGTGGGCGAAGTCTCCA
>QLTV01009056.1:1091956-1102669 GCA_003457575.1 Thermophis baileyi
CAAATTTCTTCTTTTAGTCACTGCCATTTGTGAATTTTCTTATTTCTTTTCTACCTTTCAAATTTAATAATGCATTACTCATCCGTGCAGTTATTTAAAGCTGAAAGGCATAAGAATGTGGTCAGAAAACTTTGAGCAATGAAATGTTCATGATCCTAGCAAAACATTTTGGACTAGGCCTGTATTCAAATAACAGGGATAAAAGTTGGTGCATTGTGTTGGACAGTAAAGGATTCTTGGATATACCAAAACGACACTTTCCATCCCAGACTTCTGTCTAATCTGGAGGAAGGGAAGGAGAGGGAAGGAAGGAGGAAAGGGAGGGAGAGAGGGAGGAAGGAAGGAAGGAGGAAAAGAGGGGAAGGAAGGGGGAGAGAGGGAGGAAAGAAGAAAGGAAAAAAAGGAAAGGGGAAAAGGAAAAAGGGAAGAGAGGAAAGATAAAGAAGAAGATAAAGAGCTTTATCAGAAAGGAAAAGATTTTAAAAATTGCTGACTCATTACACTGGTTAAAGGGACCGTGCACTCCACCCACTTAACCACAAACATTAAGTGACTTTGGGTAATGCTTTTTTTTCTTAGTCCAGCTTTCTCACAGGATTGTTTGGGGATAAAATGAGACATATCTCAATCTACACCCTTTTCAGTTCTCAGAGTCATTTTGTCTTTGGGAGTTAACTCGAGAACCAGAGTTTCTCGGGGCAGAGATGACATTTATGTCAACAACCATCAGCGGCCTGTCTTAGCTGCACAGCGGAGAAATGCAGGCCCAAAACTGTTTGAAGCAAAGGAAGAGCGGGAGAAAGGAGGACCTGAATGACATTACGGAGGGCTTAAGGAGGAAGTAGACTACGGGTGTCAAACTCGATTTCATTGAGGGCCGCATCAGGGTTGTGTTTGATGGGGGGGGGGTAGGGGGCGTGGCCAGGGTGGGCATGGCTCCGTTTTTGGCTGTGATTGGCATCCTGCAACCCTCTGCCAGTGAAAATGGAGCTCAGGAGGGTCCCCTGAGCTCTTGTTTTCGCTGGCAGAGGCACTGTGGCCCGGTCCTTCGCTGTTTCCAGGGTGGCCTCACAGGCCAGATCTAAGCACCTCATGGGCCGGCCCTGGCCCCCAGGCCTTGAGTTTGACACCCCTGGAGTAGAGCCTTTGTGTTGACAGAAACTGAGTGCCAGATGATTCCGTAGGCTTTAAGTTCCTGCCCCCCCCCAGTTGCAAGTTGGCCAAATCTGCCCCTCTTCTTACAGGTAGTCCTCGACTTACAACAGTTCATTTAGTGACTGTTCAAAGTTACAAGGGCACTGAAAAAAGTGACGGTTACATCTCTTTTTCACAGTTATGACCGTTGTAGCATCCCCATGGTCATGTGATCAAAATTCAGCCATTTGGCAACTGACTCGTATTTATGACAGTTGCAGCGTCCCGGGGTCATGTGATTCCCCTTTTGCGACCTTCAGACCAGCAAAGTCAATGGGGAAGCCACATTTACTCAACAATTGTGTTACTAACTTAAGAGCTGCAATGATTCACTTAACACAGTGGTTCTCAACCTTCCTAATGCCGCGACCCCCTCCCCTCCCCCGCGACCCTCTCCCCGCCCCCTCCCCCTGCATGCGCGTTGCCAGGCGAGAAGCGATGAGGTGACAAAGGGGACATAGCACCAAGATGGCGGGCTAGCGTGCCCCCCCCCGCCCCGCCCCCTCCCCGCGCGTGCGCGTTGCCAGTCACCAAGATGGCGGGCTAGCGCACGCTTAGGCGACCCCTGGGAAAGGGTCGTTTGACCCCCAAAGGGGTCACGATCCACAGGTTGAGAACTGCTGACTTAACCACTGTGGCAAGAAGGGTCGTAAAATGCGGCCAAACTCACTTAACAAGTGTCTCGCTCAGCAACAGAAATTTGAGGCTCGATTGTGGTTGCAAGTCGAGGACTTCCTGTATTTTGTTGTCTCATGCCGTTTTTAGGTCACGTTCACCAAAAGAAAGTTTGGGTTGATGAAAAAGGCCTATGAGCTGAGTGTCCTTTGTGACTGTGAGATCGCACTGATCATTTTCAACAGCACCAACCGGCTCTTCCAGTATGCCAGCACAGACATGGACAAGGTTCTCTTGAAGTACACGGAATACAGCGAGCCCCACGAGAGCCGAACCAACTCAGATATTCTGGAGGTAAAACATGGGAAGGCTCCTGAAATTCAGTCCCAAAGGTGCTTTTTTTCAAGAGGCAACTGGACTTCCTTGTTTTTTCTTTTGAAGATGTTTCGCTTCTCATCCAAGAAGCTTCTTCAGCTCTGAGTGGATGGTGGGGGAATGGAAGGATTTATATTCTGTCTGCAAGGCATATAAATCCTTCCATTCCTCACTATCCTGTCAGAGCTGAAGAAGCTTCTTGGATGAGAAACGAAACGTCTTCAAAAGGAAAAAACAAGAAAGTCCAGTTGCCTCTTGAAAAAAAAGCACCTTTGGGACAAACCATGACCTGGATGACTGAGAATCTCTACAGACTCCTGAAATTCAGCTTCCTCAAAGTGCTCGTCGGATTTTGGGACATCAGAAACATCTGTGAGGTCCTTGGTGCTCTCTTAGTTGTTTTCTTGTAGACCTTTCATTGCCCAAACTAGGTATCAGTGCTAGTAGGGAGTGTTTCATTAACCCGACCAGGTAACATCAGTAAGAGCTGTGGTGGCGCACTGGTTAGAATGCTAGTATTGCAGGCTGACTCTGCTCACTGCCAGCAGTTCAATCCTCACCAGACTCAAGGTTGGCTTAGCCTTCCATCCTTCCGAGGTGGGTGAGGACCCAGATTGTTGGGGGCAAGATGCTGACTCTGTAAACCACTTAGAGAGGGCTGTAAAGCACTGGGAAGCGGTATATAAGTCTAAGTGCTATTGCTATTCCTGTCATCACTGACAAATAAGTGGCAACAACCAACCTTAGAGATTGTCAACGGCCCCACAGTCCAATCCTGAGCTAAAAATATTCTCTTCGATCAATATCAAATCCATGTTTTTTAAAATAATGAGTTTCATGCATTAAGGTCTGCATTTTTAAAGTTGGCAAACTATACATGTGGTGCAGGGATGGTTTTCACTTACCTTCCCCGGTTTGCAAATATGAGTGCGCGCCTCCACCTCCGCGCATGTGCCCAGCATCAAAAATGTGCACAAATAGGATAGCATAGAGCTGGGCGGGGGGGGGGGGGCACCCGCGATTTCCGCTACCAGTTCGGGCGAACCAATCCGAACTGGCTGAATACCACCTCTGATGTGGTGTTCATGTATAATTTGCCCTACCATTTAGCTCCTCTATGTTAGATATGCAAACATGTGATTTGATCAACAAAGCAACGTTGAAGCCGCTGTAATAGATACTCCTCGCTTAATGACCATTAAAGTAGAATATTTGTAGCTCAGGGTTGAAAAGAGGGTGATCTCTGAGCTTGGTTATTTTCTTGCAGACGTTTCATTACCCAAATTAGGTAACAGCATCAGTGCTAGTAGGGAGTGGGGTTTGCTCTCAGTTTATATTCTAGTGGCTTGCCCTGTCAGTGTTAGTGACAGACCGCTCCAAAACCACTTCCACCAAAACCAATGACATAGATTGGACAGCCATTTGTCTAAAAGGGTATAGGATTTCCTGCCCGAGCAGGGGGTTGGACTAGAAGACCTCCAAGGTCCCTTCCAACTCTGTTATTCTATTGAAATGAATGTTGTAAATCTTGAAAAGTGCTTTCTATCCATTGGGGAATACAGGTAGTCATAACTTAATGACTGCGGCATTTATTTAACAACCACCACATTTACTTAATGACCGCTGCATAAAAGATCATAAAATCAGGTGTGGTCATATGGTGACCCACTTAACGACTACTACGAGTTACAACTGTAATTCCTGGTTCAATTGCAGTCGTAAATCAAAGATCAACTGTATAAGCCAGTGATGGCGAACCTTTTTTTTGCTTAGATGCCAAAAGGGCGAGCGCATGCGCAATAGCGCGCGTGCATGTGCCCACACCCATAATGCAATGCCCTCCCCCACACACATGCGCGCACAACCCCCCCTGTGCTGCCCCCCCGCACATGCGCACAGGCCTCACTGAAGCTTCCGGACTTCCGGTAGGCCCGTTGGGCCGTTTTTCGCCCTCCCCAGGCTTCAGGAAAGCCTCCGGAGCCTGTGGTGGGTCCGTTTTTCACCATCCACAGGCTCCGGAGCTTTCCTGAAGCCTGGGGAGGGCGAAAACAGCCTCTCCCCGCCCTCCGGAAGGCCGAAAATCAGCTGCGCTGGAGCTGACATAGGGCAACGCCTTGCGTGCCCTCAGATATGGCTCCGTGTGCCACCTGTGGCACGTGTGCCATAAGTTCGCCATCACAGGTATAAGCCAAACACAAATTGGGCATGTAACTCAATTGCAGTCCAGATTGGCTTTATTTAATGGCATTATATTTGTTTGATTTTACATATATATTATTAATGTATTTCAATCTGTGCAGACCCTGAAACGGAAAGGTTTGGGCTTTGAAGGTGCAGAAATGGATCTTGTAGAAGCTTTGGACCCAGCTGAGAAACTGAGGCAGCTTGGTGAAGGAATGGACCTTAGATTAGCCCGGCCAAAACTTAGCGTGAGTATTACTTTGGATGAAAAAAAACTGTCTCCAATTACAACAGTTCATTTAATGACTTTTTGAAGTTACAACAGCAGTGAAAAAAGTGACTTAAGACCATGTTTCACACTTACGACTGTTGCAGCATCCCCATGGTCACATGAGCAAAATTCAGATGTTTGCAACTGACCCATATTTATGACGGTTGCAGTGTCCCGGGGTCATATGGTCACCTTTTGCAACCTTCTGACGAACAAAGTCAGTGGGGAAGCCAGATTCACTTAACAACTGTGTAACTAACTTAACAACTCCAGTGATTCACTTAACAACCATGGCAGGAAAGGTCGTAAAATGGGGCAAAGTTCACTATACTGAAACAGAAATTTTGGACTCAAATATGGTTGTACAGTAGTGGACAAAAATGGGGAAACCTTTTGGGGAAAGTGTTTTTGAGGTTTGATGGCTAATAACACCACTTTTTTTTTGCGGGGGGGAGTAGTACCATAAAATTATATATCAATGGAAAGATAATTTAATCAAGAATGTAATGCAACAAAGTTTGTTCAATTATCTATATTCTATGAAAAGTTATAGCCAAATAACCACAAAAAGGAAGCACAACATGCTTAGGTTGATATCAGGTAGCTTTCCTTCATCTGATTGTAGCCAATGAGCATGAGCGTTTAGAGAGCCAATCAGGTGTCTTCTTGTTTTGGCAATGAGCCAATCAGATCACAGTAGGATTCAGTTATTGATGTCATGTATTGAAGCTGAGAGGAGGACATTTTTCAGTGGGTTATGTGATCGCTATCAAGTTGGTTGGGGTTTTTTTTGTGTTCTTTCATTTAGTGAGCTTGTAAAAACTTAATAAAATTAAAGTAATGGTGCAAAGAGTTGACTGGTCACCCAGAAGGCGATGTAAAATAGTATTATTAAGTGAACAAGGCTACAGTTATAAAGAAATTAGAAGAAAAATTGGTGGAAACTTAACCAAAGGTGGCATTTCTGTTGTAAGCCACCCAGAGTCCTTCGGGAGTTGGGCGGCATAGAAATACAATTAATTAAATTAAATTAAATTAAATTTCTAAGTTTTTGAAGAGGTATAAGGAGACTCAGTCACTACAAAACCACATTGGTAAAGGCAGGAAAAGGTGCACAACAGCAAATGATGATAGAAGAATTAAGAGACTGTGCCTACGTGACAGAAGAAAATCATCTGGGTGTATACAAAATGAAATGGCGCAATGCAATGTGAAGTTGAGTGCAAGGACTGTTCGGCGCAGACTGCAGGAATTTGGCCTAAAATCTACAGTAAGTTAAGAAATATCTGTACAGGTCCTGCTATGAATTTTCCATTCATTTGCCCCCAGTGGTGCGCTGCAACCGGTTTAACAACCGGTTCGGTGATTGCGCGCGCGCGCCTAACACACTTGTGTGCGGCGTTCAAAATACAGCAATTTGAAGCTCAGCTGCTTACCTTCTAAGGCAGCCCCGGTAAGTAGAACAGCGGAGGCGCGGAAATCAGCTGTGCCGCGCGAATCAGCTGAGCCAGAAAGAAGGAAATAGAGGACAGGATAGCGCAGGGGCAGGTGGGCGGGGCCAGCTAATCGTCAGAACTACCGGTTCGCCCAAACCGGTCCGAACCGGCAGCAGCCCACCACTGTTTAGCCCCTAAAGGTGGCTTCGAAATGCTTTTTAAAAATATATATAGTAGAGGTGGGCCAAATAGGTTGAATGCAAACTACTGTTAAACATTTGGAAAGGATTGTTTTGACTGAGTAGTGGAAGGATTCAGATACTATTTTGAGCGTTTTGGATTGGAACGGTTCCAAACTCAGCTTGGAAAACTTCCAGAATTGTCATAAAAATGCTTCCAGCCAGATTGGAACAGACGTTCAATAGGGCTGGCCAAGAAATGTGCTCACTTTTTATTTTTCTAAATGTTGCAACGGAGTCACCAGTTCCAAAGTATAAATGGAACTGGTGTTTTAAAATGCATATATTGGTAGCCGTAAAGGAGAGAACAGATTGTAGTGGGAGAAATTGCTTGCCAGAAGTTGCAAGTCATATGAAAAAATGTGTAAGTTGCATAGATGAGGAGAATTTCATACGTGATGCTTCTACAGTTTTCCATGTGAGCTCTTTGGATTCACCAATATGCATACACGCACCGCCCCACTGATGTGGAAATGAAACAGGAAAAAATGTAAGGTTGGAACCATGAAAAATAGAATGAGTTCAGATTAAAAATACAGGTAGTCCTCGATTTACAACAGTTCATTTAGTGACCGTTCAAACTTCAAACGGCACTGAAAAAAGGGACTTAGGACCATTTTTCACACTTATAACCATTGCAGCATCCCCATGATTACATGATCAAAATTCAGATGCTTGGCAAGCGGTTCATATTTATGACGGTTGCCGTGTCCTGGGGTCACATGATCCGCATTTGCGACCTTCTGACGAGCAAAGTCAATAGGGAAATCCAGATTCACTTAACAACCATGTTCCTAACTTAACAACTGCAGTCATTCGCTTAACGACTGTGGCAAGAAGAGTTGTAAAATGGGGCAAACTCACTTAACAATCGTTTCACTTAGCAACATAAATGTTGGGCTCAATTGTGGTCGTAACTCGAGGACTGCCTGTATTTATCCACGCTGTCAGTCCTGCCTCAACATGCACCTTTAAGTAAGAACCATCCTTGAGTCCCATTTGTTGAGAAAGGTATAGTTTACTAAAGGTCAAGTGGATTACAGTAATGTAAAGCAGTGATATTAGCAGTGATAAAGGTCAAGTGATATACAGTAAAGCAAAGCCAGAACAGAGGTTCATGGGCCAAATCCCTAGGTATAACTTTTCCCTCCCAAGCACTTCCTATTCCTGGTCCCCCCAACGCCCAATCAGTTTTAAAAGAGGTGTTTTTGAAGCAGTCACTCCTGCGACTGCATTCTTTCTTCTCCCAGGGAAACGGCCTTGAGGACTCGTCTCTGAGAGGCATGTTTCTTTCCACCAGTTTCACTTTCCCCCGAATGTCCACTCTCCCTTCCACCCTCCTCCGGGATCCATGGCTGACTGGCATTGAACAATTGCGAAGCGCAGGTGTAAAGTGGCATTTCTGACTCAGGCTTAATTTTGAATGTGCTACACCTCACTTTACGAACAACAAAGGGCTGGGGAATTCTGGGCGTTGAAGTCCACAAGTCATAAAGTTGCCAAGGTTGGACACCCCTTGTCAACTCTTATTTATTTATTTATTTATTTTTATTTATTTATTTATTTTGTCAAGCATGTATTCGATAACAGATACAAGTATAAACATAATTATGAATACATGAAATGGATACGAATAAAAGGGGACATTAGGACAGGGACGGTAGCCACGTTGGTGCGCTTATGTACGCCCCTTACAGACCTCTTAGGAATGGGGTGAGGTCAACAGTAGACAGTCTAAGGTTAAAGTTTTGGGGGTTTGGGGAAGAAACCACAGAGTCAGGTAGTGCATTACAGGCATTGACCACTCTGTTGCTGAGGTCGTATTTCCTGCAATCGAGTTTGGTGAGGTTTACCTTAAGTTTGTATCTATTGCGTGCTCGTGTATTGTTGTGGTTGAAGCTGAAGTAGTCATTGTCGGGTAGGACATTGTAGCAGATACTTTTATGTGCTTCACTTAGGTCAGACCTAACCAGACAGATGAGCTGTATTCGAGAATTGGTCTAGCAAATGTTTTGTATGCTCTAGTTAGCAGTACAATATTACCAAAGAAGAAGCTATGCAAGATTAGGTTAACAACTCTTAATGCCTTTTTGGCAATGTTGTTACAGTGGGCTCTGGCACTTAGATCATTAGAGATGAGTACTCCAAGGTCCTTGACAGAGTGAGGGTCGTCTACAAGGTCGTGTCCATCCAGCTTGTATTTTATGTTCTGATTTTTTTTTGCCAATGTGTAAGACAGAGCATTTGTTGGTTGAGATTTGAAGTTGCCACTTGTTTGACCATTCTGACACATAGTCAAGGTCTTTTTGAAGGGTAGCAGCATTATCGGTGGTGTTGAATAGTTTTACATCATCAGTGAACTGAAACGAACCTGGCTGAAGCCATCTTGTGCTGCCTCATAGTTGCCACGAAGCCAGAGAGGGGGAAGGGAGGGGGGAAGTAGATAGCCCGGCTCCAGTCAAAACAAAAAAATTTCCTGTGGGAACCAAGGTCATTGAAACAGGTGGCCGTTGAAAGAGGAGAAGAGCCTGCCTTCCATCTTCATTGGACAATGTGACCGGTGACACCTGGGAGGCGGGGGGAGTTTGATTCTTTTAATTAGGTGAAAACCGCGGGAACTGTCAGAGTTGGTTTTCACTGGCTGTGCCGATATGATGTATCCTATAAGCATATTCCTTTGAGGAATCTACCTGCCTCGGAATGGGTGCATTACTCGGAATGCTGATACCCCTGACATAGAAGGAGATTTTCAACAGATCTTCCCAGGATGTCTTCAGCAAACAGGCGCATTCCATTCTAGCTCAAAAGAGCCCAAATAATCAACTTTTTCCTTCCTGATCATTTTTGATGTTCTGTTTTCCTTGCAGCCGGCTGCTTCCCTGTCTAGCCTCGAGGGGGCATCCATGGGAACTCCCCCATCCGGAGGTGAGGGTGGGGCAAGCAATTCAGGTGAATCTCCTGTTCAACAGAGCCGTCTGCAGCAGTTCAAGCCAACTCTTCCCAAGCCAGCCTTCCCTTCGGTGCGATCCCCAGCAGCAACCCTTGGACCAGGTATGTCATTCCCATAAGAGCCTGGATGAAATGCTTGGGTTTCACCTCTCCAATACAGCTAGTTCTCAACCTACGACCATGTACAGGTAGCTCTTCACTTATGGCTTGGGCTGCATCAACAGAGCAGGGGTGGGTTCTGGTTTCCTTTGCTGCCGGTTCGCTCAGTGTCGCACTGCGCCGTGTGGGCGCGCGGGCACTTTGCATGTGGGTGCTTTGCACATGCGCAGTGCTTAAAAAAAGCTGCGCATGCGCAGAAGCAAAAAACAAAATGGCACCGCCTATGGCTCTGCCGAAAGAACTGGTTCGGGGGCGTGGCAGGCCTGGGTCGCTGCCGGTTCTAGCGACCCAGGCTGCCAAGTTACTACTGGTTCTGTAGAACTGGTCCGAACCGGGAGGAACCCACCTCTGCAACAGAGGTACAGGTAGTTCACGACTTATGACCACAATTGAGCCCAAAATTTCTGTTGTTAAATGAGACCTTTGTTAAGTGAGTTTTGCCCCATTTTACGACCTTTCTTGTCACAGTTGTTAAGTGAATCCCTACAATTGATAAGTTAGTAACCCGGCTGTTAAGTGAACCTGGCTTCCCCATTGGCTTTGCTCATCAGAAGGTTGCAAAAGGGGATCACATGACCTCGGGACTCAGCAAAGGTCATAAATACGAACCAGTTGCCAAGCGTCTGAATTTTGATCACGTGACCAATGGGGAGGCTGCAAAGGTCGTAACTCTGAAAAATGGTCCTAAGTCACATTTTTCAGTGCCGTTGTAACTTTGAACGGTCACTAAATGAACTGTTGTAAGTCGAGGACTACCTGCATAATGTTGAGATGATGGGAGGTGACAGTTTCCCTCTTACTAGTCAGACTGCAGCTGGAATCCTAGGTCCACATCTCCACAATGTAAGAATGACATTAAGAAATTGGAAAGCATGCAGAGAAGAGCAACAAGGATGGAGATAAATCCTAAATCCTATGAATCTCAGTCCTATGAAGAAGACCTAAAGCAGTGATGGCGAACCTTTTTCTTCTTGCGTGCCAAAAATGGGTGTGCTAGCACGCGTGCGTGCTGGCACACAACCCCCCCCCACGCGTGCCACACTGCACATGCGTGCATCCCCGTGTATGGGCCCCCCGTTGGGCTGTTTTTCACCCTCCGGAGGTGTTCTGAATCAAGCACATCAGTGCATTCATTCGTGTTAGGATCAGTGTTGAGATCCAAATCAGCATGTGGTACAGCGGCTTCTGACATGACTAGAGGATTCAAGAGGCTTTGGGCAGTTGGAGGCGATTTAAAAAGGAAGACAAAAAAAGAAAAAAAATTTTTTTTTGAATATAAATTAATTCTTCCACC
>QLTV01009056.1:1108879-1127875 GCA_003457575.1 Thermophis baileyi
ATGAGTTTAAGTCCACCCCTCTTAAAGCAGGCTGGCTGGGGAATTCTGTGAGTGGAAGTCCACCCCTCTTTGAGCATCCTGGCTGGGGGATTCTGGTAGTCGAAGTCCACACATCGTAAAGTGGCCAAGGTTGAAAAACACTGTGGTCTTAGAAGCTCTCCAAGGCCCCTTCAGTCCTATAATGCAATGTTTTAACTCTATATAGCAGGAAATTTGGATCTACAGTAAGAGATATTTGTTTTCAGGTAGTCCTCGACTTACGACCACAATTGGGACCGAAACGTCTTCCATCGCTAAGCGATGCAGTTGTTACGTGACTTGCGCCCAGTTTTTTTACCTTTTGTTAATGTGGTCATTAAGCGAACCACTGTGGTCATTAAGTGAATCATGCGGTCATTAAATGAATCTGGCTTCTCCATTGATTTTGCTTGTCAGAAGCCCCCTGGAAAGGTCACAAGTGGCAATCACGTGATCCCAGGATGCTATCATAAAAATATGCCGGTTGCCGAGAGCCCAAATTTTGATCATGTGACCATGGGAATGCTGCATCAGTCATAAATGTGAGGACTGGTCATACAATTTTAAGCACTGTCGAAACTATGAATGATCATTAAATGAATGGTCGTAAATCGAGGACTACCTGTAGTTGACTCTGAGAATTTCCAAGCGCGTTATAAAGACAATGAACCACTTCATTGTCGGAGCTGTGAAATCTTGTTTATTGTTGTATTCTTTAAACTTCCCTTTGTCTTCTTGTTTTTCCATTGTTTGACTTTCAGAATATACTTTGGGGGGAAGCACCCCACACCCCTTCGGCTTCCAAGGAAACACCACGGCGGCTTGGCAACACCGAGAATATCCAATGCCGGGGTAAGAATTGGCATGTTGCAAAGAGGGTTTCCAACAACTGCATGGAAACCCCTTTGTGCCTAAGTCCATACAACATGCTCAACTGACATGTCAGTCTATTTGGTTTCTTAACCTGGGTTCAGCTGTTGTGTGAATTCAGGGTATGAGCTGTCATTCCAGGTATCTCTTAGAACAAATTTTACAGTCCTGCGATCCACCTAAAACCAAACCAGAAAAGCTTGTGGACAGGGGGCAGCAGTCTTTGCCATCTCTTGTATTACAACCATGCAAGGAGTTAAGTTGCAAAACTGCCCCATGTCCGGGCCTGTATGGTTAATAGATAGACAATTGCTTGGGTAAATTCAGCCATCTGCATTCTCAATCTTATCCTTAGCAGATAAACAGCTCATCAACTTTGGTACAGTTCAATTTAGTAGATTGGGGGTATGCTGTATGTTCTGGTTGCCTTCAACGGCAGATTCAAGGCAGTTTTTCCAACCACACAACAGCAGCCAATGGTGGCTTTCTTCTGGTGTGGTGGTGGGGAGCGCTTTAGTCAGTGGACCCCCACCCCCTGGGATTCTCCTATCCGAGCCCCGGCAACAGCTTCCTAATACACTACATAATGATAACGCTCCTTTAGCCCAGCCATCAAGCAGTTAAAAGGAGCGGGCGCTGAGGAAAGGGTAGCCCCTGCCCCAGCTTCCCTGAGGCCGCTGGGATGGAGGGAGGGAGGGAGGGAGGGAGGGAGGGAGGAAGGAAGGAAGGAAGGAAGGAAGGAAGGAAGGAAGGAAGGAAGGAAGGAAGGAAGGAAGGAAGGAAGGAAGGAAGAAAGATGGGCTAGATGGTATTACAGATACTCAACGTTGGCTGAATGACTGCACCCAAAGGTGCAATAACTTGAACCCTTAATTCCATTCTCACATATAAGAATCAACTCTAAAATGTATACAGGTAACACATTCCAAGGAATCAGAGCCTTGTAAAACAGGTAATTCCTCCCCTGTTTTAAGAAAATAGAAAAACAAGGGCATGCAAATTTCTTTCACAGGTATTACTGTGAAGGTAGGTTTTCCCCATCCTATGCTGTAGTTTACATTTTTCCTGCAGCAAAAAAAAAAAAAAGTTCCATTTCATCCTAATAAATGCCCTCCTATTAAATTCAGCCTATTTCTCAAGTCTTTTTAAATCTTTCGACTTTCATTTACACCAGTGTTTCTCAACCTTAGCAACTTTTAACATATGCTGGCTGGAGAGTTCTGGGAGTTGAACTCTACATATCTTCCAGTTACTAAAGTACACTGATCTACATCTCTTTCACCTCTGTGTCACTGGTAAACTTGGTATCTCCTCAATTCAGGGGTGAAATCCAGCAGGTTCTGATAGGTTCTGGAGAACCGGTAGGGGAAATTTTGAGTAGTTCGGAGAACTGGCAAATACCACCTCTGGCTGGCCCCAGAGTGGGGTGGGAATGGAGATTTTGCAATATCCTTCCCCCAGGAGTGGGGAGGGAATGGAGATTTTGCAGTATCCTTCCCCTACCACGCCCACCCAGCCACACCACGCCCACCAAGCCACGCCCACAGAACAGGTAGTAAAAAAAAATTTGGATTTCACCACTGCCTCAATTCCCCCATCCAAGTTATTGATAGAAATGCTGAATGTTGCCCAGGAATAGAAGCAATGGCTCTGAAGCTTTTGCTACTTGCTCTGTGTTTATTTATTTATTTATTTATTTATTAAATTTGTATGCCGCTTCTGACAAGTTTTCAGTGGACCAGTTCTGTTGTGGGATGAGTGGAGGACTCCCTATATGTACATTAGGATAGACATATTTTGCTTTATTTGAGATTAGCACCGCCAGCCGGCACTGTTTAGCTGACGGGACCTGGAGGAAGCCAACCCTGTGGGATCTTACCGGTCGCTGGGAGCTATGTGGCAGAAGGCGGTCTCGAAGATAACCTGGCCCTGAGCCATATAGGGCTTTAAAGGTAATAACCAACACCTTGAATTGTGCCCGGAGACCAATAGGCAGCCAGTGCAGCTCGCGGAGTATAGGTGTAATATGGGTGTACCTAGGTGCACCCACGACAGCTCGCGCAGCCGCATTCTGGACCAATTGTAGTCTCCGAACACTCTTTAAGGGTAGCCCCATGTAGAGCGCGTTGCCCCATGTAGAGCGCGTGTTCTAATCCAACCCTCTTCTTTTATGCCTGGCTAATTCCAAGACTGTGATTAGTAGATAATCTGAAATCCAGGTGTTCCTGTTTAGATGAGGAGAATCTTGGACACTTCCTGAGGCTAAAGGCACGTGCAGTAATCAGTGGTGGGATTAAATTTTTTTTACTACCGGTTCTGTGGGCGTGGCTTGGTGGGCGTGGCTTGGTGGGCGTGGTGTGGCTTGGTGGGCGTAGCAGGGGAAGGATACTGTAAAATCTCCATTCCCTCCCCACTCCAGGGGAAGGTTACTGCAAAATCCACATTTCCTCCGGATCAGTTGGGACTCAGGAGGCAGAGAATAGATGGGGGCGGGGCCAGTCAGAAGTGGTATTTACCGGTTCTCCAGAACTGGTCAGAACCTGCTGAAACCCACCTCTGATGCAGTTGTGTGTGCCATGAGAAGTTCTGAAAAAACAGCCATGATTTATTTCTCCAATCAATTGGATGCAAAAGCCAGATGAACAGAGTCATTAGCAAGATCTTGCTGCCACCTTGTGGCCACATTCAATATCCACAATGAGCAATTCCTGCGTTCCAAAAAGCTGGAATCCGATTGTGATGCAAAACTGGAAAAAAAAGTGATTTTTGCAAGCTGGTCAACACCAGGACTTGACATTAATAAAGGAACAATGGTTTGTGTGAAGGGGTGGGTTTTTTTTTAGAGCTAATTAACTTAGAATAGCTTGATTCATCTCGTGCTTTAACAGAAAAGTGCATTTTTTTCCGTAAAATTCAGGATATAAACAGATTTCTCTGAAGTTTTATACAAGTAGTTCTTGACTTATGACCACCTGTTTAGTGACCGTTCTATATTACAACGGTGCTGAAAAAAAATCTGGTCCTCACACTTACGACCAGTTCTTGCACTTATGACCATTGCAGCACCCCCATGATCATGTGATCACAATTTGGGTGCTTGGTAACCATCTTGTGTTTACAATCAGTTGCAGTGTCCTGATCATGATTTGTGACCTTTTTTGCTAATTTTCAGCAAACAGAATTTGGAAGAATGGGTTCATACTTAAGACCACGGCATTCCTTTAGCAACTGCAATTTCGCTTAACAACCACGACGATTCTCTTGACAACCATCTTAAAAATGGTTATAAAATTGGATCGGGCTCAAGTTACGACGACTTACGATGGAAATTCTGCTCCCAATTGCGGTTGGAAGTCGAGAGCCAGCTGTACACATAATATATTTCTTCTTTCCTTACAGAACAGCAAGTCGGATTTGTGACCAGGCTTCCCTAGTCCACAGCTCACCCTCCTTGCACACCCAAATCAGTGTGAAGTCCGAGCGGGCCTCCCCTACAGCCAGCTGTTCCTCGGCTGTCCCCCAGCTCTCCACATCTGTGTGTTCCAACCTCTGCAATGTCCCCACGGACCTCCCTTCTCAGGAAGATTGTATCAAGGGTTATCATTATTCGTTCCTTCTTTCCCGGCCTCCATCAGAAGAACCGAAGCAACCCAGTGTTCCCTCCCATCGCCTGCCGGTGTCTGCCGCAGAGGAGTGGCAGAAGTAACCTGGAGGCTCAGCTTGTTCACGCATATGCTCAGTGGAGGTGGCTGTATGTAGGCGTACGCGTACGGGCAAGAGGGAAGGAGTGAATGCCAGTCACCTGTGTTCACCTATCAATCATAATAGGGCCAAAGTAGGGAAACGACTGATTGCAGAATCGCTCGTGCAGGAAAATCCTCCCCAGAAAAGGAAAATTCAGTTGGCAGAACAGAGAACAGGTTATTGGCAGCAGATTTGAAAGTCCTCAACTTACAACCATTCATTTACAGGTAGTCCTCGACTTGCAGCCATTCGTTTAGCGACGCATTGAAAAAAGTGACTTATGACGGGTCCTCACCCTTACGACCGTCGCAGCATTCCCCACAATCATGTGATCAAAATTTGGGTGCCCAGCAACTAGCATGCATTTATGATGGTTGCAGAATCCTGAGGTCTCATGATCACCATTTGTGACCTTCCCGGCCCGGCTTCCAACAAGCAAAGTCAATGAGGGAAGCCGGATTCACTTCATGACTGCATGATTCACTTCAGTGTGATTTGCTTAACAACCGTGGCACAAAAGGTCATAAAGTTGGGTATGACTCACTTATACCAACTGCCTAGCTTAGCAATGGAAATTCTAGTCCCAAATGTGGTCATAAGTTGAGGACTATCTGTATATGAAGTAGAATTAAGTTGTTGAAGTATCTCTCAATTTAAAAAGAGCTGCACAACTTCTCAAAGCCCCAAAATATGTACAAACAAATCTTCCTCTGTCCACAGGTAACTCCTACCGTGTTTCCCCGAAAATAAGACTCGGTCTTATATTTTTTGGGGGCTGCAAAATAAGCAGTAGGTCTTATTTTCAGGGGATGTATTTTTTTCCTCATGTTCGGGAGGCCCACTTCTGCTTGCTCGCAGCCGCAATGGGGCAGGAGGCTGTGCGGTGTGCCAGTGTCACCGCCGCAAGGCAGGGGGAGGTGGCGTGCCCCACGCGCCCCACACCGGCTTACCTCAGGGCCCCACAGCCAGGCCATCCACGTCCCAACACCTGCCTCGTGGCGGCGGCTCCCAACACCCCATCCAGCAGGACGCCATGTGGCCACCGGCCCACTTCTTCCACTTGTTCACAGTTGCAACAGAGCAGGCAAGCCAAGAGACGGTGGGACGGAGTGGGCAGGTGGCCGCGGGAGGCTTGTCTTCGTATCTCTTGGCTTTCATGCAGCCCACGCAGCACTGCCTTCCTCTGCCGCCTGTGCTGTCATGCGAAGATGAGCTTTCCCGCAGCCACCCGGCCTCTCCAGTCTACCGACTCTTGGCTTTCCCACATCCCGCGTGGCGCGTCCGGATCGCATGCCTCTCCCCTGCCTCTGCCTCCGCCTGCTGCTTGGACAGGTAATCAACTCACCTGCACAGTGCAGGCTGCGGCTGTTGCCGGACAACATCAGCCCCCATGCTCTCGAGCACCTCCAGTGCTCGCCACTCCCTCCGCTGATGACCTTAACTAGGGCTTACTTTTTGGGGGTAGGGCTTATATTAGGAGCAGGCTAAAAATCAGGCTAGGGTTTATTTTTGGGATAGGTCTTATTTTTTGGGAAAACACAGTACCTGTTTTTTCAACCTTACTACACCCATTGTGACCCTAGTTACAATGCATGGCCTTGCCAGACCCCAGGAGGTTGCCAACCCCTGTAATTAGACAAGGCACTTTGTTCATGTTCAGAAGCAATCTTACCATTTTTTTTTTAAAAGCATTTCTAAGGATTCACGCAGAGCTCTTGACAAGCGGGTCAAAGACACTTTGAGAGATCTTTCAGGCTCAGTTTCCTGCTTTTTCACTGAAAGTTTGTGCATTAGGGAACTTTGGTGGATGGCGACAAATGTCTGCAGATCCCAAGCATGTCACTTTTATGCTTCTCTGATAAATAGCTTGAGGGGTGGATTTGCAGGGTCAGAGCAAATGCAAAATGGACATTTTTGCTGCCCGAGCAATTGAGAACCTGCATACCGAGAGGTAGACCAATTTTAATGGTTTGCATTCAAGTTGGAAATAAAAATAAATGCCTTTCAAATAATGCTGGTATCTCAGTTGTTGTGTTGTGGTTTTCTTTTTCTGTTTGGTTTGGAGAAATTGCTTTCTGTCTTTGACTGCCTGACTACATTCCCACAACATGCTTCACCATGTCAATGATAAACTTAGCATTCATACCACATGCTAAACTTTGCTGGTTTTAAGTCTTCGTGGGTTTTGGGGCTGCATTCAGTCAGTGTCTGATTCCATGTATTCCTTAAACAGGTTAATCTGGTAACCGCTAACCAGATTGAATTTGGAGACACCCCCCCCCCCTTATATCAATTTTGTGTGATGGTGGTGGCTAGTTCGGCCCTTACCACTAGATGGCGATGTTTGCTATTTATTTTTAATTATCTCCCAAATGGTTCCTCCTGCAGATTAATTGGATTTATTTTGATAGTTGAATGCATTATAAGCCTGCAATGGAAGCACAATCTATTAAGCCCCTTGCCTTGCAACGCAGATTTTAAAAGCTACGAGGATGTTACATTCATTCCTTACATTTATATCCCAATTTTCCTCCTGGAGTTAAAAAGCTCACCCTCCGTCAATGTTTCTCCAGAATACAGATAGTCCTTGGCTAACAACCACAATTGAGCCTTGGTCGTAAGTCAAGGACTACCTGTATTCTGGAGAAACATTGACGGAGAGTGAGCTTTTTAAGTCCAGGAGGAAAATTGGCATACTGTTGGTAAGCGAAAAAAATTGTTGAATGAGTTTTGCCCCATTTAATGACCTTTCTCGCCACAGTTGTTAAGAAAATCACTGTGGTTGTTAAGCTAGTAACACGGTTGTTAGGTGAATCTGGCTTCCCCATTGACTTTGCTCGTTTGAAGGTCGCAAAAGGTGATCACATGACACCGGGACACTGCAACCGTCGTAAATATGAGTCAATTGCCAAGCATCCGACTTTTGAGCATATGACCATGGGGATGCTGCAGTGGTCGTAAGTGTGAAAAAATGGTTGTAAGTCACTTTTTTCAGTGCTGTTGTAACTTCAAACGGTCAGTAAATGAATGATTGTTAGTTAAGGACTACTTGTAAATATATTTTGAGTTACACTCAGCTTAGAGAGTGTAACTGGCTCTCTAAGTCAGCCAGGGAGCTGAAGGAGGCCTAGAATCTAGGTCTCTCTGCACCCAGTCCAGCACCTACAACTGCCACCCTGATGTGGCCCAGGGGCTAAGGAGCAGAAACTGGCCCAAAGTCCCCCAAGGAGTTTCTGTGGCTGGCAAGGACTACAGGTCGTCTTTGACTTACAACCATTTGTGTATCAGATAACAGATAACAGATTAACAGAGTTGGAAGGGACCTTGCAGGTCATCTAGTCCAACCCCCTGCCCAAGCAGGAGACCCTACATCTGCCTCTACCTAGGATTGAACTCACAACCTCCTGATTGTGAGGCAAGAGCTCCACCTAGCACTGAAAAGAAGTGACTTGCAATTGGTCTTCACACTTCAAATTTGCAGTGTTTGTCACAGTCATGTGATCAAAATTCAGGCGCTTGGCAACTGCCCTATATTTACGACAGTTGCAGTGTCCCGGGGTCATGGGATCCCCGATTGCGACCTTCTGACAAGCGAAATCAATGGGGAAACCAGTTTCACTTAACAACCGTGCCGTGGTGGCGCAGTGGTTAGAATGCAGTATTGCAGGCTAATTCTGCTGACTGCCGGCTGCCAGCAGTTCGATTCTGACCAGCTCAAGGTTGACTTGGCCTTCCATCCTTCTGAGGTCGGTAAAATGAGGATCCAAATTGTTGGGGACAATATGCTGACTCTGTAAAACCATTTAGAGAGGACTGTAAAGCACTGTTGAAGCGGTATATAAGTCTAAATGCTATTGCCATCATTTACATGATTGCGTTAAAATTCTTCCTACACAACCATAAAATCCTGCACATTGATAAAAGATCAGGTGTGAAGGCTTTCAACACATGGTCGCATCAAAATTATTTTGCCTTCTTCATGTGGTGTTTTTATCTACAATGCTCGCATACAGGTAGTCCTCGACCTACGACTACAATTGAGACCATAACTTCCATCGGTAAGCAAGGTAGTTGTTAAGTGAATTGTGCCCGATTTTTATGATCTTTTTTCCCATGGTTGTTAAGCAAATCATCTGGTTGTTAAGCGAATCTGGCTTTCCCCATTGACTTTGCTTGATGGAAGTAGGTGGCGAAGGACGCTAATGGGGATCACCTGACCCAGGAGACTGCAACCCGTTGTAAATGCAGGTCAGTTGCCAAGTGCCTTGATTTTGATCACGTGACCGGGACGATGCAGCAACAGTTGTAAGTTTGAGGACCGGTCATTAGTCACTTTTTGAGGTATAAGACACAGATAAACGGGAAAGGACTGGAAAATGAGTCAGGTTTTCTCCTCACTGTGCAGGGCTGTGAATAATATTTGGCAGCTAAAACATTTTGGAGCTGGGCAGAATCTAAACATCACAATTACACAATTTCGGAAACACGTTCTAACATCCACAGATCAATTCAAAAGGGAGAATTTTGGAAGGGTGCCCGCCTGCATCGGAAGAATGGGCGTGACCCAGAAAATAACGTTGCCACCGCTGAATAGCCATGTCAACCACGTCAGGTAATACATTTGCACATTTTCTCATCCCGTATGTTGTGCCAACTCAGCCTCTGGTGGTGTTTATGGTTCAGTGCATTCTGCGGATCCAGAAAACAGCATAGTTCACTAACCAGATTAAGCTTATGTGAACGCAGCCAACATGTTAACCTTTGAAATGCCACGAAACAATGGGATGTTCTGTAAATCTACAACCAGAGATTGTCTGCCAAGGATGCAATTTGGCATTTCTTTCCAAAAAGTGTTGCTTTTTTTCCAGCAAGAATCAACACAGAGCTAGATCAAAATGTATTAGAAGGGATAATAGTTTGCCCCCACTCCCTTGCTTCTTGCTTCTAAATACTTCCTTTTCCTCTATTTAATAAAAGGGAAGACCTTTGATTTCTTTATTGATCGGTACATAAAATAAAAAGGATCTTTCCAGGATCTGCATAGATACTCAAGATGAAATCCATGCCCTAAATCTCATGGAAATTTATCTGTCTTGTGAGATTTGGGCCATTTAAGTTGTAATTCATATTCCTTCCGTGTTGAACCTCTGCTGATTGTCCTTGATGCAATCTGGGGTTGTCCTTTATAGATATCCCTTTTTAGGGCCCTGTAATCCCTTAATTCGGGGTAGAGTCAGGGCGACTGGATGGAATTGAGCATTTACCGGCCAGATGCCCTTCCTGACACCTACGTGGAGTTCACAGCAAATATTTTTTCCTTGTGCCCTAGGAGAGAAATTACTACTACTTAGGATTGAACTCTCAACTTTCCAAGTGGGAGGCGAGCATCTTCACCACTTGGCCACCACGCCACTCTTTCCAGATATACATATGGCAACCCCCAAATCTTTCAATGCTCCTCTTTGTCATCCACATAAAAGAAGAGGCTGACTTAGAATCCAGCCTGATCTTGTTCATTTAATCCTACGAGTTACCTTTGCTTTAGGGGCACACAAGACTGCAACCCCAAACGCTTGGGATGATGTTTGTTAGAATTGTAGGTATAGGAAGCCCTTGACTTACAACCATTCATTTAGTGACCGTTCAAAGTTACAACAGCACTGAAAAAAGTGACTCATGACCGTTTTTCACACAACCAACCATTGTAGGAAGGAAGGAGGGAAGGAGGGAAAGAGACAGAAGGAAGGAAGGATGAAAGAAAGAAAAAGAAAGAAAGAAAGAAAGAAAGAGAAAGAAAGAAAGAAAGAAAGAAAAAGAAAGAAGAAAGAAAGAAAAGAAAGAAAAAAGGGAAAAAGGGAAGAAAGAAAGAAAGAAAGAAGAAAAGACAAAAGTACAGAAATCAAAGAACAAGAAGAATGAGGAGGGAGAGAAAGCAAGATAAAGAGAGAAAGGAAAAGGGGGGGAGGGGGAAGGGGGGGGGGGGGGGGGGGGAAAGAGAGGGATGGAAGGAAAGAAAGAAGGGGACGGAGGAAGAGGGAGGGAAAGAGAAGGAAGGAAGGTAGAAAGGAAGAAAAGAAAAAGAGAAAGAAAGAAAGAAAGAAAAAGAAAGAAAGAAAGGTATTCTGTCCATTATGTGCCTGTTTTAAAAGAAAGTGTGGCTTTCCTTATGCCAGTCCCATCCTCCCAAGGGCAGGAGGGTCTCCCATGAGAGCCACACACTCCCATCCCTTCTGCATCTCTGCAGACAACCTTGCATCCCCCTCCCTCCCTGGCAGCCTTGCCCACCTCCCACGGGCTCTTTGTAAGAACAAAACGCCCCGTTGTCGTGAGAACCCACCGTGAGTTCTCAGGCTGCATCCGCCATCAATAAGCAGCCCAAGAGCCTCGCCTGCTAACATTGCCTTCCCCGCCCTCGCCCTCTTCCCTTGGAAAACCATCCTGGCAGTTTTGAATGGGGGGAGACAAACAGCCCAGGGCAAGGAAGGGGGGGGATATGAATGCCACCTTTGATGGGTGATGATGCCATCCAGACGGCTCTCTGATGACCACCGCGGGCTTTGGGGGGGGGGCAGAGATGGGGGGGCTGCTTTTGTGCAAATGCCCGCCTGGCATTCTGTTTGATCTCAACCTGGCGGGGGGGTGGTGGTTCCAAAGGGCAGAAGGGAAAGGGGGGGGGCCGCTGGCAGCCAATCTGCTCCTCACTAACTGAATAAGGGGTGCCTCTGCTGATTGATGGCCTCCCCCCCATTTGCATGCCTGTCATTAGCATATATTCAAATCAGGCCTTTTCCCACACTCCCCCTCGGGTGCGTGCTGTTGTTTGCGCTGGGAGCCCGGCTTTGCCATGGCAACGGGGCAGGCACTAAATAAAGCCAAGGTTGGCAAGGGAGGTGAAGGCCCCGAAGGGCAACAACGCGCCTTGTCTCTGGTCGGGGGATGCGCACGCCGGGGACTGTGAGAAGAAACGCTCCTGAAAAGGGAAGGCAGCCTCCTTGCCTCTAAAACAATGGCAGGGAAGCACATCAAATGCGCGCCTTCTTCTTTCTTGGAGGCTTTTTTCGCACATTGTGAGCTTTCGCAGAGCGGCTTTAACTTTGATCCTTTTGTAAAGTCGAAAAAACGATCCTTGAGAAAAAGGGGATCTCGTGGAAATGATGCTCCATAGGAATTTATTTTTTTTTTAAAGCCATAGGAGTTCTCAGGATTAATTAGGCTTTAGGGTTTTTTTTTCTTTTGAAGTGGAACCAAATATATACAGGTAGTCCTCAACTTACGACCACAATTGAGTCCAAAATGTCTGTTGTTAAGTGAGATAGTTGTTAAGTGGGTTTTGCCCCATTTTACGACCTTTTTTGCCATAGCTGTTAAGTGAATCATTGCAGTTGATAAGTTAGTCACATGGTCGTTAAGTGAATCTGGCTTCCCCATTGATTTTGATCGTCAGAAGGTGGCAAAAGATGATCACATGACCCCTGGGCACGGCAACGGTCATAAGTATGAGTCAGTTGCCAAGCGTCTTAATTTTAATCACGTGACCATGGGGGTGCTACAAAAGTCATGTGTGAAAAATGGTCACAAGTCACTTTTTCCAGTGCCGTTGTAACTTTGAACGGTCATTATATGAATTGTTTTAAGTCGAGGATTACCTGTACAAGAGCATCTATGGGGCTGGCCAGAATACAGGGAGTCCTTGACTTGCAACAGTTTGTTTAGTGACCAGCTCAAAGTTACAATGGCACTGAAACAAGGGATTTATGACCACTATTCACACTTATGACCGTTGCAGCAGCATTCCTCTGATCAAAATTCAGCCACCTGGCAACTGGCTTATATTTATGACGGTTGCAGTGTCCAAGGGTCACCTTTTGTGACCCCCTAACAGACAAAGACAATGGGGAAACCAGATTCACTTAACAACTAAGTTAACAACTTCAGTGATTCACTTAACAAGAAAGGTCGTAAAATGGGGCAAAGCTCACTTAACAAATGTCTCACTTAGCAACAGAAATTTGGGGCTCAGTTGTGGTTGTAAGTTGAGTACCTTAAGGTAAAATGGAAGTGTAAGATGGCGGCCCTAACTACGCCGTAACATTGAAATGAATCACATAAATAAATTACACATTGTATAGAAAATGGCAGAGTTATTTTTATTTATTTGTTAAATTTATTTGCCGCCTATTTTGCTGTGGGACTCTTCTAAGTGGCGTTATGTGTGATCACAGCTGCCATCTTGATTTTGTTTTTGACCCCTATGACATCTCTGACTATATAGTCTATCCGGCCTGCTAGTATCTTCCATATATGACCCCAAATTCATCCCTAGATGCTATGCTTGGGTTGGGTGGGAATGTTTAGATTGATTAAAACATAAATCTGATCGATGACAGATGACTGTCGTGTGAGTGGCTCTCTTATTAACTGCTATTCATACGTTTATAAACCGGCTGAGGCAGACACCCTCAAGCTACGTTTCTCAACCTTGGCAGCTTTAAGACGTGTGGACTTCAATTCCCAGAATTCCCCAGCCGGGAACTGGGAGTTGAAGTCCAATTGGGAGTCACTGAGGTTGAGAAACATTGCTCTAATAATGCGATATATATGCCAACCTCAGCCAGCCACGACCCTCTGGATTCTGCAGTGAAGTTCAAGCCCACGCACACCTTAAAGTCGCCAAGGTTCAACACTATTGTTTTACATTGTGTAAAAGGCAAAAGAAGGACACGTCTTCCTTTTTCTCCTCATGTCCTTTATCCAGCAGACACAGCTTTAAAAAAAAAATCAAATATTGTCTGGCATTTTGAGCATCTCTTCCAGGGCAGCTTTTCTCTGCTTCAAAGCAGTCCCTAAAAAGTGTTAATTGCACGTTAGCAAGCTGTGCTTTCTGACCTGAATTTAGTTGATTAGTAGCCTCGGATGGTTTGTCCTGCTGCCTGAAAGTGACAAGATGTTAATCAGTTACTGGCGGAAGGCTTCTTATTTATTTGTTTGTTTGTTTGTTTTCATGTTTTATTTGTTTATTTATTTATTATCTGTTTAGTTGTTTAGTTATTTATTTATATTTCATATTTCTAGACCTCCCATTTCCCTCAAGGAGGGGCTTTTGTCTTCTAAGAACATCTGGGGGGGGAAACAATCTTTCTAATGCTCAAAAATACACGTTTAGCCTAAGTATTTTTTTTTCTACAGTTTTTCACTGTAATGTTTGTCACAGATGCAAAGAAAGTTAACCAACTTGTGTATCCTCCTTCCCAATTGTCCATGTCCTCTTTTGTTAGTTCCACGGTGGGTTTTAACTTACCTCGTTGCCGTTTCGCTTCCTCCCGTGCCGCGTGGGTGCGCCTCGTGGGCGTGCGCATGTGCAGTGCCAAAAAATAAAAAACATTCCCCCCCAAAAAAGCCGAAAACAAGATGACGATGCATGCACAGTGCCGGAAACATGGCTTCTGCGTATGCAAGAAGAAAAATAAAAAATAAAAAATTCCCCCCAAAAAATTCCCCCCCCCAAAAAATCCCCCCAAAAAAGATGGCAGCGTCCACGGACCGGCACCGACTGAACCGGCTCCGTGACATCACCGTGACGTCACCAGCGGGTTGCTACCGGTTCGGGCGAACCAGTCCGAACCAGGAGGAACCCACCTCTGGTTAGTTCAGGTATCTGGTAACCTGATTGGGCAGGACAACTACATAAACCATCATCTAATTAAACAATTCCAGGGATAGAGAACCCATAAGCCTCCTGAGTAGAAGTTCTAATATTGAACGGATTTTTCAGTTAGGAAGTTTTTTTCCTTATATTTAAACAAAAGCTCAGTACAGTGAGTCCCTCGACTTATGAGCATTTGTTTAACAACTGGTCAAAGTTACAATGGCAGTTAAAATAGGAATTTATAACTGGTCTTCACACTTGTGACAGTTGCAGCATCCCCACAACCGCCTGATCAAAATTGAGGTACTTGGCAACTGGGATGTATTTACAACAGCGGCAGTATCCAGGGAAGTCAACAAGGGAAGCCAGATTCGTTTAATGACTGTATGATTCACTTAATAACTGCAGTGATCTGCTTAACAACTGTGGCGAAAAGGTCATCAAATCGGGCACAACTCACTTAACGACCGCCTTGCTTAGCAATGGAAATTCTGGTCTCAATGGCAATGGTTAGTCAAGGGCTACCTGTAACTACAAGTTACAGCCATTATTTCTAGCTCTAGTTTCTGTGATCATAAAAAACTTTATATCCAATGAGGTCCTTTTCTTAAGCTGGGAACTTTTCATTGGCCTTAACTGTTGAATTAGAAAATATTCCCTCTAATACACACATGCACGCGCACACACACACACATACACACACATACACACACACACACACACACCTCAAAATATCTCTGCTCTGGAATTTTTGTCTGGGCTCAATAGTGTATGGCAAGCCATAAGGTGATTTCCTTCAATCTGGTGCAATGTGAATCCAATTGGTACAGGTAATCCGTGACTTACGATCTCAATTGAGCCCAAAATTTCTGTTGTTAAGTAAGACTTCCGTTAAGTGAGTTTTGCCCCATTTTACAACCTTTCTTTGCACAGTTGTTAAGTGGATCACTGCGGTTGCTAAGTTAGTAACAAGGTCGTTAAGTGAATCTGGCTTCCCCGTTGACCTTGCTTGTCAGAAGGTCACAAAAGGGGATCACATGACCTTGGGAATACACCAACAGTCATAAGTATGAATCAGTTGCCAAGCATTTGGATTTTGATCATCTGTTCATGGGGACGCAGTGAAGGTCATAAGTGTGAAGAACGGTCGTAAGTCACTTTTTTCATTGCCGTTGTAACTTTGAATGGTCACTAAACGAACTGTTGTAAGTCAAGGACTCCCTATACTTTGTAAATCATGACTTATAACCTAACACATTGTGCAACTCGGTTTATTCAATTAACCATCGTTAAGTAAATAATGGCTTAGTACTGGGGAAGGGGTGAGCCTCTGAATCTCATTTTTGGGGTCTTTGGGGTTCATTCTGACCACACACAAAGGTGCTTTTCCAAAATGGCAACTGGATTTTCTTGTTTTATTTTTCTTTGAAAACGTTTCGCTTCTCATCCCAGAAGCTGCTTCAGTTCTAACTGACTGGTGGGGAATGGAAGGATTTATACTCTTTGCAATCCTCTGGTCGTTAGCACTCTGAGGGTGGGTTGTTAGGTCTCTGAGAGTAGTTGAGGCCACTTGGGGATTTATCAGCATCCTCAGGGTGACCCAAATCAGAGTTTAAAAGGATGTGGAACCTTCTTGAGTAAGTAAAAGTAGAAGAACAGAACAGAACAGAACAGAACAGAACAGAACAGAACAGAACAGAACAGAACAGAACAGAACAGAACAGAACAGAATAGAATAGAATAGAATAAACAGAGTTGGAAGGGACCTTGGAGGTCTTCTAGTCCAACCCCCTGCTTAGGCAGGAAACCCTACACCACTTCAGACAAATGGTAGTCCAATCTCTTCTTAAAAACTTCCAGTGTTGGAGCATTCACAACTTCTGGAGGCAAACTGTTCCACTGATTAATTGTTCTGTCAGGAAATTTCTCCTCAGTTCCAAGTTGCTTCTCTCCTTGATTAGATTCCACCCATTGCATAGTTGTAAGCCAAGGACAACCTGTATTCATTCACCTGGAAAGGTGTTCCCAGACTTCTCCTGATTTCAACATACATTTATCTGGAATGGTTTGGGGCAGGATTTTTCAACCCTGGCAACTTTAAGATGAGTGGACTTCAACTCCTGGAATTGTCCAGCCTGTAGGCTGGCTGGAGAATTCTGGGAATTGAAGTCCACGCATCTTAAAGTTGCCAAGGTTGAGAAACACTGGTTTGGGGCATTCCTCCTATGGGCAGGGGATTAGAGTAGAGGACCTCAAAGTCCCCTTCCAAACCCTACCATCCAACAGTCTATGATTTCTCACTCAGGGCTATGTGAATGCAAGCTTGAGTTTGAATCTCATCAAATCTTCTAGCAAACCTATCTGCATCTTAACTCACAAAACAGGGGTGTCCAACTCGATTTCATTGAGGGCCGCATCAGGGTTGTGTTTGACCTTGGGGGGGGGGAGTGGGTGTGGCCAGCTCAAGGACACTAGTGTTGAGGGCGCCTGTGGTGGCCCGAGCGCTCTGCCAGAGAAAACTGAGCTCCGTTTTTGGCTGCGATGGCCTCCTGCAACCCTCTGCCAGCAAAAACAGAGCTCAGGAGGACCCGCGTGCAGCCCTCCCCAGCTCTGTTTTCGCTGGCAGAGGCACCGCGGGCCAGTCCTTCGCAGATCTGGCCCCCGGGCCTTGAGTTTGACACCCCTGCCTTAAAAAGATAATGATAGGCAGCTGCTAAGAGATGACTGTCTGCAATTCTCAGTCAAAAAAATTTGACCAGTGTAGGCGCGTTATGTAAGGGGAAGAGAACCTATTAGTATTTTTTAATTTATATTATTTTTCAGCACCCAGCCAGGGTGGATTCTTTATGTTTAATGTTAGATATATTCAATATTTTGGGGGTGGATTCTCTCTCTCTCTCTCTCTCTCTCTCTCTCTCTCTGTCTCTCTCTCTCTCTCTTTTTTTTGACACAAAGAATTTTTCTCTCTTTTTTTTATTCATTAATGTTGGATGTTTGTTTTCCTATTATGTATTTTACTCTTGTTGATAAACGAAAATAAATGCCAAAAAAAAAATATTGACTGGCGGGGTCTAGGAAGAGAGCCTTCTCTGCTGCTGTCACCCCCCCCCCCCCTCCCCCCCCGCATTATGGAACATCCTTCCTCCAGAGTTGAGGAGGAATCCCCCCCCACACACACACACTCTCTCCTGGCCTTCCAGAAAGGGCCCTAACCTTGACTCAGTGGCCTGGCATGGGGGGCACAAAGGACCATGCAACTGTGGCCCTCCCTCTGCCTTTATTAGCCAATGTTCAAGGGAAGTTTTTATTTCTTTGAAATTTTACAATGTTATCATATCATAATTTTAAAAGGCTTAATCCTAAATTCAGTTTAAGATTTCAGGGTTTAACTTTATATGCTGCATTGTATCTTGATTATACTGTACACTGCACAGGACCCCCTCCTTGAGGGCGATGGGCGGTTTAGAAACATGAAAATTAGATAGATAGATAGATAGATAGATAGATAGAGAGAGAGAGAGAGAGAGAGAGAGAGAGAGAGAGATGATAGATAGATAGATAGATAGATAGATAGATAGATAGATAGATAGATAGATATAATGTGGTTAAATAGAGGTGGGGCTGTCTGTGACCCAGGCCTTGTCTTGGCGGCCACCCCGATGATAAACTGGCCTCTTTTGCTAACTGCAGCTTCAGAAAGCAGCCGTTATTCCTCATTAGCATACATTTCAGCCGGTCTGTAATTAGAACAAGGGTTGAGAAGAGGCAGGGGGAGGGGAGGGGAGGGAAAGACCCCTGGCAGCCCCACTGTCACCAGGATGAATAACCTCCTTCCCAGGCACGAAAACCCACCAACCCCATAATTCCTTCTCCCTTAGGACAGAAGAACAGAGACCGTGGTGCAAGGCAAAAAGCTGGCTGGAAAATCTTCAGCAGCTCCCATATTGGAGGCTAGCGAGATCCAAAGACATTAATTAGGAACGTTGATTAATTAGGAACGTTCAAGGACCCTTCCTTCCTTCCTTCCTTCCTTCCTTCCTTCCTTCCTTCCTTCCTTCCTTCCTTCCTTTCTTCCCCGCCTTTCTCTCTTTCCCTCTTTCTTTCCTTCCTTCCTTCCTTCTTTTTTTTCCTTTCTTCCTTCCTTCCTCCTTCTTTCTTTTCTTTCTTTCTTCCTTCTCTCCCTCTTTCTTTCTTTCTTCCTTCCTCCTCCTTCCTTCCACCACCACCCCCTCTCTCTCTTTTTAGGGGACTCGAGGATAAAACATATAAAGAACATTTGCTGGAACTGGATATGTCTAGTCTTATGAAAAGAAGAACCAAGGGATGACATGACAGCAGTCTTCCAATATCTCAGGGGCTGCCACAAAGAAGAAGGAGTCAAGCTATTCTCCAAAGCACCTGAGGGTAGGACAAGAAGCAATGGACGGAAACTAATCAAGGAGAGAAGCAACCTAGAACTAAGGAGAAATTTCCTAACAATTAGAACAATTAATCAGTGGAACAACTTGCCTCCAGAAGTTGTGAATGTTCCAACACTGGAAGTTTTTAAGAAGATATTGGACAACCATTTGTCTGAAATGGTGTAGGGTTTCCTGCCTGAGCAGGGAGTTGGACTAGAAGACCTCCAAGGTCCCTTCCAACTCTTAGTCTGTATTCTTATTCTATTCTATTCTCTCTCTCTCTCTCTCTCTCTCTCTCTCACACACACACACACACAC
>QLTV01009056.1:1138946-1148960 GCA_003457575.1 Thermophis baileyi
TGCCCTCTTTCCTTCCTGCCTTCCTTCCTTCCTTCCTGTATGCATCCATCCATCCTTCCTCCCTCCCTCCCTCCCTCCTGTTCCTTCCTTCCTGCCTGCCTGCCTTCCTTCCTTCCTCCCTCCCTTCCTCCCTCCCTTCCTTCCTCCCTTCCTCCCTTCCTCCCTTCCTCCCTTCCTCCCTTCCTTCCTTCCTCCCTTCCTCCCTTCCATCCATCCATCCATCCATCCCGGCGGCCTCAGGGAAGCCGGGGCAGGGGCTGCCCGTTCCTCAGCGCCCGCTCCTTTTAAACGCTTGGTGGCTGGGCTAAAGGAGCGTTATCATTATTAATAGCAGGAGCGTGTTAGGAAGCTGTCGCCGGGGCTCGGATAGGAGAATCCCGGGGAGGGGGGGGTCCCCTGGCTAAGGCGCTCCCCACCACCACGCCAGAAGAAAGCCACCACCAGCCGCTGTTGTGTGGTCGGGGAAAAAACCTGCTTTGAATCGGCTGTTGAAGGCAACCAGAAGCTCAGCTTCCCTCGAAGGAGCCTAAAGCTTAATATTTTCATTATTTTGCCCCTTTCCTTTCCTTTCCTTTCCTTTCCTTTCCTTTCCTTTCCTTTCCTTTCCTTTCCTTTCCTTTCCTTTCCTTTCCTTTCCTTTCCTTTTCTTTCCTTTCCTTTCCTTTCCTTTCCTTCTTTCCTTTCCTTTCCTTTCCTTTCCTTCTTTCCTTTCCTTCCCATCTATCTCTAGGGCAAACGGGAGGCGTCCCGACGCGCGGTCGGTTTCCCTGACCCTGAACTCTCGCAAGTTCTTGAACTTGAAACTTTTCCAGGACCCCCATCGCCCCTCCCCAAAGCACAGTGGGGTAGAATTTGGGGTGGATTCGGCTTCCATTGATTGTTAATTCTCTTTAAAAAGGGAGGGGGGATTCCTTTAGTATTTTATGGTCTCTTTCAGTCCTCTCTCCGGGCCGGGGGAGAGGAGGGGCAAGGCCGTGTTGGGAATACCTACACAGGCACCCATGCCTATATATCCATAACACCCCCCCCTTCTTTTCCCTTCTGGAGCGGGGGGGGGGGCGGGGCACGAGGGGGGAAGAACCAGATCGCGACCTCGTTCTCTTTGGAGAAGAAAAGGGTCTGCTTGGTTTGCGAGACACGTTGGGAGCTTTAGCAAGCGGGGGGGGGGACCCTCGGAAGGAGAGGGGGGGTCGTGAGAGAGCCGAGGAGGCGAGGAGTGAAGAGCTCCCTTCCTTCCAATCTCCCCCCCCACCCCCCACCCCATCTGTGAGAAAATGTGTCTGCACTTGGAGAGAAAAGGGTGGGTGAACTTTTCCCTTTGCCCCTTCAGTTTCTCCCTCCGTCGCCCCCTCCTCCTTTGTGCAACTCAGCCAAGCAAAACTAACAGCGTTTTAAAAAGGGGGGTTCTTTCCGACCGCCCCCACCCCCACCCCTCAACACCAGCGCGCCGTTTTGTGTGGGTGGAAGGCAACTTAGGGTAATCGCCCAGCGGAGCGCCCCTTATGGGGGTCCTTTGCTCCCCGCCTCGTGAAAAGAGACCTTGGGAAATGTTCAGGGCTGACCGAAACGAAGGAAGGGGGGGGGGTTATTTTATTTTTTTATCCTTTTCTGTTTCTCCCTCTTTTCCGGGCATCCCCGTCTCCTCCTCCCCCCCCTCCAAAAGGGAGATGAGGAGTTGGGGGGGCGGTCGATCTATGTATTGAAACCCCCCCCACCCCACCCCTTTTATAGTGTGTTTTTGGAAACTTCAACCGGTTGCGATCTGGCCAGCCGTCCTGTAAGCGGCCGAAGAAACAGCGGTGCAACCAGAAGACAAACAGGTAAGTCCTGTTTACCTATGGAGAGGCGCCCGCTCGTATTTCTGATTTGGGGAGGGGGGGTACCCCGGATTCCGAGAGGAAGGCCGGTGGGGAAAAAAGGAGGCTTTTGCGGCAATCTCGAGGTAGGTCTACTCGGAAGTAAGCCCCGTTGAGTCCAATAGGGTGCCCAGGATGGTAGCCCTAGAGAGGGCAGAGGGAGCTGAAGAGGGAAATCTTGGGAACCTCCGCTTACTTACGAGTAGACGCCCCTCCGCCGCTTGGGCTGCGCCTATCCCACGGACCTCGACCGGGTCTCGCAGCTTCTCCGGCAGAGGGTCGCGCCCGGCCTCCTCTTAAACGTGTATGTGTGTGTATATATATCTATATATCTATATATCTATCTATATATATATGTGTGTGTGTGTGTGTGTGTGTGTATGTATGTATGTATGTATTTACTTTTCGGTTTTAGGTAACTTGAAGTGAAATGAGCTGGAGGCGTTCGCTGCTTCCAAGCGGGTTCCGTAGCGCAGGACCGCCGACTTCCAGCTCCCACAGAACGCTCCCTCTCGGTTAGGGTAATAGAATAACAAAATGACAGGGTTGGAAGGGACCTTGGAGGTCTTCCAGTCCAGCCCCCTGCTCAGGCAGGAAACCCTATCCAATCTCTTCTTAAAAACTTCCAGTGTTGGAGCATTCACAACTTCTGGAGGCAAGCTGTTCCACTGATTAATTGTTCTAACTGTCAAGAAATTTCTCCTTAGTTCTACGTTGCTTCTCTCCTTGATTTGTTTCCACCCATTGCTTCTTGTCCTGCCCTCAGGTGCTTTGGAGAATAGCTTGACTCCCTCTTCTTTGTGGCAGCCCCTGAGATATTGGAACACTGCTATCATGTCACCCCTAGTCCTTCTTTTCATCAAACTAGACATACCCAATTATGGCAACAAATCTTCATATGTTTTAGCCTCCAGTCCCCTAATCACCTTTGTTGCTCTTCTCTGCACTCTTCCTAGAGTCTCAATATCGGGTTTTTTTACATTGTGGACAACTGGCCTGGGGTTGATTGATTTCTCTTTCCGCTGGGTGGGTGGGACGGGGGGGGCTTAGACCTCTCCCTCCACTCCTGTCCTTGCAAAGAGACGCCCCCCCTCGCCCGTCTCAGGCCAATTGGGACGGAAATCTGCTGTTGAACTTGGAAGATGCCTCTATTTCTGTGTGTGTGTGTGTGTGTGTGTCCCTCTTACTTTGCGGCGCGGCGGGGGAGGGGAAAGCAAGCCGAATATTTCCAGGGGCAGAAATAATTAATCCAAATCCTCAGCAAGTTTCTAGGCCACAAAAGGGGGCCCTGGAAGCGGGAGGGAAGGCCTCTCGCTCGCTCGCTCGGTGGCTCACCCGCTCAAGTTCCCAATCCGACCTACTTCGCGCAAGGCTAGCTTGAGGCTCTGCCGGAGTTTTTAAATTTGGGTTTATTAATTTTTTTCCCCTTTTTCCTTTGCTAGAAAGACGCGATTGAGTGATACGTCCACCCCCCCCCACCCCCCTTAAAGTCTCTTCTTCGGTCTCCTTTATTTCTTGCTGGAGGTGGGGAAGTTTCTTCTATTATTCTCCCCATTTTTTTCCTCCCCGCTCAGATTGGAGATCCCTCTCTTCCCCACCCCACCCCAAAAACACGTGCTTTAAAAGATCTACTAGCGAGGACGATCCCACCCCCTCGCTTTCCAGCTAAGCATATTTTAAACATCCTTTTACAAAAAAGCAAAAAAAAAAAAAGCGCTCAGATCTCGCCCAGCGGCTGCTGCTTCTTTCAATCGCCCCCCCCCTTTTTTTAAACTTTCTTTTTCATCCAAGGTAAGTAATCTCGCCCCGGCTTGGCCCGCCAGTTGTTCCCGGGATCAACCGGCCCGGGATTGCGCTCTGTGTCTTTTCAGAGCGTCCCGGGATCCAGTGGATTCATTCCGTCCCTCCCCCTTGCTGAACAGAGCTGGGTTGTTTTTTTTTTTTTTTTAAACCCCGCCAGCCAAAAGAGAAATAGAAATTAACTTTATGAATTTCCTTTCCATTCTAAATCTTCCTGCTTGCTTTGCGCAGGAGACCCCCTCTTGTTTTGCTTACCTGCGCAAACATAAATCCCCTCCCCTCCCCCCCCTTATTTCCAAGCTAAAACAACTTTCCGAGTGGGAATCCCCAGGTAGATAGGGATTCTTAATTCGATTTTATTTATTTTTTGGCACATTTGAGAGGAAGGAGGGGGGGAATTACTGGCTTTCGCTCTGCCAGCCTCTCCTATCTCCCCTTCCCAACGACGAGACGCGGCTACTTTCAAAGGCCTACTTTTAGGTCGATTTAAAGGGAAAGGAGTGGGAACCACCTCTTGAAAACGACTTGGTAAAATTAATACGCTTAATGTTAGGCCTGAAGAAGCTTTCAAGCTTAAGGACTTTCTCCCCCCACCCCCGCTGGGAATTGAAGCGTCATTTAACGACGGTTTGGGCGATCCTAGAGATCGTGTATAGGATCTGTGCAATGCCTACTATCCGCGTTCAGCTCTTTGGCTGATGGGTAGATAGCATGGTGATGACTTGAGAAGTCCCATTGAAGTCCATAGGTTTCTCTTTGGAGCCAAGGACATAAGGGAAATGTGTGTTATTAGGGCTAATCCAGAAATCTGGTGGATGTGTTTTATTTTTGTCTGTCTTGGTTTGCTGTCTCGCAGCTAAAGAGCAGCTAACCCCTGGATTACACAGAGTTTATTCTCAGGAAAGTGTGTCCAGCATTGCAACTTCAAATAATTTATGGATAATTTGTCTGGAGTAATAAATGCCCTCCTGCGATTGTGGGGCTTTTCAATGAGAAATGGGTTTTTAACATGAAATCTCAAAACAATTTTACCTGGGTTCTAGCATTAAGTCTGTCTAATTTCACAGACCAATTCTGAAAAGGGGGTGGCTTTCTTATTTTCTCCCATTTTCCCATTTAACCCAGCATATCCCCATTTTTAAAATATATGTTCAAAAATTAAAAATTCAGTGCTGCACTTAAAGACCATGAAAAGAATAGAGATACTATAACACTACATTAATTTTTTTCCCTTAAAATATCTTATATGCTTCTTCCTTCCGTCCCCATTTCAAGGCAACCAAAGATTCAATTTCCAGATTGATTAAACTGCAGTCCTATGCAAACTTCACTGGAAATCTCATTTAACTCATTGGGCCTAATTTCTGACTAAATCTGCACTGTTGTCTGATTCTTAAAAAGTAAGTTTGATTTGAAAAAGAGGCTGCATTTTTTTAAAAGTTCATCCTGATTTCTCTCTCTTTTGAATCCCAAATCAAACATTCTCGTTACTTTTAATAGATCATTTTAATGGCTTAGATTATTTTGAGCTAGATCAATAATTTGCACGTAAACCTGTCATTCTATGAAGGGCTCTATTTTAATGATATTTTTATTCATAGTCTCTGATTGCAGAACCATGTCTGTGAAGTGAACGAGAATAACATTAGGAATCCATTGCAATATTTTAAATTTTTACTAGAAGTGTGTACAGCTGTAATTTGTTGAACAGTTATTTCTTTATGCACACTGTGCCTTTAAAAAACAACAACACAGAACTGTTGGAAGTTTAAACTTTTTCTGCCTTGTGTTTTGGATTTGGCTGTAAGATGAGCTGCTCTTTCCGCATCCAAAGGAAATATGTATCCCTTAGTCTTTTAAAAATGCAACTCTTGATTCTCATCTTGGGGTCCTGTTGGGTGTCTTTGTGCTAGTCATTTGCCCGTTTGATATGAAGATTTTTGTATATGAAATCTGAGTCCTTGCTTCTGGTCCCGCTGGCATTTGGTCATTTGCCCTGAATTTTCTATGAAATCTTACCAGTTGGCCCAGTCTTTTTGGCAACCGAGCAAGGCTATTCTGGCAACCTAAATAATATTGATAATTTTGATCAAACTGTGAGATGTTTCCAGTGGATTTTTTTTTTACCGTCTTTGGACTCTAACCCTTAACAATACTGCCACTCAACTATGAATTAATAGGTTATTATCTCAAAGAGGGGTTTATTTATTCTACAGTGCTGTCTTACATGCAAACCCTTTGGAGGCTACCACCTGGAACATTGGCCTCCTGTCCTTCCTCTCCACTGTATTTATCAGAAGGAAATGTTTGTGTGTGACTCTTTCTGTGTCTGTTGAAAACTGTAGAGTTCAGTTAGCAAAGCATGGAAAATACACACCTGGGCCGAGTTTATCCTGTTGCATGTTCTTCTCTTAGGGATAAAAAGATGCCTGGAAGGAAGCTCAGAATACTTGAAAGAGCCGCTGTAAAAAAACCCAGCCACAATTTAAGGAAGGAGAACCTCTTAAGGTTGGCATTTCATCCTTAATTGACTAGGGAGCCAATGCCATTCAAATCAAATCAAAGATTTCAAATCTGCATCTGAAATGGGGCCTGCCCTGCTTGCTTGGCTACAATATTGAAAGGATGAAATAATCTCTTGCGGGGCAGATGGAAGGAGAGAGAGAGGGGGGGGGGAGGGGAAAAAGATGTCAGTGGAAAGTCTTAACATTTGTTCTATCGGTCTCAGTAAGTTGGGATGAGATTTGTGGTACAGGCTTGCAAATTAAATTCAATATTGTCTCTTTTTAATAGAGCATGTCTGTCTTCCTTTGTGCATAACACTACAGACAGCAGATTTCTCTGAAAGGGAGTCCCATTTACAACACCAGGACATGCATTTTAGTAAACATTCAAACACTGATGTTAAGAGAGAGGGTTCATTTCAGTTCAACTTGCTAAGAGCTACTGAGAAGAATTGGGTTTCACTTTGCAATCAAAAGCAGAAATAAATCCCATTGAATGCAATCCACCTTGTTCCTGGGGGAAATGTTCTCGAGCAATCCCTCACTCATTTCTTGGCAAGAGAACAAATCCTGAATGTGAATTATCTGTTAAATTTGATTAATTGGGGGTGGGGGTGGGGGTTGAGATGGATAAATCAGGAGTTAAACCCATTTATATCAATGTGTGCTAATTGATATAACTAATGGTATCTCAAAGACAGATGGACTTACATTGGCTTTTCAGAAAAGCACCCTCATTATTCTACTCTTGAGAAAACTGGCAAACATTTTTGTGGGGGGGGGAAGTAGCTTTTTTTTTAATATCAGGTGTACACACCGTTATCCAAAAAAAATCCCACTGAAAGGATTCAAAGAGTTCCGTTTGAGACAAAGCTTTTCCATTTACAAATGCACAAAAATCAGCTGCCAGCATCCATGCCATTTGTGCTTTCTTCTTCATTCATTTTTTCATTCAGATGCGAGCTTGCATTACTTTACCCTCAGTAAATGTGATTCTTATTTTTTTTCCTTTTTTTCCTTCAGTCTCTCTCTTTCTTTTAAATGAGCTCAAAGAGAGACTAAGGAATGAGCAAAGCTGGGCCAAAGCCTTAAATAAATAAAACCATCCAAAATTTTTTTAAAAAAACGAATAGTCCTTTAAAATAGCAAATATGACAATAAAAACATTCTTTTTTAAAAAGAAGAAAAAAATACTAAACATTGTGCTTTTATAACACGCTGATTGAATCTGTAGATCTTCAATTGCTTTCTGATGAAAAAGTGGGCCAAAATATCGTATCTTGGAAGAGAATTCTCACCCTGGGGGGGGAGCTGAACCCATTGGTGGGGCTCATAATCAGGATTTTCTCAGCCCATTTTAATGCACGAGCTGGATCGCATTGGAGCAAGTGTCCTTTTAACTTCCTGGATCCTTTGCTATTTATAGGATTGCAATCCTTATTCGCAATAGGCTGTGGTTTATTGCAGTAAATATTTGCAATGTTTACACTTCTTTAAATGCTTCCGCTAAGCAGATCGGATCCCTGAAGCCAGTTTCTCACCACTAAGGGAATACACATGAGTCCTCGTTATATAAAGTAGCAGTGGTAGGAGAAAGATCCACTGTTTATTTCATGAATTTGGCTGTCCGTGCAACTGGGATGTTTCACTCTTTTTGAGACCTGAGTTTGGGAAGGATAAAAGTGGAGTCCAAAGAGAGCTGGATAGAGCTATGTCAGTTTATTCCACAGTCGGATGGAATGGAAAGGATCCTGTTTTGAACGTTACTTCTTGCAAGTAAGGGAGTGTCCCATATCGTCTTGTTTTCCTCTTCCCTCCTCGTTCCGTTTTCCTTTTGTGCTGTGTCTTCTAAAAGAGAGAGAGAGACTCTCCGGAATCTCCCAATAGTTTTGTTTTGTTTTGAAACAATGTTGGATTATTTAATGGCGTGTTGGTCGTGTGAAGGCTGTCTGGAGAGAGAGAAAACGATTGGCACTATGTTCTTTTTGCCGTTGCTCCAACACCTCTGGCCTCCTCTTCAATCAGAGCTTGAGCTCCTGGCTACAATTGCCCTCCATCTGAGCTGCAGCCACTCCCCTTCTCTTCAGGACGCCTCCTGTAATCCACGGAGGCTTTTAAAAATTGATGCTTAAGGGCACTGGGGGAGGGAAGTTTCGCCACTGATAGAAGTAAGGGCTACGTCTCTCTTCTCTTTATGGCAGGGATTCCCTTTTGAAAAACCAGCAATTAGCTCGCCAAAACTCAACGATGCTGGGTGCCCCTTTAGGTGATGTTACTTTGTTGGTCATTTGGGGCTGGCTACTTGGTAGTAGCCCCCTCCCCTTGGCACTCAGAAAATACCACGTTATTCAACCAGGTTTGTTTCATTTCAGTCTGAATTCTTCGGCACTCCTGGAATCTTCTCACCCACTTCAGCCATTACTCTAATTTCCCTGTCTGGGTTTTAATTTCTCCAAGTCCCTCCAAAGCTGCTACCGTTAAGGTGCTGGAGATATTAGGTAGGTAGGTAGGTAGGTAGGTAGGTAGGTAGTTGGGAAACATTTTTAAAAGGCCATCTTGGGGTGTTTGAGAAAAAAAGAAATTCAGGCGATTTAGGGGCCCCAGGAGGGGGAATTCTGAAAAGCTTAATTTCAGTCTTGCTGAGGGAAGAGGAGGAGGAAAGAAGGAAAGAGCTGGGAATGAAGAAAGAGTGAGAGAGAGGGGGACGAAGATTGAGAAAGCAGAAAGGGAGAACTCAATGTCCAAAGATCAGTGTGCTGGTGTGTGTGTGTGTGTGTGTTTTAATATATAAGAACACAAGTATGGTAGATATCCTCAGGAACCCAACACTTGTGCTGATTTCCATGAGGTCAGTGCAGTTCTCAGATCCCACAGAAAAATCCCCCTAATTTGGCGTGGGAGAGCTGTACACGTTCTCAAGTCCTATTTTTGGGAGTTCCTAACCCTTCTATCGAAGACGGAGAGAAATAGGTTTCAGGACCGTGGAGAGGGCTCTTTGTACAAACCTGGATGGGTGCGTATTTTTCCCTGGGGGAAAGTGGGGAGAATAGCATGTCTTGTAGGGACAGAGACAGACACAGACACAGACACAGAGACACAGAGACACAGAGACACAGAGACAGACAGACAGACAGACAGACAGACAGACAGACAGACAGAGATCCAACCTAGAAGTAAGGAGAAATTTTCTGGCGGTGAGAGCAATTAATCAATGGAATAGCTTGCCAATAAAGTAAAATATTTGTAGCTCAGGGTTGAAATGAAGGGTGCTTGCTGATCTCTGAGCTTGCTTGTTTCTTTCAGACATTTCATTACCAAACTAGGTAACATCATAGCTTGCCTCCTGTGCTCCATCCCTGGAGGTTTTCAAAAATAGACTGGACGACCATTTGATTGAGATGATATGAGATACCTGCCTTGAGCAGGTCTTCTAGGTTGGACTAGAAGACCTCCAAGGTCCCTTCCAGCCAGGGGTGAAATTCAAAAATTTTCCCTACCGGTTCTGTGGGCGTGGCTTGGTGGGCATGGCAGGGGAAGGATACTGCAAAATCCCCATTCCCTCCCCACTCCTGGGGGAAGGATACTGCAAAATCCCCATTCCCTCCCCACTCCAGGGGAAGGATACTGCAAAATCCCCATTCCCTCCCCACTCCTGGGGGAAGGATATTGCAAAATCTCCATTTCCTCTCCACTCCAGGGGAAGGATACTGCAAAATCCCCATTCCCTCCCCACTCCTGGGGGAAGGATACTGCAAAATCCCCATTCCCTCCCCACTCCTGGGGGAAGGATACTGCAAAATCCCCATTCCCTCCCCACTCCTGGGGGAAGGATACTGCAAAATCCCCATTCCCTC
>QLTV01009056.1:1153652-1175754 GCA_003457575.1 Thermophis baileyi
TACAATGGGAGATTATCTGTCAAATTGGAAGGAAGGGGCAGGTTGATCTGGGACAATGTTTCTCAACCTTAACAACTATAAGATGCACGGACTTCAACTCCCAGAATTCCCCAGCCAGCCTTGCTGGAAGTTGAAGTCCATGCATCTTAAAATTGCTAAGGTAGAAAAATATCGATTCTCTGGGAGAACAGAGGTTTAGCTTCTTTTCTTCTTCTAGCCCAGGGGGTCGGCAACCTTAAACACTCAGAGAGTCATTTGGACCCGTTTCCCACAGAAGAGAAAACACCCGGAGCCACAAAACTTTTCCTGTGCCTGACTATTTCCTGAGCGGCCACAAAACTAGCATATATAGTTGAATTAAAGATTCTGTTTTCTTCTGAAACTTTTCTTTTCTTGGATTTATCCATGGTTGGCCTACCGTGGGTCGAAAAGCTCAATAAATTGCGTGCCGGCGGGTGTCGCACATTGGCAGTTGTGACGCATATTTTGAGCGACAGGGAGCCGCAGCAGAGGGATGGAAGAGCCACATGCGGCTCCAGAGCCGCGGGTTGCTGACCCCTGTTCTAGCCCAAATACCAAAATAATTTAGAAGTTGGAATCATTCTGCGTTAATACTGCTACAAACGAAAGCAACGACTCCGGCGGTGTTCTCCTTTCCAGATAATACTGACTTTACCTCAGCAGAGATATGCTGAATGTTTCTGTTGCATCCCAGCAAAAGTTATGGCAGAATTACCAAGCTCCGCAACAGAGAGGCTGGTTGGGAGAAGATAAGCCTAGTTCGGTGACCCATGCAGAGTTGCAATGAGCAGCCTCCTCTGAGGATCTGCTGCTGATATCTGCATGAGTCACTAAGTGCCCAGACTCACTCAGTTATAGAAACTGGGAGTTTCTGCACTTTCTGATTGGAAGGAGGCATACCCCGGGGCAGCAACTCATTCAGAGATACAACAAGCAGCCTCTTAAAGACAAATTGCTCTGTTGCATCGTTTTTTGCAGTGATAGAATTAATGCCCATTTTGACTTGGCAGACTTTACTGCGGTTGAAAATAAGGAGTGATGTACAGCTATTTTTTATTTGTGGGGATATATTGGGGGGGAGGGGTCTCAGGAATCGTTTATAATTTGGGCCCAGAACCTCTTTTCTCAGAGCCTTAGGCCAGGAATCACACATCCCTCCATGTTTCTTTCCCTCCAGATTTTTATAAGGACCATTAAAACTTGGTGATTCTGTCAGGCTTTGAAGTCTATGATCTTGTTCCTTCTGTTAGAAAAAGGTATTTTGTTTTTGGGTTCTACTGATAAACGAACTTGACAAACTTATCTTTTCTTTTATGTACACTGAGAGCATATGCACCAAGACAAATTCCTTGTGTGTCCAATCACACTTGGCCAATAAAAAAAATTCTATTCTATTCTATTCTATTCTATTCTATTCTATTCTATTCTATTCTATTCTATTCTATTCTATTCTATTCTATTCACAGTCCTGCTGCTAGATGGCAATTGTGTCATATTATTAGTTCATTTTCTTTATATTGAATTGTTTCCAGCTGTATAAAATCTGGGATATACAGAGTAGTTCATGATTGGAGTGGCCTTAAAAACAGTAAAACAAAAATCTACTACTGTAATCTGAAACCCCTACAATAATTTTTGTAATCTGTTTCATTTCCTTCCTTCCTTCCTTCCTTCCTTCCTTCCTTCCTTCCTTCCTTCCTTCCTTCCTTCCTTCCTACCTCAAGCAAAGCTGAGGTGGGTTCCTCCCGGTTTGGCCCGGTTTGCCTGACCCGGTAGCAACCCACTGGTGACGTCACGGAGCCGGTTCAGTTGGGGCCGGTCCGTGGACACCGCCATCTTTTTTTTTGGATTTTTTTTTTAAAAAAAAATTGGAATTTTTTTTTTTAAAAATTTCTTCTGTGCATGCGCAGAAGCCGAGTTTCCGGCACTGCGCATGCGTTGCCATCTTGTTTTTGGCTTTTTTATTTTATTTTTTTGGATTTTTTGGCACTGTGCATGCGCGCACGCGCGAACACGGCGCGGGAGGAAGCGAACCAGCAGAGAGGTAAGTTAGAACCCACCCCTGCTACCTCCCTCCCTCCCTCCCTCCTTGATTTTTCTTCTCTATATCAGTAGCTTAGGGCTGTGAAGTCTTGATGCCCTCTGAGCTTCGATGTTTGCTTGTGAATGTTTCATTACCCATTTAGATAACATCAGTGTGAAGGAGTGTGGGGTTCGCTGGCTGTTTATACAGGTAGTCCTCAACTTACGACCACAATTGAGCCCAACATTTATGTTGTTAAGTGAAACATTTGTTAAGTGAGTTTTGCCCCATTTTATGACTTTTTTTGCCACAGTTGTTAAGTGAATCACTGAAGTTGTTAAGTTAGTAACACGGCTGTTAAGTGAATGTGGCTTCCCCATTGAGTTTGCTTGTCAGAAGGTCGCCAAAGGGGATCATGTGACCCCAGGACACTACAACTGTCATAAATATGAGTCAGTTCTCAAGCATTTGAATTTTGAACACATGACCATGGGGATGCTGCAACGGTCATAAGTGTGAAAAACGGTCATAAGTCACTTTTTTCAATCCTGTTGTAACTTTGGACGGTCATTAAATGAACTGTTGTAAGTCGAGGACTACCTGTACACATTGGACTGTCTTGTCAGTTTGGTGGAGGTGTGTCCTTCTTGGTAGTTCCTTGATTAGAATATTGTTTTCACCTGGTTGTTTGTCCTGTATTAAACCCCGCTTATCTGAATATTGGCTGCTGGAAGGGGTGTGTTCTAGTATTTTGTTCCCTTCCTAGGTTTTTAATTGTCTCCTTTTGTGTGGTTTATCTGGCAGGACACTTCCAGCCACTGTATAAAAACAGCCAGCAAACTTCACACTCCTTCACACTAATGATGTTACCTAGTTACATTACCTAGGTTATTAAGATGTTTAGATGAATGTGTAGACTGGATTTCCCAGATGTTTAGACTGGATTTGCCATTTCTGTCCACCTTCCCAAGAACTTGGGACATGTAAGTGTGGATGTTTGATGGTGTTAGAGGTATTCATCGCAGGATGTAAGCTGTTCTGAATGTAGCTGCCTTTTGTAATTGACTGATGGTGTTCAAGTGGTTATTTAGTTGTTTTGAGTATTATTAATTACCTAGGGTAAAGAAACATCTATAAGCAAACAACCAAGCTTAGAGAGCACCAAGAACTTCACAGGAAATTACTTTTTTATACATCTCATTCTTTTTCTTCCAGCTTCCAAGGTCTTCAGAGGCCATTTTTTTTTTCTAAATCAGGTGCTGTACCCCTGTCCTCACCTTCACTTTTTGGAAATTGAGAAGTTTTTTTTTTTTTTATGAAATCAGTAGATTAGGTGAAGCAGAAGCTTAACACATTTTTTTTTCTTGTTACCTTTTTTTTCTTGCTTAAAAAAAATGGAAAATTGCACTGTGCCAAACCCTCATTTGCCACATTTTGCAATGTGCAATTTGTCCAAGGAATTTTGAGCTGGCCTCTTCGGTAGTAGAACTGAGAGCTGCATCTCCACTAAATGTCTACCCATCAGGAACAACAGATGGAAAATCAGATGAAAAGTATCTTCGTTTGTTCATTGGCAGATTTATATCACGTAATGCTCCAGATATGTTCTCCTTGAGTTCTTTCCATGTAACAACCTTCTTGCATAAGCGGAGCTGAAAGAAAAAAACCCGTTCCAAAATAACTCAGTGAATTTCCATGTCTTTGGCTATCAAAATCAGTGATCTTAAATGAACGACTTAACATTCCAAAAACTTTTCTTGGTGAAATGAAAACCTCATCTGCTTAGGGCCGTGGGTTTACTTTAGAGCAGGGGTGTCAAACTCAAGGCCCCCGGCCCGAATCTGGCCTGCAGGGTGCTTAGATCTGGCCCACAGGGCCACCCTGGAAACACCAAAGGACTGGCCTGCGGTGGCTTTGCCAGTGAAAACAGAGCTCGGGAGGGCCGTGCGCAGCCATCCCAGGCTCCGTTTTTTGGCCGCGACGGCCTCCTGCAGCCCTCTGCCAGCGAAAATGGAGTCAGGGATGGGCAGCGTGCGGCTCGCCTGGGTTCCATTTTCGGCCATGACATTCTCCTGCAGCCCTCTGCCAGCCAAAACGGAGCTCGGGGGTGCTGCAGGCGGCCTCCCCGAGCTCCATTTTCACTGGGTTGGGGGGGCCGCATGCGGCCCCTCCCGAGCTCCATTTTCGCTGGCAGAGGGTTGTAGGAGGCCGTCGCGGCCAAAAACGGGGCCCAGGAGCCCATTTTCGTGGCAGAGCACTCGGGCCACTACAGGTGCCCCCGACGAGTGATGTCATGCTGGCCACGCCCCCTGGCCACCACCACCCCGAGGTTAAACACAACCCTGATGTGGCCCTCAATGAAATCAAGTTTGACACCCGTGCTTTAGAGTAAGGTTCTGTTATTTCCCCCAGGAACACTTTTGAGTTGTGAAATAAATTGCCTTTAAAATGCGACAGGGTGGGTGTAAATGCTTATCTAAGTTAAATAAAATCCTTTTAAAAAGGGGGGGGAGGGGAACTGTTCTTTTTCTAAAGAGTCAGAAACCTGGGAATTTATATGGAAAGGTTCCTTAAATTTTCTGAATACACAAACCATGTTATTAGCAAAATATGTAAGGTGCGTGCTGAATTAAAAACCAGAAAAAAAATTAATCATGAGACTAACTTCTATCTATTGTAGGCAAAAGACATAAAATCCAAAGGAAGTATAGGTAGTCCTTGACTTACAACATTTCATTTAGTGACAAGTTACAATGGCACTGAAAAAGGTGACTTATGATCATTTTTCACACTTATGACCGTTGCAGCATCCCCATGGTCATGTGATCAAAATTCAGATGCTTGGCAACTGACTCCTATTTATGACGGTTACAGTGTCATGTAATCACCTTTTGCAACCTTCTGACAAGCAAAATCAAGGGGAAAACCAGATTCACTTAACAATTGCTTTGCAAGTGCAGTGATTCACTTAACAACAGTGGCAAGAAAGGTCGTAAAATGGGGCAAAACTCACTTAACAATGTCTCACTTAGCAACAGAAATGTTGGGCTCAATTGTGGTCGTAAGTTGAGGACTACCTGTAATGTACAAATGAGTAGGTTGTTATACACCGGGGTGTCAAACTGGCGGCCTGCGGGCTGGATGAGTCACGCGCAGGCCACGCCCATCCCTGCTCCATGAATGGGAAAAAACATCACGAAACGTCACGTGATGGCAACGCCGCGAGTTTGACACCCGTGTTATCCACACATTCAGACTATACACTGAAAACGGATAGCATAAACGTACCGCTTTTGGGGACGAAGAGTAATATGCCACTCTTGTAAAAAGTGTCAAGAGTATTATTGAATCACAATTCCGTTTTTTTTCCTGAACTGATTTTTCCATCAACAGAGCCTATAATCCCTACCACATTTTAAAATCATGTATTAATTTTATCATGCCGATTAAAAACTAAGCAGCAGGCTGGGAAACTATCAAAAATCTGGAGCTTCTGCAAGGGAGTTTTTAAAAAAAATCAAAATGGTAGCTGCAAAGTCCTGCTTCTTAAAAAAAAATTAAGTGGGGCTTTGATTGTGCAGTTGTGGCCACCATCTTGACACCTGTGAGGATGCCCCCGCCTCGTGCAAACTGCCCCTCCCTTTGCACTCATAGTGACAGTCCTGAACTATTTTTTTTTCTTTTGCTCTTTTTAAAATAATTTTATTAAGTTTAGCGAGATATAAAATACAAAAGAAAATGAAAATAGTGGGAAAACCAGGGAGGAAAAAGAGTAGTGTAGAGAAACTATAAGGAGTTCTCAACTTACAATAATTCATTTAGTGACAGTTCAAAGTTACAACAGCACTGAAAAAAGTGACTTGTGACCGTTTTTCACATATACCACCATTGCTCAGCATCCCCTTAGTCCAGAGGTCTTCAAACTTGGCAACTTTAAGACTTGTAGACTTCAACTCCCAGAATTCTCCAGCCAGCATAGCTGGCTGGAGAATTCTGGGAGTTGAAGTCCACAAGTCTTAAAGTTGCCAAGTTTGGGGACCCCTGCCTTAGTCACTTGATCAAAAGCTTGGCAACTGGCACGGATTTAGGACGGTTGCAGTGTCCTGCGGTTATGTGATCACCTTTTGCAACTTTCTGACAAGTAAAACCAATGGGGAAGCCAACTGGCTGGGGAATTCTGGGAATTGAAGTCCACATCTCTTAAAGTTGCCAAGTTTGGGAAACACCGCAATAGAGTGATTAACCAAACTAGGTTGGTGCAATACCTTCCCCACCAAAAGAATTAATCAGCCTTCCACTCAACAGGTTTTGTATTTTGTTGGGTGTACCGGTGTGTGTGTGTAAAGATGTGTCTTTTTAAAACCCACCTTTGCGTTTATAAAAAATATATATGATTAGCCAAGGTATAATGGTTGGAAGTCACATTACATAGCTTGATTCAAAGACTTTTCAATGAGGCTGTTACAGGGTGGGAATTTTCTTTGATTGATTGACTACGCATCATCAAGTCTTTTACAACTCTTAACGACTGTCAGAACTGTCACCTCACACCTGCGCTCTGTGATCATTAGGCATCAGTCTGCCATGAACTCTAGGGATGGGGGAGGCTGAAGGGGAGAGGGAAGGCTTGGGGGGAAAGTGAAAGTAATGGAAATAAGTGTGCCTCTCAGGGACGCGCCTCAAGGTCGATTTCCTGGGAGAAGAATGCAGCCCCAAGACAGTCTACACTCACAGTGACCTTTTCAAAAACACCTTCTTTGAAATTGATTGGACGATGGAGGGACCAGCAATGGGAAGTGCCTGGGAGGGGGAAAGTTACCCTAGAGATTTGGCGTACAAACTTCAGTTCTGGCTTTGCTTTATTGTAATCCACTTGATTTTTAGTAAATTATACCTTTCTCAATAAATGGAGTTAAGGATCGTTCTTGCTTTAAAGGTTCAAGTTGAGGCAGGACTGACAGTGACCACATAGTTAGATTTTTCTCCTTCCCCAGCTAAATCCACCGTCGACCTCACCCCATTCCTAAGAGGTCTGTAAGGGGCGTGCATTTATACTTTGTTCGTAATCATATATACGCTTGACAAATAAATAAATAAATAAATAAATAAATAAATAAATAAATAAATAAATAAATAAATAAATAAATAACCCTTATGTCTGATTTCATACTCTGAACTCACCATCTCTGCGGCTGAAATCTTTCAAGGGGTGGTCAGAATTTGGCTAGAATATTGAGAATCCTAGCCATAGATAAAGTAACAAGTTGGGAAAAGAGTGTTGTTCTGTTTTTGTATTGCTTTGAAGTACATAATTATTATGGTTGGTCACACAGTCAGCCAGATGTTTAGACTGGATTTGGCATTTTTATCCACCTATGGAATCTTTCCCAAGGACCTGGGATCGGCAGGCATTATCATTTAATAACATTAAAGGAATTGTCACAGGATGTAAGCTGTTCAAAGTAAAGCTGCCTTTTGCAATTGACTGATGATGATTTTGTCAATGCCCGTAGTGTTCAAATGGTGCTCCAGATCTCTTGGGATTGCACCCAAGATGCCTAACACTATTGGAACTATCTTTGCTTTCTTTTGCCATAGTCATTCTGGCCCAAAGATACTTTTTCAAAAGGCAATTGGACTTTTGTGTGTGTGGGGGGGGTTTCCTTGAAAACTTTTCACCCAGCGGTGGGTTGCTCCCGGTTCGGCCCGGTTCTTAGAACCGGTAGCGCCAGTGGTGGGAGGCTCCGTCCACCCACCCGGGACGCTTCTGCGCATGTGCAGAAGTGTTGCATGTGAGCACGAGTGCACGCGCGAACTGGTAGTAACGGGTTTTAGAACCCACTACTATTTTCACCTCTCATCCGAGAAGCTTCTCCACTTGAACTGAACCAAGAAAGTCCATTTGCCTTGTCAAAAAGCATCTTTGGGACAACCATGACTTGAATGATTGAGAATCTCCATAGACACAGATGTTCAGCATCTGCAAAACTCTTCATATTTTGTTTCCAGTTCTTTCTCTTCTATTCTACTGTCTTTAGATGTTGCAATATCCACTATCTATCCAGACTTTTTTTGTCTTTCATATCAACAATGGTTAAGTCTGGGATTGTTATATTATTTGTTATATTATTGTTATATTATTTTACACTATATTTCACAGCCCTACCTGAAACATCCTCTACATTCTTATCCGAGGCCGTTTGAGTTTAAATTTTCCATATATTCTGATAGGTCTTCTTTTTGCCATTTATGCAACCAATAACACCCTGCCCATCCCAATAAAAAAACATGATTCCCTCCTTTGCTTTTTAAGCATGTGGATATTATAATAGGCCTTCTCAAGAAACCAGATCTTATTGAACCATTTTTCAAGTGACAAATTATCCCAATATTTCTATTGGTGGAGAGTGATTGAATTTGCAAGGCAAAAAGCAGGTAAACGTCGCCGCAGTTTTATTTTATTATTTTTTGCTTTTTAAGTTTATATTCCTTCCATCAATGTACACAACAAGTCGAATAATGGGAAGTTGTATTAGAGATTAACTTTTCTTCTTATTTCTTGCACTCTTCCCAGCTCCTTTTATTCCACTCTAATATTTTTTAAAATATGTTTTCTATCTCTTTTACAACAATTTTTTTTTTTGCAGTTGGTTCTCAGTCCACTAATCTGAATTGTGATTGGAAAGTGGCAGTTACCATTACTGGGTAGACCATAAGACTATTAAATAAATTATACATCTTGATAATTGTGGTGAATCATAGCTTACTAGTTGCACTGATTTTTATATAGTGCATGAGGATGTACTCTTTGTAAGATTAAGTCTTGTTGATTTGTGTGCTTTCTCGCTCCCTGGTTAAATCTTTGTGCTCTCGTTCTCTGCTCTGTTCCACAGTTGGTGTTTAATTCTTAACCATACAGCAGAGGTGGGTTCCTCCCGGTTCGGACTGGTTCGCCCGAACCTGTAGCGACCCGCTGGTAACGTCGCGATGACGTCACGGATCTGGTTCGGTCGGTGCCGGTCCGTGGACGCTGCCATCTTTTTTTAAAAAAAAATTTTAATTTTAATTTTTTAAAAATTTCGGGGGTTTTTTCTTCTGCACATGCGCAGAAGCCGAGTTTCCGGCACTGCACATATGTCGCCATCTTGTTTTCGGCTTTTTTTGGGGGGGGGGATTTTATTTATTTATTTATTTTGCACTGCACGGGAGGAAGCGAACCAGCAGCGAGGTAAGTTAGAACCCACCCCTGCCATACAGGTCAGCATTCCTAAATAGAGTCTATTAAAGAGTCAATCTGTATTTTTCAGCTCTTCCTCACCTCTGTGAGTGTTTGGAGATGCAAGGAGGGATGTATTCTTTTTTTTTTAATGCAACTCTTACTAAAAGAAGCTATCCGATTCAAGGGTTTTCCATGCAAGTACGGCAGAGGTGGGTTCCTCCCGGTTTGGACCGGTTCGCCCAAACCGGTAGTGACCCGCTGGTGACGTCACAGTGACGTCACGGAGCCGGTTCGGTTGGTGCCGGTCCGTGGGCGCCACCATCTTTTTTTTGGATTTTTTTTTTAAAAATTTTTTGAATTCTTTTTTGAATTTTTTCAGGTTTTTTTCCTTCTGTGCATGCACAGAAGCCGAGTTTCCGGCACTGCGCATGCGTCGCCATCTTGTTTTCGGCTTTTTTTGGGGGGGGGTTATTTTTAATTTTTATTTTTATTTTTTGGCACTGCACATGCAGCGCGGGAGGAAGCGAACTGGCAGTGAGGTAAGTTAGAACCCACCCCTGAAGTACGGTCCACCTTAATAAATTCTTAATAAAACCATCACAATACAGCTATCAAGGTATATTGGGAGCATCGAGAGCCATCGATGGCAGAGTTGCGTTAAAAAGCTTTCTGTCCGAAGCAGTTTGCAAGATGGCATTGAAACACAATGCCAATGGGAGACATGGCAAAGATAGGAGGAAGGCAGCTGCAGCTCCTCATTCAGAATAGACTAGAGCAAGGGTGTCAAACCCAATTTCATTGAGGGCTGCATCAGGATTGTATTTGACCTTGGGGGGCTGGGGTGGATGTGGCCAGCTTGACGTCACTCGTGTTGGGGGCGCCTGTGGTGGCCCGAGCGCAGGGATGGCCTTCAAAAATTTTAGCAAGGGGTTCTCTGCCCGGTTACTGGGTGGGCGTGGCCATGGTGGGCATGGCCTAGTCAGCCTCCTGCATTACAGCCAGGGGGGTGTTTTTGCCCTCCCTGGGCTCCGGAGGTTTTCTTCGAGCCTCCGGGAGGGCGAAAACGGCCTCCCCAGGCTCCGGAGGCCCTCTGGAGGCAGGAAACGGGTCCGTTTCCGGCCTTCCTGAACTTCTGGTAGGCCCATTTTTTCGCCCTCCCCGAGCCTCTGCATGTGCCCTGCACTTACCTGCATCCAAAACGGGCCGCCTGGGGACTCCTGGAAGAGGAGGGGAGAGGTGGGTGGGGCCAGCCAGGAGTGGGATTTGGGGGTTTCTGAACTGCACAGAATCTTAGCTAGAGGTTCTCCCGAACCCCTGAGAACCCCCAGCAGCCCACCCCTGCCTGAGCGCTCTGCCAGTGAAAACGGGCTCCCGAGCTACGTTTTTGGCTGCAATGGCCTCCTGCAACCCTCTGCCAGTGAAAACGGAGTTGGGAGTGCTGCCCGCAGCCCTCACGAGCTCAATTTGCGGCTGCGATGGCCTCCTGCAACTCGCTGCCAGCGAAAATGGAGTTGGGAGTGCTGCCCGCAGCCCTCACGAGCTCAATTTGCGGCTGCGATGGCCTCCTGCAACTCGCTGCCAGCGAAAATGGAGTTGGGAGTGCTGCCTGTGGCCCTCATGAGCTCAATTTTCGGCTGCCGTGGCCTCCTACAACCCTCTGCCAGTGAAAACGGAGCTTGGGAGCCCACTTTCGCTGGCAGAAGCACCACGGGCCAGTCCTTCGTTGTTTCCAGGGCGGCCCCATGGGCCAGATCTAAGTAACCCCCGGGCCGGATCTGGCCCCCGGGCCTTGAGTTTGACACCCCTGGGTTAAGGTATCAGTCTAGAAAGTGAGAGACCATGAGTTCTAGACCTGCCTTAGGCCCAAAGTCAGCTGGGTAACCTTGGGCCAGTCACTTTCTCTTGGCCCTTGAAAGGAGGTACTAGCAAGCTACTTCTGAAAAACCTTGCCAAGGAAACTGCAGGGTTGTGTCTCAGAATTGCTCACAATTCAACAACAACAAAAAAGAATACAGGTAGTCCTCAATTTATGACCACATTTCTACTGCTAAGCAAGACAGTTTTTAAGTGAATCATGTGGTTGTTAAGCAAATCTGTTTTCCCCCATTGACTTTGCTTGTCAGAAGCAGGCCAGGAAGGTCGCAAATGGTGATCACATGGCCTCAGGGTGCTGCAACCCTTGTAAATATATGCCGGTTGCCAAGCACACGAAATTTGATCATGTGACCCTGGGGATGCTGTGAGAGTCATAAGTGCAAGGACTGATCACAATCACGTGCTGTTGTAACTTCAAACGGTCACTAAACAAATGGTTGTAAGTCGAGGACTAGCTGTAGATACGTTGATATCTCTGGTAATCCTTAATGGACCTAGAGCCAGTTTAGTCTAGTAGTTAAGGCACCAGGCTAGAAACTGGGGGACTGTGAGTTCTAGTCCCACCTTAGGCATGAAAGCCAGCTGGGTGACTTTGGGCCAATCACCAAGAGACTGTGAGTTCTAGTCTCGCCTTAGGCAGGAAAGCCAGCTGGGTGACTTTGGGCCAATCACCAAGAGACTGTGAGTTCTAGTCCCGCCTTAGGAGGAAAGCCAGCTGGGTGACTTTGGGCCAATCACCAAGAGAAGGAGAGTTCTAGTCCCACCTTAGGCATGAAAGCCAGCTGGACAGGGGTGAAATCCAGCAGGTTCTGATAGGTTCTGGAGAACCGGTAGCAGAAATTTTGAGTAGTTCAGAGAACCGGCAAATACCACCCCGGGCTGGCCCCGGGGTGGGTGCTAACTTACCTCGCATGGAGATTTTGCAGTATCCTTCCCCTGCCATTCCCACCAAGTCACGCCCACCAAGCCACACCACGCCCACCAAGCCATGCCCACAGAACTGGTAGTAAAAAAATTTGGATTTCACCACTGCAGCTGGGTGACTTTGGGCCAATCACCAAGAGATAGAGAGTTCTAGTCCCGCCTTAGGCAGGAAAGCTAGGTGGGTGACTTCGGGCCAATCACCAAGAGACTGTGAGTTCTAGTCCCGCCTTAGGCAGGAAAGCCAGCTGGGTGACTTTCGGTCAATCACCAAGAGATTGTGAGTTCTAGTCCCGCCTTAGAGAGAAAAGCCAGATGAGTGACCTTGGGCCAGTCCCTCTTTCTCAGCCCAACTCACCTTACAGGATTGTTGTTTTCTCTGTTGTCATGTTTAGAGAAAATAAGAGGAGGAAGATATGTTTTCCACCTTTATTTTTTTGTAAAAACAATAAAGTGGGATACAAATAAATAAATTAAACCAATAAGCAAGTTAAAAGCCTTCATTGCTAATGCTGCTTGCCTTTTAAATAGAATTTCTTCCTGGAAATTGGGTTTAAAAGTGAGGGAGATCCAAGCTGGATAGAAAAGAGGGGAATGGGTGGGTAGGTGCGGCACGGGGGGGGGCAGCCTTATTCTATGGGTAGAATGGGGGTGTGTGTTAACCCAGACCTCTAACTTGGACCAATTCCATGGAAATCTGTTCACCCGTGTCACGATAGCTATCCCCACATGGCAGTGACATCATCAGTGGCTTTGGGAGGTGACCTCTGACCCTGTCTGGCTGTCCCGCATAGAAAGGCTGCCGTCTTGTCCCAGTCTGGCATTGTCCCTTTATTTCAATACTGCTGCCCCCATCACACCCTCTTTTTTTCCCAGGCTGAAGTCGCCCCCCTCCTTATTCCAAACGAAGCGGTTTGAATCAATCATGTTTAGAGAAGAGCTGGTGGAAAACTTGCAGTCATTTAGGGACTGGAGCGCTTGACCTCCGGTGCTGTTATATTCCAAAAAAGAAAGTTAGCAAAGTTTTCTTTATCTTCTTTCAATATTTCTACTTTTGCCTCTTTCCTCTCTCCCCTCTTCCTTTTGCTCCTGTTTGAAAAGCTGGGGAAAAAAGTGCTCTATTTAAATAATTTGGTTTTTGTTAAAAAAAAAAATCTTCACTTTGGAAAACAGAGGAGAAACACAAAAGTGAGTAAGTAGAGATTAAAAAAAACAACAACTACCGGTACATTGAATAAGCTTGTCTTATATATATTTTGGAGGATTGGAATAAGTGACTTTACAAAGCAAGGAAGGGGTTGGTTCTTGTGTTGGTGAAATTTTAACTGGAAGTTAGTTTTAAAAGAAAGAGAAAGATAATAACTGAAGCATGATTGCCTGTCCTAATGTAGTGATTATATTTGTTTCTTTAAAATTTCCTTTTTCTTGTCATAGTTTGAACCTCGTGCAAGAAATGCGAAGTATACATTTGTAAAGTTGATTAATTCAGCAAACACATTCTAAAATGCTAGCCCTCTGCTTAGATTTCTATAGCCACATTTTGCCAGAATAATACATTTTAAAAAATATATAAATGCACACAACTTCCCTGTTCTTTATTAGAAGTTTGTTGACAACGTAAGGTGTCAGTTCCAATTTTCTTCCTATCCAGTTTTGGATATGCGTCTCTGTGTCTGAACTCTGAAAGTTTGTTTCTTTGGAAAACGAAGGATAAATGTCCAAATATTCTTAATTATATTTATTTGGGAATGTAGTTTGCTTTTTGTTAAAAGTTAGCAGGTTGGCTATTTTGATAAACTGCAGAAAGGAAAGGGGTAATCCAGGACTAGCAATGTTGGGTAAATTAAAAAGGGGGTGGGGTGTATTTATTGGAAGAAGGAAAAATTTCTAACATTTTCCACTTGAATGATCTATCTTGGTGAAGGCTCTCTCTGATCTGGTGGCTGCTGAACCAATTGAGAGAGTAACTTATTCTGTAGCTCCTTTTAAAAGCAGAAAGAGTTGTGATTTTTTACACAACCCCCCCCCCTCCAACTTGGAAATGTCTTTCAGTGGATCCCCTGGTATTTTTTGTTTTTTTTAAAGAATTGTCTTATGGAAAACTTCAGTGTTTATATGTGCACCCTTGAGAACACTTAGATCTTTAACAGAGCACCTTCTGAAAATTCGCTTCAATTTTATGTTTGTTTGTTTGTTTGTTTCCTTCCCATGGCAGGCCTTCAACAAACCACCACTGGAGTTGAGGCAAACCCATTTCCTGTTACAGCTTAAAAATCTATTTACATAGGCCATTGTGGTTTGCCAAATCATGGCAAACATGTTGCAGATATTCTTGTGCAATTCAAATCATTTTCTCCTGGGGACTAAGAGAGAAGTTTCATCCATCAATCTGGGATAGAAGCAGGTGACACCCACCCCTCATATCTGAAAGAATATTTCAACTCGAACATCCTTAGAATACAGCATTTAAGTCTCATTTTCATAAACCCTCCCTAGGACAGAGTTAGGTAGGCCATCTTAGATACTAGGAAAAAAAATCTCCCTTATAATTTATCGCTTACGATCACCAGACTGGATTGCTTAAATCTACCCAAATAAAAATAAAATTTTGCAAAAAAAAAAATTGAGGTTAGGCGTAGCGACCAATAATAAACAATGCAAAGAAAGGGAGAATGCAAAATTATGAAAGGGTGCAGAACCTGTTTCTTATTGATGGAGATGCGTCACAAATTAAAAGTCTGACCACTTCTCAGGGGCAAATTCTTCTCTCCCACCCTACCTCCAATAAAAGACCATCCTATAAAAAATACCCGAGGAGGAGGAGGAGGAGGAAGAGGAGATGAAGGAGGGAGATCTGGCATCTGGGTGATCCATTGAAGAGGAAAGCGTGCTCTGAATGGGATACAAAGGCCTGCAACCAGGAATAAAGCGACAGAGAGGGTAATTTTTTTTGAGATGGGGGTCAGGAGAAATATGCAAAAATGGGGCAGCTGGCCCAGCACGTGTGCATTTGTGAATGTGTGCAAATGTTCAGGTATTTTTTAGAGCCAGCCCTTTTCAGCCAACATGCCTCTACTAATTCAGATGACCGGGGTATTGTGTGCCTTCTGATGTCCCTGGCATTTGTGCCAGCCCTGGAATAAAATGCCCTGGGAGATTTTTGTTTGTTTGTTTGTTTCTCAGCCACCCTTCTCAGTTCTCAGACCTGAAAACACCCCCATCCCAGTGACTTAGTGAGGAGTGTGCGCGTAGGTATCCCTCTCTATTGTGCAAAAGGTACCGCGGGAGTGTGTAAGGAGGCCTACAGTTCACAGGGCCGGTTTTTCTCTTTGGTTATCTAGCTGTATGAGTGTATCTGATATCATAAAGCTAGAGAACCGAATGTATAAACCGCCCCGCTCTTCGGCTGATTGTCTCCCAGTTGCCATGTTTCCTTCGCTCTCTTCCTGCAGCAAGATTGGCAGATCATGTGAAGGGGAGACCAAAACAGAAGGTTATTTCATTCCTTGCTGGCAGAGAAAGCCCAATGTGGCTTCATAAGGGATTTACTCCGTGTGTTTGTGCATACGTGTGCATGCAGGCTGGTGGGGAAAGGTGGTGGAAGCACTAGATTCAGCTGCTACCTGAAAACACTCTGAATCCATCGCCAAACCAGCTTCCTAGGGATAGATGAATCTTTTTTTCGCTTCTGATTGTGATTAGTCTTTTAAATCTGGTCTTCTCTCCATTTTACAAAAGACCTATCCCATTTATGAAGACCTGAGCAAAATAATAATAATAATAATAATAATAATAATAATAATCCTCTACACAGATACTATTCATTAGTCAAGTGAAATGGTCACGTCTTTGACCTGGCCAGATCTGTGAGTTACTTGCTATTAATGTTGAAATGCCTGTTTAAGTTGCTGCTTTTTGTTTTCTTTAACCTGAGGGCTATAAGATCATTGGAACGTGCCAGATTTGAAGGCCGATTTGTAAAGTCTGGGCGTTCAGCCACCTGCTGAGATAGTTTATATTTAGATGGTTGTAAAATGGTTCAATTTTATAATTTTTCATGTTCAGTTTTTTTTTTTAAAAAATGTCTTCACTTCTTCTATGCTGTTTATGAAGCAATTTGTGAAAGCTGCTGAAATCTTCTACCAAAATCTTCATATTGCCTTTTGAATAACTTCCTTTTTTGAATAACTTTTTTGAATAACTTTTTTGAATAACTTCTTAGACACCAGAGGAAGCTTTGAAAATTGCTTTAGACTTTGTTCTTTGCAGATGAAAATTGGACAAGAAGATTTGACTCAAGCCAGGGAGGTGATGATACCTCCATAAAATCCCTTTCGATTTTCTTTTCAATCACTTTTTTTAACCTTACCTAATTCAAAACCATCTTTTTTTTTGATTGATTTTGAAATCTTTTCCAATTGTTTTTCTAAACTTGGGGGGGGGGGGAACCGCAACACAATCTTTAAAAAACCAAACCAATATTTTCTTAGCAAATAAATCACTTAAGCCGTATCATTCTGAATAGAAATCAAGTACAGATTCGTGGAGTCTGTCACGACAATGCTGCTTGCCTGCAATTTGTGGTTGCCAAGGATGGATTCAAAATGCACAGGAGGCTCGTAGCTTCTCCGTGATTTCGGTGTTTGTGGGATTTGAGAAGCCCACAAGAAAGAGATAGAGAGAACGCACAGGCCTTGATGTATTCAAAACTGTAGGGTCAACGGTGGCATTTCCAATGAAAACTATCTTCAATCGCGTATGGATATCTCTTGCTGGAGTTCTCCAACAGTCCATTGGTGAGTTACTGACTAGTGATGGCTGGTTCCTCATTTCCTCTTACTTTCTCACCCACTTCGTTCTAGCAATAACATTGTCCCATAAATTGATGCTTTCTTGATGGCCTATAAAACCTAATATTGGACGGGTCTGGCTTCATAACTCTTATCGAGCCATTTATATTTAATAGGTCTTTTTTTGTAGGTTGGGCTGTTTCTCATCAACCAGATGGAGGTCTCCTTGGAGAATAGGCAGACCCCTAAAGTACCCCTGGGCCAGAGAGACCAATGTTTCCTCCTAGTGGCATGGCAACCTCATAGAGCCACCCAAAGGAACCATAGTTCAGTCTGCGGCTGCTAACCTTGACAAGCAGAAAGCCTCACGCTGAATCCCTAAACAGCTTTCCTTGAAAGGATCTCAAGTTGGTAGCAGAGCTGGGCAAGATCCTTCTCCACCTGGGATCCTAGATGATTGCCTACGATCCTTGGAGAGCGTCAGATTGGAGATGCTGAGGGCTTCCCTACTGTACCTGGACTGCAAAAATTAAATGATCACCAAAAAGATATCGAAAATACGAGCCTTTAGCTGCCATCTAGTGTTGTCCAGATTTTAACAACCCAGGTATAACGGCTCTTAGGATTTTATTTTATTTTATTTTATATTAAATGTATATGCCACCCATCTCACTATCCAGAGCGAGAATAGAGGGCAGGCAGGTCTCAGCACAGATATTTTATTTTTCTTATCAGCAAAAATCCATAGTTCTATGCCTTGATGTTAAATCATTCAACTTTACATATTCATGACCTCAAATTCCTAGTTTTGTTCTTCCACGCTGAACTACAGTCCATGTTCTAACTTCAAAAATCCGTAATCTTCTACATTATTGGAGGTAGGTGGAGGGCTTAGCTCGATAGTCAAGGTTTTGGCTTATGTGTCAAAGAGCCATGCATTAATGTGCGCTTAATCATGACACACACTGACCTCACATATTTCTCCCATGTCCCCATCTTTAGTGCAAGAATGAGAGCGGTTTATGTTGTCTTTAGCTGGGCCAGGAATAACGTGGGTTTTTTTTCCTGCTTATTCCGATAATCTCCGAGGACATCCGCACCAAGGGGGCAAAATTTTTGCAGTCTGTAGGGAAAACAGGGGTCTGATACTAAACTAGAACATAGGCTAAGCGAGTGGAGCAACTCATTTCAGGTTTTCCAGTGGCTCAAAAATACATCGAGAAGGTTCTTATTCTGCAACAGGGAAAGGGCTGAAGTCTTATCCCAGCCAAGAAGAAATCCCCCCCCCCATAGCTTGTAAAACAGTGTTTCTCCACCTCAGCAATTTTAAGATGGGTGGGCTTCAACTCCCAGAATTCCCCAGCAAGCCTTGGGAGCAATCAATATCTAAGTTTAGTTGATGAAGGCAAGTGAAAAGTGGCTGGCTACTGCGGGAAATGGGACGTGGTGTGGGGTTATTCTGATTTCAGCTGGCTTTGTCTCTTCTGTCAGCCTGCTCATTGCAAAGTAACCAACCTTACGATGCTGCCAAAGTTCAGCATCTTAGAGCTAAACCTGGGATAAGTTGGTCTCCAAATATCCTTCAACCATTTATTTGAGTTAAGGTGTTTTGTGGATTTGCCATTTTATTCATTTATACAGTGTAAAACCAGTATGTTCATTATAAAAAAACAATAGGGAACACTGGGCATTTTGATATAGCCATTGGAGTCCGATCTTCTTAATCTTGAAACCATTTTTTAAAAGTTCCTAGTCCTTAAACTTGACATGATATGTTTGCAAGGGCAGTGAAAAAACTTGAAAGCCTGAATGACGCTGAACGAAAGCATAAACTGGTGATGAACACATCCAACAAGGAGCAAGAATCTAATTAAGCAGAATTGTGTTTCCGTTTTCTAAAATTTATAGCATTTGTTTTGTATTGGAATTCAGCATTTCACTACTTCAAGGTAGAATTTCCATATGGATGTTTCAGAATGGATAAATCTGTGTTTTGTTTTGTTGCATTTTGCTGACATTCTTTGTTTGCTTTTATTGTTCTGGTAATTCTTAACTAAACTGGAATATTCACCACTATTAATGTAGCTCCTTTTACGCAAAGAGTATATCTTCCTCACATCTTCGTTTACAGCTTTGTGATCTTGGGTAATATTTTCTTAGGGACTAGAAGCATAGGTTTGTTAAACAGTTACTTTTAGGCTGAGGGTAGGAGGGAAAAGTTTGACGTCTCTTCTGCAGGAAAGCGATGAGACAGAAAAAGCATCTTACAAGAAATTGCACTGTTAAGGTCTTAGTTCCACAAATGTCCTTCATTTTTCTGTTAGAAAATAAGTTTTGTACCTTGGCATCACACACCTTTCCAGAGAATTAAATCCATTTGTATGATTTTCTTTAAAGAACAACATAGAAAAATATTCCAGTCTTGGAATTTAGCATATATTTTTTTCTATAAATTCCAGGTTTTAATGATTGAGGCTTGGGATCCTTTACAAGTGAAATATTTTCTCCTGGAAAATACAGTTTTTATTAATCAGTTATATAACTATAGTAGAATATAATATATACATTTGGGGCTGAGATGTGGAGGCTTTTCAGGATTCAGATATGAGCTGAAAAAACAAAGTTTCTTTTCTGTATATTGGATTTGAAAACTTTCTTCTGCATACTATATTTTAGATGTGTTAGCACATGTACATTCCCACACAGCTAGCAAGAATGAGTTAGAAAAGACATTTCACGAATATTTAGGAGCAATTGAGGGAAAGGGATTTGGCAATTGTTTGAAACCTGCTTAGTAGTGGCAGGAAAAATAATGATGGTTGGAATTTCAAGTGCAAAACACTTCTTACTTCTTCAAACTTTCCCTTTCTAACTTTGGAGAACTGAACTGAATGCTTTAACCCCAGAACGAACATCTTCTACCACATAAATAGCTAAATAAGCACATTGCTTTCGAATAAATAATTGCTCAAGAATTAACAGAGATGGTGACTGCAGCCATGAAGTATAGAGTTGTCTGCAACTTGGCAGGAAGACTAGGATAGATTTCGAGAAAATATTGAAGTGCAGAGCAGCAGTGGGTTGCTCCCGGTTCGGCCCGGTTCTTAGAGCCGGTAGCGGCGGTGGCGGGAGGCTCTGGCCACCCGCTCGGGATGCTTCTGCGCAGAAGCATTGCGCGCACGTGTGAGCGCGCATGCGAACCAGTAGTAAAGGGTTTTAGAACCCACTACTGGTGCAGAGACATTAAACCAGAGGTGTCCAATCTTAGCAACTTTAAGACTTGTGGACTTCAACTCCCAGAATTCTCCAGCCAGCATAGGTAGGGGTAGGCTAAGAGTTTTTCTTTTCTACTTGTTAAAGATGGCTGTGAAAAGCTGAACAAAGGAAAACAGTTGCCTTCGAACTGGGTTGCTAGAGAAAATTGTTGGGAATTCCTTTGCCCTCAAACAGAACAAGTCACTCACTACTAGATGAACCAAATTCAGATTACAGGTAGTCCTGGACTTACAACCGTTCATTTAGTGACCATTCAAAGTTGCAAAGGCACTGAAAAAAACGTAACTCATGACTGTTTTTCACACTTACGACCGTTGCAGCATCTCCATTGGTCACGTGATCAAAATTTAGACGCCGGCTAAACTGACTCATATTTATGACAGTTGCAGTGTCATGTGATCAGCTTTTGCAACTTTCTGACAAGCAAAGTCAATGGGGAAGCCAGAGTCACTTAACAACCGCGCTACTAACTTAACAACTGCAGTGATTCACTTAACAACTGTGGCAAGAAAGGTCTCTAAATGAGGCAAAATTCACAACAACTCTCACTTTTAGCAACAGAAATTTTGGGCTCAATTGTGGTTGTAAGTTGACGATTATCTGTATATTGGGATACAAAGAACTGGAAGCAATGGGAAGGTGTTGCTGCCAACTAACTAATAATATATAAATGTTTCAATCAATCAATCAATCAGTCAATCAATGAGCTACCTTACACCCATAATCCAGCCAGCAAAAAATTCTCATTGCTGTGGGAATCAGTGTTTAGACTTTTCCTGCTTCAGAAAGTTGGTGTGGTGTTGATGGGTTGATGCATTCATTTTTTGCAGTGTTTCACTGAAAATTACATTAGCATTGCTTTAAAACACTAGGAGATTTCCTGTTCCTCCAAAGATCTGCCTAATCTAGTATCCTAGTGATAAAGGAGAATTTTTGTAGCTCAGGGTTGAAATGAGGGGTCCTTCCTTTGGCTAATGAAACGTCTGCAAGAAAGCAACCAAACTCAGAGAGCACCAAAAACCCCTCAATCTAGTATCCTACTTTGATCATTAGCAATCTTTGCAGCCCTAGGAAGGTCCTAAACAGGGTATGAGGGGGAAACACCAGGATATGTACAGAAAGTCTGTTTCAGATTCTTCATGCAGTATTTAATGGAGTTTAAATACAAGTCGATCTAACTTCATACATCCAAACTAATACATGGACAAAATTCGTCCTTCCAAATTCGCAGTGCAGTTCACAAATTTTTAAAATGTATATTAGAAAATACTCCATGTTCCACCACACATACCGGTAGTCATGTAAAAATATGCGCAACACTTTAGGGCAGTGGTTCTCAACCTTCCTAATGCCGCAACCCCCGCCCCACCACAGCGACCCCTGCCCCACCCCCGCCCCGCGTGTGCGCGTTGCCAGGCGAGAAGCAATGAGGTGACAAAGGGGGCGTGGCACCAAGATGGCGGGCTAGCACACGCGGCCCTTCCGTCAGCGCCTGCGCATTCAAGGGCCGCCCATGCGTCGCACCGTCCCTGGGTACTCGTATGTGCACGGATAGAGGAGCGGTGTCTCGGATCCTAAGACCATCGGAAATATGTGTTTTCCGATGGTCTTAGGCGACCCCTGTGAAAGGGTCGTTCGACCGCCAAAGGGGTCGCGACCCACAGGTTGAGAACCGCTGCCTTAGATAAAGTTAGCCCCATCACCGTTAGCCTTAAAACGTAGTTCTTTCATCAACCTTGGGGATCCCACGTGGAACTTGCAAGATGGCTATATGATATCAATTGAGTGTTCTTCACCCAGTATCTTGTTTCCTTTATATTTATGTTTGAGCATTTATGGTTTTCAATTACTAATTATTACATTTGCATGCCACCCTGAGATGGGCAACTATATAAATTGGCTAAATAAATAAATACAATATAGACATTCAGACTCTCAACCATTTTCTCCAGTTATGTATTAAAGATAAAATTGCCA
>QLTV01009056.1:1200660-1224756 GCA_003457575.1 Thermophis baileyi
TATTCCATTCCATTTCATTACATTATATTATATTACATTACATTACATTATTATATTATAATTATTTTATTATTTTATTTTATTTTATTTTATTTTATTATTTTATTTTATTTTATTTTATTATTTATTATTTTATTTTTAATTTTTAATTTTTTTTATTTTACTATTAAATCTGTATGCCCGCCGTCTCGCTATCCAGATTGCATTTGGATCATTAATTGGAATTCCCGCACTGAACAAGGGTGGGTTTTGATGGGTTCCTGGGTCTTCTGCAACTCTATGCAGATAAAAAGATGGATGGATGGCGGATACGCCTAGACAGAATGGTCAGCTCTAGGGATAAATGGAACTGGGGCCCTCAATGAATAACAAATGAAAAAACAACACAGGGACATAAACAGAAGCTACAGAATGGACTAGTAGAGGAACACAGAAACAGCCTTGGAGAAAGTACTTACGTAGCAAAACATGAGCTCATGATTGATAGAAGTCTTTTAAGGAAGGCCAGGTCAGGAAACAGACACCACCAGGACTCCGTTTTATTGATAGATTATCAGTCCCAAGCCCAAGGACAACACAGTGAAAGGTACTGGAGTTCAATTCTCTATTTGCTTGCACCTAAGAGTGGTGGTGGCGGCACAGCGGTTAGAATGCAGTATTGCAGCTAATTCTGCTGACTGCCAGCAGTTCGATTCTGAATGGCTCAAGGTTGACTCGGCCTTCCATCCTTCCGAGGTCAGTAAAGTGAGGACCCAGATTGTTGGGGGTAATATGCTGACTCTGTAAACTGCTGAGAGAGGGGCTGTAAAGCACTGTGAAGCGGTATATAAATGCTATTGCTATTTCTAATAGGCAGAATCTTGCCAGACTAAAGTTTGTTTCTATACAGAGACAAGTCACCACAGTTTTCTTGGCTACGTTTTCTAAGTGGCTTGTTGGCTACTTCTTCTAGCTGGATTCTGTGTCTAAGGCAGGATTAGAACTCAGTCTTCTGAGGAGGAGGACAGAAGGAGATCAGGAAGGAGGAGGAGGAGGAAGAGGAGAAGGAGGAAGAGGAGGAGGGGAGGAGAAAGTAACAATATAATAAGAGGAGAAAGATATGGCAGAGAAGGAGAAAGAGATCAGGAAAGAGGAGGAGGAGGAGGAGAGGAGGAATATTTTGTGCCAACTCCGGAACTTTGTCCAAGAAACGGGGTCTTTTTTTCCTTGACAATCCTAATCAAAATATTTGCCCCCAAACAATCAAGTTAACATCATTGGTTTTATGGCACCAACGGAGCCCGTTTGAATAATTTATGGGGAACTGAGTTACCTCTGACCTTGAACGTTGGAGCTTTTCTCTTTTCTCTTCCTCCGTTCTCACAGCCGTTTGGAACAGCTGGACTGTCTGGCCGCAGCCGGAGAGCTCAGGGCAGGCTTTGTCTAACTCGGGCCATTAACTGAGACAACTTTACAATTCAGAGAAGTAACAATATAATATTTATGGACTCTCCATCACCTCCCGTCTCGCTCTTTCACTTGCTTTACTGTGGCCGCCTTGTTGGCCTTTTTCGAGTTTGGCGGGGCAAAAGGTTTCTGTCTGTGCGGCAAACCTAGGAGGAGAACAAAAAGGAATAACCCAAGAGAAATGAGAACCCCAAACACCCCAGAATTCTGTTCTATTCTGTTTGCAAAATTTATATTGTTACGGCTGCTTATTAACAGGTCTGCCTTGAGAACAAAAATCTTGCCTTCCCATCGTTTCTGCAGGAAATGGTGGGATTTCTCTTGCTTGGGGCAGGGGTGGGCTGCTGGGGGTTCTCAGGGGTTCGGGAGAACCTCTAGCTAAGATTCTGTGCAGTTCGGAGAACCCCCAAATCCCACTCCTGGCTGGCCCCGCCCACCCCACCCAACCCCTCCCAGGAGTCCCCACGCAGCCTGTTTTGGATGCAGGTAAGTGCAGGGTGCGCGCGGAGGCTCGGGGAGGGCGAAAAATGGGCCTACCAGAAGTTTGGGAAGGCCAGAAACGGGCCCGTTTCCAGCCTCCAGAGAGCCTCCGGAGCCTGGGGAGGCCATTTTCGCCCTCCCGGAGGCTCGAGGAAAGCATCCGGAGCCCGGGGAGGGCAAAAACACCCCCCCCCGGCCGTGGTGCAGGAGGCTGACTAGGCCACGCCCACCATGGCCACTCCCACCCAGCAACCGGGCAGAGAACCTCTTGCTAAAATTTTTGAAGCCCACCCCTGGCTTGGGGGGGTGATAGGAGATGTCAAGAGCCAGCAATTTGCTACAGGAGCTGGCTCAAACCATCACGTTCATGGGCAGTGTATCATTCCACCTCATAGGAAGTGCCACAATGCAGGTAGTCCTTGACTTACAACCGTTCATTTAGTGACTGTTTGAAGTTACAATGGCACTGAAAAAAGGTCTTTTTTTAAAAACAATTACGACCGTTGTGGCATCTCCATGGTCACGTGATCAAAATTCATATGCTTGGCAACTGGCTCGTATTTATGACGGTTGCCATGTTCCGGGGTCATGCGATCCCCTTTTGTGACCTTCTGACAAACAGGGTCAAAGGAGGAAGCCAGATTTGCTTAACGACCGCATGATTCACTTAACAACTTCAGTGATTTGCTTAACAACCATGGCAAAATGCTCGTAAAATGGGGCAAAACTCACTTGACAACTGTCTTGCTTAGCAACAAAAACCTGGGGCTCAATTGTGGTCGTAAGTCAAGGACTGCATGAGTTAATCCTCGACTTACAACCACAACTGAACTCAACATGACAGCTGTTAACTGAGTCATGTCCCATTTTACGAGCATTTTGCCATGGTTTTTAAGCAAATCACTGAAGTTGTTAAGTGAATCATGCAGTCGTTAAGCAAATTTGGCATCCTCCTTTGATTCTGTTTGTTAGAAGCTGCCTAAGAAGGTTGCAAATGACAATCCCAGGACGCTGGGATGCTGAAACCATCAATTCCTGCCGGTTGCCAAGCACCCAGAGTATGATCACCTGAAATGTGAGGAATTTTGCAACAGTCATAAGTGTGAAGACTGATCATAAGTCATTTTTTTCAGGGCTGTTGTAAATTGGAATGGTCATTAAACAGATGGTTATATGTCAAATTCTAACTGTACTGTAATTCTTAGAATTTCCTCTCCCCCCATCTTCTCCGGTGCTTTTCACTGTCCTCTCTGGCTGCTCCATTGAATTTTCTAACTACAGGTAGTCCGCGACTTACAACCATTCATTTAGTGACCGTTTGAAGTTACACCACCACTGAAAAAAGTGACTTGTGACCGTTTCTCACACTTACGCTCCTCACCCTCCTCAATTGTCACAGCTTCCCCACGGTCACATGATTAAAATTTGGGCGCTTGGCAGCTGGCATGTATTTACAATGGTTGCAGTCACGTGATGACCATTTGCGGCCTTCCCAGCTGGCTTCCAACAAGCAAAGGCAGCAGGGGTGGGTTCTAACTTACCTCGCTGCCGGTTCGCTTCTTCCCGTGCCGCGTGGGCGCGCCTCGTGGGGAAAAAAAGCCGAAAACAAGATGGCGACGCATCCGCAGTGCCGGAAACTCACCTTCTGTGCATGCGCAGAAGGAAAAAAACCCAGAAAAAATTCCAAAAAAAAAAAAGTTCAAAAAAAAAATAATCCAATTTTTTTAAAAAAAAAAGATGGCGGCGCCCACGGACCAGCACCGACCGAACCGGATACGTGACATCATCGTGACGTCACCAGCGGGTCACTACCGGTTCGGGTGAACCGATCCGAACCGGGAGGAACCCACCTCTGAAAGACAGGTGGGAAATCTAGATTCACTTAACGACCTCATGATTCACTTAATGATGACAGTGATTCATTTAACAGGCCTGGCAAGAAAAGTTATAAATATTGGGCTGATTCATTTAACAACCGCCTTGCTTAGAAACGGAAATTCTGGCTTCAGTTGTGTCGTAAGTCGAGAACTATCTACGTGCAAAAAAGATAGATGCCCAAGACTTTCCAAAAGCTTCAGCCGTCTTGCAGCCTGTCTCACCCCCTCCTCAATTCGGCTGCCTGCATTGCCTTCCGCTTCCCCGGCCACAGTGAGCCACTTGGGGATGGCTTTTTCAGACAACAGACATCTCTTTCCCATCAATTAGCATAAATTGAAGGGTGGGGCTGGGGATCTAGACATGCACCCCCTTCCTAGACAGACAGGCCTTTCTAATTATGGCCTGGTGTCAGCCATGTGCTTGCAGATCTTCTTGGCCATTTAAATGTACATCTGAAAGGGAGGGGCTGCTAATTTGCCTGCAAGGCCGCCTTGGGGCAGATGGACCCTCCACCTGCCGCAAATAAGCAAATGAGGTCTCAGGCTGGGCTGGGGCCTTTGGGATGGTGGAGGAGAAGGTGGGCTGGGCATTTGCAAAGCAATATCCAGATTTTCCCCCTTCCAGTAGGAACGGAAGGCACTGCCACTTGCTGGGCCGGACAGTTTGAGCAAATTCCAGGTAGTCCTCATGACCACAATTGCAGAATACAGAATAACAGAGTTGGAAGGGATCTTGGAGGTCTTCTAGTCCAACCCCTTACTCAGGTAGGAAGCCCTGTACCATTTCAGACAAATGGTTGTCCAATCTCTTCTTTAAAACTCTCAGTGTTGGAGCACCCACAACTTCTGGAGGCAGGTTGTTCCACTGATTAATTGTTCTAACTGTCTGGAAATTTCTCCTTAGTTCTAGGTTGCTCCTCTCCTTGATTGGTTTCCATCCATTGCTTCTTATCTTGCCCTCAGGTGCTTTGGAGAATAGCTTGACTCCCTCTTCTTTGTGGCAACTCCTCAAATAGTGGACCACTGCTATCATGTCACCCCATTTCTTCTTTTCATTAAACTAGAGATATCCAATTCCAGCAACCGTTCTTTATATGTTTTAGCCTCCAGTCCCCTAATCATCTTTGTTGCTCTTCTCTTCATTCTTTCTAGAGTCTCAACATCTTTTTTACATTCATGGTGACCAAAACTAGATGCAGTATTCCAAGTGTGGCCTTACCAAGGCATTATAAAGTGATATTAACACTTCACGTGATCTTGATTCTATACCTCTGTTAATGCAGTCTAGGACTGCGTTGGCTTTTTTGGCAGCTGCTGCACACTGCTGGCTCATATTTAAATGGTTGTCCACTAGGACTCCAAGATCCCTCTCACAGTTACTACTATTGAGCCAGGCACCACCTATAATATACCTGTGCATTTGGTTTTTCTTGCCTAAATGTAGAACCTTACTTTTTTCACCATTTAATTTCATTTTGTTAGATAGCGCCCAATGTTCAAGTCTGTCAAGATCTTTCTGTATCTTAAGCCTGTCTTCTGGGGTGTTGGCTACTCTTGCCAACTTGGTGTCATCTGCAAATTTGATGAGTTCCCCATTTATCTCCTTATTTAAATAATCAACGAAGATATTAACGAGTACTGGGCCTAAGACAGAGCCTTGGGATACCCCACTGCATACTTCCTTCCATGTAGATGCAGTTCCATTGAGCCCCAAATTTTTGTTGCTAAGCAAGAAAGCTGTTTAGTGACTCCCCCCCTTCCCTGTTTTACCATCTTTCTTGCCACAGTTGTGACTGCAGCCATCTAATTACAATTTGTCAGGCAAAGGGCCATACAAAGGGTTTGGTTCAGGGTAGCATGCTAGAAGAGAATGCTAAATTTTATTTCATGTGATGAATCTCATCTCAGTTTAGGCATGAAAGCTGGCGGCGTGACTCTCAGCCAATCACTAGTTCTATCCTAGGGGACTCTAGTCCTAGGGGACTCTCAGCCCAAGCTACCTCACAGGGTTGTTGTGGGGGAAAAGGAGGAAGGAGTATTATCTATTTTTTTCTGCCTTGAGTTATCAATAAAGTCATAAAGGCTGTATAAAAATCTAATAAATAAATTCAAATAGAGTCAATGGGATTACTTCCCAGCAATAGTCAACAGAATTTTCCCTCCTTTGTTCAAAAATATTTTCCAGTTTCCTCTGGAGGCTGGACTCAAAATTTCCAGGCCCAAATGGCACCCTTGAGGGCTCAGTTTATCTGCTTTTGCCACCTTGTGCGTGGGAAACAGTGGGGAGGCTGGAAAGGGAGTGTGTCAAAAAAGTCAAGATGGAGGCAGTGCCCATGTCACTGAAACCCCACCCCTTTCGCATGCATTATAAATAAGGGATGGGGCTTTAATCATATGGCCACAGCTGCCATTTTGACTGCTGATCTCATAAATGGCAAACTCAGACCAGATGGAAAGAAACCTGGAGAGTAGCATTTCAGAGAAACTCTGTTTGGATTAGCTCATGAGAAAATTCCTGCTACAGTTTTGCAAAGTTGTTATTTATCTCAGAAATCCGTCTACTCTTGCTTCCTTGGTCTTGTCCAACTGTGTGGGACCTGAGACTGTGTTTGGTAGAAGGGTAAGAAAAAAAAGGATATTAAACTAGTTTAACTTCAGAATTCACTGCCATCCAATATGGCAGGGTTTCCCAACCTAGGCCACTTTAAGATGCCTGGACTTCAACTCCCAGAATTCCCTAGCCAGCAAAGTTGGCTAGGGAATTCTGGGAGTTGAAGTCCACAACTGCCAAGGTTGAGAAACATTGCTATCGCTGTGTATGTCCTCAGCATCTGAGACTCCAGTTCCAGTGTGACATCTATCTTTGTCCTCAATCCCTTCCTCCTTGCTCAGGGCCAGCCACAACAATTAGAAGAGCAGGCTGTGTCCTTCCCACCCAAGGTGTCAACTGCCCAAATCCACAGGAAGCACAAACAACAACAACCCACAAGGACCAATCTCTGTTACGATGACAGTTACAATAAGCAACAGTAAATTATACAGCATGCTGTTTGTTCGCCTCAGCAAATCTTGCTCCTTTCCCAATTTTGCTGCCAATCTGCTTCACGGAGAGGCTAAGAGAGTCCACCTTTGGCCTAATAATCTAGTATCAGTGCTGGCATGGATTAGCCTATGATTATTATGCCACAGCATTTAGAAACGATGCTCCCCTTCCACCATTACGGTCTGCAGGAGAACCACTAAATCTTCTCTTTTGTCATCCACAGGTTACAAGTCAGAGTTTCAAGGGACCGGCCCTGCAAATCTTTCTCCAGGATTTCGCTGCTGATACCTTCTTTCTGGAAGCCTATTTCCAAGTGCTTCTGCCATTGTTTTTATGGTGAAGATGGACACGGGAGGTTGAGAGCAGTCAAGCTGAATCGGAGATCCCAATTTCTCCTACAGGGAGACAAACCAGCAAATCAGCATGTTGCACCAGCTCTCTTTCTGTTTTCTGCCCTTGGAGCGTGTAATGGAGCACAAGCGATGTTTGTGCCAAGTGCTAAACCAAATTAAAATTGAATGGGGGAGTTTTTAGGGCAGCATGTTAGGAGCTGAGCCACTGTGCCAGCATGTGATGTGAACCAGCCGATCAGGTTAAACCATGATAAGGTTTATTTGAGTGGGGGATAGAGCATGTTACATTAACACCACCATTATGTTTTTTTCAAATTTAGTCTTGAATCTTGTATAGTGTTTCTCATTGTTAGCAACTCCCAGAATTCCCAAGCCATCATGGTTGACTGGGGAATTCTGGGAGTTCAAGTCCATTCCTCTTAAAGTGGCTAAGGTTGAGAAACACTGCACTAAGGGATAGCAGGAACATCTTGCAACTGCTTTGGGAATAACATTTAATAGGAGAGAAGAATAACAGAATTGGACTAGAAGACCTTGGAGGTCTTCTAGTCCAACCCCATGCACAGGCAGGAGGCCCTATACCATTTCAGACAAATGGTTGTCAAATCTCTTCTTAAAAACCTCCAGTGTTGGAGCACCCACAACTTCTGATTAATTGCTCTGCCAGGAAATTTCTCCTTAGTTCTAGGTTGCTTCTCTCCTTGATTAGTTTCCGTCCATTGCTTCTTGTCCTGAGGGTTTTTATTTATTTTATTTATTTATTTATTTTTATTTATTTTGTTTGTCAAGCATATATAAGGTTACAGAGAAAGTATAAACATGATTGTGAATACATAAAATGTATAAAAATGGTTATGAATACATGAGATGGTTACAAATACATGGGGACATGTAGGACAGGGACGGTAGGCACGTTGGTGCACTTATGCACGCCCCTTACAGACCTCTTAGCAATGGGGTGAGTTCAACGGTAGACAGTCTAAGGTTAAAGTTTTGGGGGTTTGGGGAAGAAACTACAGAGTCAGGTAGTGCATTCCAGGCATTGACCACTCTGTTGCTGAAGTCGTATTTTCTGCAATCAAGTTTGGAACGGTTTACGTTAAGGTTGACCCCCTCTTCTTTGTGACAGCCCCTCAAATATTGGAACACTGCTATCTTGTCACCCCAAGTCCTTCTTTTCATTAAACTAGACATACCCAGTTCCTGCAGCCGTTCTTCATGTGTTTTAGCCTCCAGTCCAGTCCCCTAATCATCTTGGTTACTCTTCTTTACTTTATTTTCGCTTCTCACTTCCTTTCTTTGAATCTCAGCTTGTAAAGGTTAAAGCCTTAAAGGTCCCAACTGTGGTCACTAAACAAGGACTACTTGTATCTTCCAACTCCAGCTTCACCCTATCCCAACATTTGGAGGAAGAGATGTCACTTTACAACCTTCTGGCAGGACCTGCTAGATCTCAAAGGAAAGGGGGTTCACGGGGCAGGGCTACCACAGAGAAGGCACCTGTCCTAGGGCCAACTAAATGGCAACATTTGTTGAATTGATGGAACTGACATTTGGGTAAATCATCCTAGGACCTAGGACCGTGATGGCGAACCTATGGCACGCGTGCCACAGGTGGCACGCGGAGCCATATCTGCCGGCACGGGAGCCATTGCAGTAGATCAGCTCCAGCGCGCATGCGCGCGCTGGCCAGCTGATTTTTGGCTGGCCATGCCCCCTCCCCTCCCCGGTGTCTCCACGCGGCCCATTTTGAGGTAAGTAAAGGGCTCGCGCGGAGGCTCTGGGAGGGCGTTTCTGGCCTCTGGAGGGCCTCTGGGGTGGGGTGGGGGAGGCCGTTTTTGCCCTCCCCAGGCTCCAAGAAAGCCTCTGGAGGCTGGGGAGGGTGAAAAACGGGCCTTCCGGTCCCACCGGAAGTCAGGAAATGGGCCGTTTCCGGCCTCCAGAGGGCCTCCGGGGGGGGGGAAGGCCGTTTTCACCCTCCCCAGGCTCCTAGAAAGCCTCGGGGGCCTGGGGAGGGCGGGGCAAAAAATGGGCCTACCGGGCCCACCATGCCATTGCATGCCAAAAGCGGGGAGAGCGCGGGGGGTTGTACGCACATGCACGGTGGGCACATTGAATTATGGGTGTGGGCATGCACGTGCGTGACCCCCCCCCCGCGCTCCCCCCGCTTTTGGCACGCGATGGCAAAAAGGTTAGCCATCACTGACCTAGGATATGCTGGTAATCCACTACAATTTCACCTCTTGAAGCGTGCTTTTTATTTAAAGTGTTGTGAAAAAAAATAGTCTTTTTTTTTTTTTACTTTGAGCACTGAAACATTCCAGTTGAAGCTGCTAATCTTATTAACTCTTTAAAAAAAAAAGTTGGTGGAACAAGTCAGGTGTAAATATTATAACAGTGTTCTTTGTAACAGACATCCAAACAAACAAATAAAAAAGAGGTTGGATTTTTTTTTAAAAAAAATCTTGTTTTGTGTATATTTATAAATCAGAAGGAAAGTAACTCAGAGAGATCTGCAGGGCATTGCTTGTTTCTTAAACAATTGGCAACCGACAATAACCACTTGTGGAAACCAAATGATAATTTTGCTAAAGGATTGTGTTTGGATTTTGAGGTGGTTTTTTTACCCCATCTGTTCTCGCAGCTCAAATGGAGACCAGAAAAAGGGCAGCAATTTGGTATTGTTTCTCTTCAGTTGCTTTAATTCAAAGATAGATTGCCAATGCACATACACGTTGGTGTCCGGCACTGAAAAAAGTGACTTACGACAATTTTTCACATTTATAACTGTTGCAACATCTCCATGATCACGTGATCAAAATTCAGATGCTTAGCAACTGACTCATATTTATGACGGTTGCGGTGTCCTGGGGTCATGTGATCCCCTATTGCGACCTTCTGACAAGCAAAGTCAATGGGGAAGCAAGATTCATTTAACAACAGTGTTACTTATTTAACACTGCAGAGATTCACTTAACGACGGTAGCAAGAAAAGTTGTAAAATGGGGCAAAATCCATTTAACTGTCTCCTTAGCCACATAAATTTTGGGCTCAATTGGGGTCGTAAACAGAGGATTACCTGTACTGCTTTCCTTAAAAAAAAAGACAGCAACTACAGCGGAACTAAATAGAGTCTCTATGGTTGGGCAGGCTACCTACCTGAATATCAACTGAATCAGAATAGAGCTGGAAGAGGTCTTGGAGGTCTTCTAGTCCAGCCCCCTGCTCAAGCAGGAGATCCTATGCCTGTGATGGCGAACCTATGGCACATGTGCCACAGGTGGCATGCAGAGCCCTCTCTGCAGGCATGCGAGCTGTCGCCCAGCTCAGCTCCAACGCACATGCGCACGCGCCTCCCGCCGGCCAGCTGATTTTCGGGTATCTGCTGTGCATGCGCGGAGGGCGGGGTGCATGCGGGAGATGCACGCATGCGTGGGGGGTGGGGGTCGTGCACGCATGCGCGGGAGGGTGCGGGGGGGATGCGGCCCCCCCCCTGTGGCCTGTTTTTGGTCCCAGGAGGCTGCAGGGAGGCCTGCTATGCCCAAAACAGGGCGGAGGGGTCACGCGCGCATGCACGGGGGGGCGGGGGTCACACGTGCATGCACGGGAGGGTGGGGGGAGCGCAGGGAGGTCACACGCGCATGCGTGGGGGGGCAGGGCACGCGGGAGGGTGTCACACGTGCATTGCATTATGGCTGCCGGCAGGCATGCACGCGCACTTTCGGCATGCGACGAGAAAAAGGTTAGCCATCACTGTCCTATGCCATTTCAGACAAACGACTGTCCAGTCTCTTCTTAAAAACCTCCAGTGATGAAGCAGCCACAACATCTGAAGGCAATCTCTTCCACCGGTTAATTGTCTTCACTTATAATTTAATCTGAAGAGATTAAATAATAGGAGACATTCCAGAGCTCTCGCTGACTAACTGGGACTCTAAAGGCTTGGTCTGATCTTATAAGATACATCATGGATTTCTTTGGGCCGCAATTTCCCAAGCTTTAGGCAACATTTCTTAAAGGCCGAGCATTACAGGATGTTCAGAGCCTCGGAAGGAGGTGAGCGACGGGAGGGAGATAGTTTCCAATAGTTTCCGAGACATTTCAAGGGGGAGACTGGGGGAAAAGTGGGGTTACAGCTTCTTCTCTTTTGGCTGGCTGGCCACATACAAAGCCCGGCCATCACTGGAGTTAATCCATCTTTAACTCTGTCTGCAGACCACCCAGCGAAAGAGCAGTCAGCCATACAAGATCCCTAATACAGTATAAAATGCAAAGAGATTTTACAAGCGACTTAAAGATTTAGTGGGACTTCAGGTGCAAAGGTCTTCTTGGCTCTCTCTCACGCGCAAGCCCCCCCCCCTCTCCTGGCTGCCTCTGCTCTCAGACTGGAGATTAGCCCTTGTTTCCCCACATCCTAGGGCAGGCTAATTGAATGGGCTTTTCACAGCATCTGCCTTCAGCCTTTTTAAACACACCCAGAGGGGGAAAAGGGGCTCAGGAGTTCAGATACTTCCACACCAGATTTGGCACCAGCTGGAGTTTGGTCCCCGCAATAATCCGAAACGTTTTGAAATCTCAACGGGAATTGGAAAGAAAATTTGCGGCATCACACACCGATAAAACCTCGCTTCTTCATCGATTTATTGTTCCCTAAAGTTGTCCTGCAGTTGTTGTTAACTCAACATGAATTCTGGTACTTCAGTTCACATTTCTTGCTCCAACAGTAGTTTCCCTGGCATCCCATTTACTCCCAGTAAAACCTTGATCTGTCACTAAAAGTAATCTTGGTATATTTCTATGTTGGTGCTCTCTGAGCTTGGTTGTTTTCTTGCAAATGTTTCATTACCCAAACTAGGTAACGTCATTAGTGCTGAGGATGTTACCTAGTGTCAGTACAGGTGGTCCTCGACTTACGACCACAATTGAGCCCAAAATTTAAGTTGCTAAGTGAGAAATTTGTTAAGGGAGTTTTGCTCCATTTTACGAATTTTCTTGCCACGTTTGTTAAGTGCATCACTGCAGTTGTTAAGTGAATCTGGCTTCCCCGTTGACTTTGCTTGTCAGAACGTCGCACAAGTGGATCACGTGACCCCAGGACACTGCAACTGTCATAAATATGAGTCAGTTATCAAGCATCCGAATGTAAATCATGAGACCATGGGAATGCCGCAATGGTCATAAGCAGGGGTGGGTTCCACTTACCTTCCCCACCGATTTGCATCGCAATGTATTGCGCGCATGTGTGTGCGGAGCGAGCACGCGCGCGCGCGTTCCCTCGCGTAATTTGGCTTTTGCACATGCTCAGTAGCTGCAATCAGCCCGAAACACAGCTGAGGAGCTGATCAGCTGTGCTTCGGGCGAAGGAATAAAGGTCAGTATAAACCTCAGGGGCGGGTGGGAGGGCCCTTTTTCAAGCAGCAGAACAGTAAAAAATTCACAAAAAAATTACCAAAAAAAGATGGCGGCGCCCACGGACTGGCACCGACCAAACGGGATCCGTGACATCACCAGCGGGTCGCTAACAGTTCGGGCAATCCAATCCGAACCGGGAGGAACCCACCCCTGGTCATAAGTGTGAAAAATGGTCATAAGTCACTTTTTTCAGTGCTGTTGTAACTTTGAATGGTCACTAAGTGAACTGTTGTAAGTTGACTACCTGTAATGAAACATCTGCAATAAAAAAAACCAAACTCAGAGAGCACCAAGGACCCCTCATTTCAACTCTGAATTACAAACGCAGGTAGTCCTCGACTTAACGACCACAATTGAGTCCAAAATTTCTGTTGTTAAGTGAGACATTTGTTTAGTGAGTTTTGCCCCATTTTACGACATTTCTTGTCGTAGCTGTTAAGTGAATCAGTTGTTAAATTAGTAGCCCAGTTGTTAAGTGAATTGGGTTCCCCATTGACTTTGCTTGTCAGAAGGTCACAAAAGTTGATCACATGACCTTGGGTCACAACAACGGTCATAAATATACGAACCAGTTGCCAAGCATCTGAATTTTGATCACGTGACCATGGGGATGCTGCAAAGGTCGTAAGTGTGAAAAACAGTCATAAGTCCCTTTTTTCAGTGCCATTGTAACTTTGAACGGTCACTAAGTGAGCTGTTGTAAGTCGAGGACTACCTGTATTCTCTTTTATTGATATCTCTATACAGAAGGATAACCAGATTCTTTGCCAAGCAGCTTTCTAGTACAAGTACAGTAGTATTTGATTTACAACCACAATGGGGATCAGAATTTCTGTTGCAAAGCAAGGTGGTTTGCAGTCTTTTTCCCCACAGTCATTAAGTGAATCACTGCAATTGTTAAGTCAGGGGTGTCAAACTCACGTCATCACGGCGGCGTCACGTGACGTATCGGGACTTTCCCCCCCTTCGCTAAACCGGGCGTGGGTGTGGCCAGCACATGACACATCCAGCCCGCCCGGGCCGGGAGTTTGACAGCCCTGTGTTAAGTGAATCAGATCATTAAGTGAATCCGGCTTCCCCATTGATTTTGCTTCTCAGAAGACGGCTGGGAAGATTGCAAATGTGGCCATGTGGCCACCCCTAGGATGACGCAACCGTTGTAAATACATGACAATTGCCAAGCGCCCACATTTTGATCATGTGACTGTGGGAACGATGCAACAATTGTAAATGCGAGGAGCAGTTGTAAGTCTGTGGAAGTGACTTCCGTCGCAATGCGAACCGGTAGGGAAGGTAAGTGGAACCCACCCCTGCTTTGCATCCTTAGCAGTTGAATCGGATTTCAGCCCTGGATTCAACAGATTCTTGCAAAGGTTGCTCAGGGCTGCGTACCTGGACCCTTTCACGTCCCACCTGCTCCTTTCAAAATTTGTCACCTGAAGCTCCTGTCCTGTTTGGCCAGCTGTGCCTAGAACAAAATATGACAGATTGAATAGTAGAGCAGGGGTGTCAAACACCTAGCGGGCCGGATCCAGGGGTGGGCTGCTGGGGGTTCGCAGGGGTTCGGGAGAACCTCTAGCTAAGATTCTGTGCAGTTCGGAGAACCCCCAAATCCCACTCCTGGCTGGCCCCGCCCCGCCCACCCCTCCCCTCCCCGGAGTCACCACGCGGCCCGTTTTGGATGCAGGTAAGTGCAGGGAGGGTGAAAAATGGGCCTACCGGAAGTTCCGTTTCCGGCCTCCAGAGGGCCTCCAGAGCCTGGGGGGGCCGTTTTCACCCTCCTGGAGGCTCGAGGAAAGCCTCCGGAGCCCGGGGAGGGCAAAAACGCCCCTCCCACCTTGGTGCAGGAGGCTGACTAGGCCATGCCCACCCAGCAACTGGGCAGAGAACCCCTTGCTAAAAAAATTTGAAGTCCTGCCCACCCCTGGCCGGATCTGGCCCGTGCTATGGTCAGATTTATTTATTTATTATTTATTATTTAAATTTCTATGCCGCCCAACTCCCAGGATCCGGCCCATGGAGCCATCCTGGAAAATGTAAGTGGCCGGCCCACGTGGCTTTGGCCCGGTCTACCCAATGTGAAGAGGAAACATCAGGCCAGCGTGACTTCGGACGGTCTATCCAGTGCGAAGTGGAAACATGCCAGCAGTTTGGGGAGTGGCGTCAAGCTGGCCATGCTCACCCAGTTGGCCACACCCACCCAGTCAGCCACACCCACCTAGTCAGCCACACCCAGTGAGTGGCATCAAGCTGGCCACGCCCACCATTGGCCATACCCACCCAGTCGCGCGCCCCCCCTCCCAAGGTCAACCACAGCCCTGATGCGTCCCTCAATGAAATTGAGTTTGACACCCCTGTAGTAGAGGATCAAAGATGGCCTCACTCCACTTTGACTTCCAAGGCTGAGACCTCTGGAAAATAGGTTTATTTGCACCCTGTCGGTCGCCGTAGAGCTGGTCGCCAAGGTAGCGCGAGGCGCCGCCCACCCGCCCAGACGCTGCCCGGACGCTGCCATTTGGGTTCTTTTACCCTCTGCGCATACGCAAAGCGTTCTGTGCATTCGCAGAGGGTAAAAGAACCCAAATGGCGGCATCCAGGCGGGTGGGCGGTGCCTCGCGCTACCTTGGTGACCGGCTCTACGGCGACCGACAGGTAAGAGCGAACCGGGAACATTTCACCCCTGCTTATGACCTCACAAACCCAAGTTCCCCAAGCCAAAAGGATGCTGGGCAGTAGGGATTTCTTTCTGTACCTGGTTGGTAAAATGAAGACCCAGTTTGTTGGGGGCCAGATGCTGACTCTGTAAACCACTTAAGAGAGAGCTGTAAAGCACCGTGAAGCGGTATATAAGTCTAAAAGCTGTTGCTAATGCTATTTCAGAACTGGCTAAACATATGGAAGAGCCTGCATAATTAATTTGAATATTGATAAGTGCAAAGGGCTTCAACAAGAAAAGGGGAGGAAAGAAAGAGAAAATATATTTATTTTTTATTATTTTAATTTCTTTTACCATATATTGTGTGATTTTATTTCCTCTAAGCCGCCTTGAGTCGCCTGTCAGCAGTAGGCAGCAATATAAATTTTCCAAATAAATAAATAAATAAACAAACAAATAAATAAATGAGTGGTCCTTGGTGCTCTCTGAGCTTGCTTGTTTTCTTGCAGGTGTTTCATTACCCAAACTAGGTAACAACATCAGTGCTAGCTGATGTGCTGGTTAAATAAATGCAAAGGAAAGCTCTGTTTTTAATCTAATTTGTCTCCTTCCTTCTTTTTCTGAAGCTGAGCTTCTTGAATTGCCAACCAAATCCACCCAAATCCAAACCGGGTGGGGGGGGGCGTGTCCTGCCTTGTGCTGGGAACTCTCCAAACAGAGAAGCAGATACAGATTAAGAGTTGGAAGGGACCTTGTAGGTCATCTAGTCCAGCCCCCAAAGCTACAAAACAAACAAACAAAAAAAACTGCAAAAGGGCGAGGCTCCCCAGGCGCTCCTGGAGCGTCGGACTCCGGAAATGCGCCCTTGGCAAGAGCCATCGGCCCTGCCCGACTTTGCTACAAAGCCAAAGCCCCCAAAGGGCGAGGCCGGAGAGCGCTCGAGTTGGTGGGAGCTGCTGCCCGGGGCGCACAGCCATCCATAGCCAATGCGCGCGGGGGAGACGCGGCCAGGCAACCTTTGCCTGGGGGGGGAGGGACCGGCCCCTTTCCCCCCGGCCCAGCCTCCTTTCTCGGGTCGGCTGAAGGGGGAAGCGGGGCAAAGGCAGCCTGCGCTGCGGATGAGTCGGCGGCTACAGGACCTGCTCCGGGAAAAGAGGCCAAGATCGAAGTCGGGGCCCCTCCAAAGAGAAGCGCTGAATCTTTAGGGCTGAATTACAGGTTGCCCTCCATTTGCAACCATTCGTTTAATGACCTCTCGAAGTTACAACGGCACTGAAAAAAGTGACTTAGGAGGACCATTTTTCACCCTTACCGTTGCAGCAGCCCCTTTATGACACGTCTTTATGACGGTTGCAGTACGGGTATCATACTGCCGAAAGAGCTGAGGTGGCGCAGTGGTTAGAGTGCAGCACTGCAGGCCACTTCAGCTGACTGCTAGCTGCAGTTCAGCAGTTCAAATCTCACCGGCTGAAGGTTGACTCAGCCTTCCATCCTTCTGAGGTGGGTAAAATGAGGACCCAGATTGTTGGGGGCAATATGCTGACTCTGTAAACCGCTTAGAGAGGGCTGTAAAGCACTGTAAAGCGGTATATAAGTCTAAGTGCTAGTGCTATTGCTATGTGATCCCCTTTTGGGACCTTCTGACAAGCAAAGTCAATGGGCAAGCCGGATTCACTTAACAACCCTGTTACTAACTTGACAACAATGTCATTTAGTGACATTTCAAAGTTTCAACGGCACTGAAAAAAGGGACTTATGTCCGTTTTTCACACTTACGACTTTTGCAGAATCCCCATGATCACATGAACAAATTTCATGTGCTTGGCAACTGATTCATATTTATGACGGGTTACAGTGTCCCGGGGTCATGTAATTTACCTTTTGCAACCTTCTGAGAAGTAAAGCCAAGAGGGAAGCCAGATTCATTTAACAACCGTGTTACTAACTTAACAACTGCAGTGATTTCCTTAACAACTGGGACAAGAAAGGACGTAAAATGGAGCAAAACTCACTTAACGTGTCTTGCTTAGCAATCAGTAATGGGTTTCACTTACCTTTGCTACCGGTTCGGAGATGTGCTGGACAGCCTGGAGTGTCAAAAAAGTCAAGATAGCGTCCTTGTTTTCTAGAATTCATAAGCACCAATCCAGCATGAGCTGAAGCACATATATGGACTTCTGTACCCCACCTTGATTACTCTCTGGGAAGAAAGCACATGCATGCACACATGCATAGAGACCCTACATGTGATAAGAAGGGGGGGGACTTTTTCCCTACTGGGAAATGGGGAGGAAGGAGTTTGAAAAGTTGGTCTCTGCAGGGGGCTTCCCAAGGTTTTTTTTTTTTTTTTTAAATTTAGCAGACTATGTTTGCCAACTAACCAAAGTTTTGGAACTGCTGGGCTAGAAATGAACACTTGGGCTTAAGAGCAGGGTTGCATTCACAGTCAGCCCTAGATAGCTCCGTCCTTTTCTCCGGTTCTGCCTCCCTTTACAAGCAGAGATTCTCCATATTTTACAGATATTTTCTCAAAAAGGCAAAAAAAAAAGGAAGGAGATTTTATATATGCGCTGTCTCCTCCAGCTCCTTTTTAAAAACAGAGACCCAACGGAGTGGAGAAGATACTGCTTCAAGTCTAGCACTGTTGGATGCTGAAGTTAATTTATGACCCAGTCAGGAGAGAAATGGGGAGGGGAGTTTTAAAGGGGGGAGGGATTTCAGGCCCAATTTGGAAAAAGGGTGCTTTGGGGTTTGTGCCCAGAGAAGGTCTGGTGGGGAGAGGCAGAGACAGGGGAAGAAAGGGGAAGACACACATTCATCATCTGCTTTTTGTCTACTATGAAATGAAAATTCGACACTGTCTAGGACTGACAGAGGTTCTCAAGTCCTTCTGATTAGTTCCAGGGACACCAAATCCCATCAGCCCAGCCCCCAGAGATTAAAAGCTGTTAGAGGCACCAGAGAAGTCTAGGAAAAGGCTGTTCTGCCTGTAGAAAAAAACCCTGTATCACTTACATATGTACAGTTACTTACACACACACACACATCTGTCTATATCTATCTATCTATCATCTATCTGTCTGTCTGTCTGTCTGTCTATCTAAAAAAGACATTTGTTCAGGCCTTTTCTTGACTGCAGTAATTGATTTTCAATGACCTGCTGCTTCTGAAAATGGAGGTTCTATTTAGTTTTCATTTCAGACTGGATTAGGAAGCGAAACAGGTTCAAACCTTGTTGGTGCTTGGGTAAAACACCACCAGGAGATCCCTGGGAAGTTACAAAGAAAATCTGAAAGAAGTATGTAGGAAACTATATTTGTCCTGTTGCTGTGGAACCTGCAGGAATGTGTCCTTAAGGTTGAGAAGTTTTGATGGAGTCAAGATGTCCTATCCTTACCTTTCTTATTTGGTTTTCATGGCTAACAGGCCTTGTCTGTAGACATTTGGCACAATTCTTTTAAAAAAGCTATTATCAGCACACTTTTTTTGCAAACATGTAAATTAATTATTTGATTTTAAAAAATTCTTTTTATTAGTCCCAAATCTATTATTGGCCAGCTTTCTTTGCTGAAATATGAGAAGAATGTGGAGCTAGATATTGTACATTTACCTACCTCAATTCCCAACCTACAGTTGTCCACTTTTTAAACTAGAAACTTCATTGTTTACTATTCTGATATTAAATTATGTGGATAATATAAGTATATTAAACCCGTCAGCAATTTCATTTTAGTTCATTTCAAGAGATCTATAGTTTTTGCACATCTGAGAGTATCCCAGTTAAATACCTGGAGGTGGGCATGTAGTTATGCAATCATGTTTCTTCTCCCTTTCTCATATTTTTTAAGGTGCACACAACTCTATTTCTCAGCAAAAAGATTAAAGCTCCATCTAGTGGTGAAGATTGGCAAGGACCTCCCATTACTGGTATCCATGGCAACCCTGCATCTCTCCCCATCAGTTCAAACCGAGGATATCCCAGCTAGAGGCTGACTCATTTGGACACAACTCTGCAGCTTGTCAGAATGCCACAAGAGAGTCGGTGGAAAACTGAGAATGGAGGAGAAAGAATTGCAAATATTAGGGAGAGCTTTTTTTGTAAAGGCCATCTGCGCTAGCAGCTATTATCAACACATTTTTTGTAAATGTATAAATTAAGTACATGTCTGATTTGTCTATCATGGTCTTGTCCATCATTTATAACATTTGATGCTGCAAGGAATTGCAAATTCATTTTATAAAAAAGACAGGAACTGGGCTCTTCACAAATTAATCAGTCATTGAGTTAAATTCACCCAAAGCAGATCTTGTTGATGTAAATATCATACTTCTGAAATAAACAAACGTGTCTTGCTTACTGTAAGTCATGTGTCAGAAGGTCTGGTAGTCCCCTTTCTGATTAACACATTTTATTAAAAGGGATTTGCTTTGGTGAATTATATCTCACTTCATCAGATACAGTTTATTAAAGTGGATGCCTTTTAATACAATGTGTTTATTGGTGCTTCCAGTGAGAACTCTGGATAGATCTCTTTGATTATCCATTTGTTCATTTTCTTGGCTGTTTATATTATTCTCAGGAGCCTTCTCCAACACAAAAGTTCAAAAACATCAATATTCTTCCTATCCTACGTAATTCTTCAAAGTCCAAATTTTGCTTCCATGGAGAGTTACAGGGAGGACCATGGCTTGCATGATTCCTATCTATATATACCCCAATCAAGAAACTGCCAAAGAGCCATCAATTAACAGCCCAACCAAAGAATCTCTAAGACTGCCCCCATCCGCTCAGACAGGCAAGACACCAGAATATAAGATGACAGCAAGCAGCACTCCTTACTACCGGTAGCACTGATGATGTTACCTAGTTAGGGTAATGAAAAGTCTGCAACAAAACAAACAAGCTCAGAGAGCACCAAGGACCCCTCATTTCAACCCTGAGCTACAAATATTCTCCTTTATTGATTCCTATCTTTATAGGGAAAGACACCTCATGTCATGGCATCTGATTATCTTTTCCAGGATCTTCATAGCTGCCCTATCAATTGCTTGTCTGCTGCATATTTTTTTACTCTTGTTCCGTCACTGTTGGTGGTTGATCCTAAAAGGCAAAAACTATTCACCACTCTGATATCTTCATTGTATTTCTGAGGCTGGTTGTTTTACCTATTGTCATTCACTTGGTTTTCTTTTACATTTAATTTTAGTCCGTTTCATTGTTCCTTGACTTCCATTAGTAGAACAACTAGTGAACTTCCAGCTATCAGAATAGTAAAATCAGCATAATCCAGGTTATTGATATTTCTTCCCCTAAGTCTCAATTTATCATCCAACCCACCCCCAGCTGCCTTCAATATATATTCAGTTTATTTATTTATTTAGCGCATGGCATAAAATACATTGATAGTAGCAATAAAGATATATGGAAAGAATGCATAATAATACAATGCACATAAGATTGAGACTCATTAGCTGACCTAGAATTACCCTGTTTCATTATGTTCCATTCACACTCTGGCTTCCTGAACAAATCCATAGCTAGGTCCGATTCATTTATGTAAATGGATATGCATATATTCACATTTCAATATTAATTTTCCTCACGCTAGTGCCCAACGCATAAATAACTTTTCCCCTACAAGAATATGTGAGAGAGATGAAGAAAAGAATAGTTGCTGCTATATAAACATAAGCGACTTTGCAGAGGAAAAACAAGCATTTTGTAATATTACTGTACAGTACAGTAATCTTACACCGCCAAGGAGGATGAGACTACAAATCCCAAGATGCAACGCAGCGGGTAAGCAGCTGAAAAGCGGAAACAGGTGGACCTTGAATTCTCACCAAGGAAAGAAAAGGGAAATCACCGACGCCTCTTCCTTTTGCCATTGGTTGACGATCGTGGGCTGGTGTGGCTTTTGATTGGTCGAGAGGATTTCACGCCTCCTTTTGGCTCCAGGATTAGAAGGAAAGGCATGTTGTATTTGACTTTCTCTTTTTGACCGGTCTTTGAAATTTTTATTTTTTTTATTTTTCTGGATCGTGATCCTCCAATACAATGGTGAGCCTTTAATTTTGATTCAGCTTTTATTTGCTTTCGCTGAGCTTCTTCCTCTCCCTTTCAAAGAGTGAGCCAGAGGATTACGGGTGGGGGAAGGACGGTGCTTTGCTATTTTGGTGTCCTTACAGGTATTTTGCTTTGAAATAGAAACGCATGGAGAACTTTGAATGTTTCTAAGGCGAATTGAATTTGATTAGAGGAGACGGTTGCGCAAGTCTTAAGCTTTGGGGGTAATCGTGACGCATTAAATCGAGCTTCCGTGGTCAAGAACAGGCTACCTTGAAATGGAGAATAAACAGCAGATAAAGGCATTGCTTTACAGTATATATCAGCCTGATAATTAGCTGGTCTAAGCCGAGATACCTATTTGGATTGACAAAGTTTTGTGTGTGTGTTGTGTGTGTGTGTTTTTTGTGTGTGTGTGTTTTTTTTGTGTGTGTGTTTTGTATAACAAAACTCTTTGTTATATCACCCGGTGTCTGAGATTCTTGGAACTGATCTTTTATGTAGGGAAAAAGTGCTCTGGCACTGGGCTGTGACTTTTGCTCACAAAGGACCGATAGTTTGGACTAACTCAGACTTTTTCTGTGTGTCAGCTCTTAACTGATACTTCTTCTGTGGCTTCCTGATCCTTTTCTCACAAAATGTTGGACCAGTAGCATACAAATCAAGTCCCTTAACACTTCCACCATACAATCTCCCCACAGGAGCAGGGAATATTTTGCTGCATGGAGATAATATCCTTTCTTGTTTGGTGTTTTTTTTTTTAAACAAACTTGTGCCTATGCACCCAAGTAGCATCCCTTGGCCAACATGGTTTGGAACATGAATGGGTGAAACGGAGGATGGAATCACGCATCGTATGAATCCATGGCTTCTTGTTACTTTGAATCATGCTTTTTTGAGCAAATGGTCGCAAGTTTGAATTCTTGCCTTGCATTTGTATGTCTACAAATATAAGGGCATGTTCTGTGTTCAAAGATCCCTTGTGGACTGAAAAAGCCCAAAGAAATGTATTTGCATAATAGGAAGTTACTTACATGTAGCCTTTTATTTATGTCCGATTGCCTAGCAACCGTTGGAAGTTAAGATGAACCCCATGAAAGGTACTTACAACCTGGATTTGAAGTTCTGATGGCCGACCCCTGTGATCATGTGATCACATTTTGGGAACTTAGCAACTGGCCATCATTTATGGTCATTTGCAGCTTCCCAGTCATGTGGCCATGATTTATTATGCTTTTTGCCAGAAAGCGGCATTTTCATCTTATTTCCAGCAAAAAAAATGCAAAGTTCAGACAATGGGTTTGCTTAATGACCATGGATTTCTTAATGATCACCACAAAAAAAAGCCATAAAATTGAGTCGTGAAGATTCACTTAACAACTGGCACAGCTTACGACCATACTTCTGGGCTCAATTATACTTATAAATTGAGGACTACCTGTATTCACAACTCTAATTAACAAATGAGTGGACGCAGTACAGGCAGTCTTCGACTTACGACAGTTGAGCCCAACATTTCTGTTGCTAAATGAGACAGTTAAGTGAGTGTTGTCCCCTTTTACAACCTTTCTTGCCACAGTTGTTAAGTGAAATCCTGCAGTTAAGTTAGTAACATGGTTGTTGAGTGAATCTGGCTTCCCCATTGACTATACTTGTCAGAAGGTCGCAAAAGATGATCACGTGACTCCGGGACACTGCAACCGTCATAAATACATGCCAGATGCTAAGTGTCCGAATTTTGATCACATGACCGTGGGGATGCTGCAATAGTCATAAATGTGAAAACGGTAATAAGTCACTTTTTCAGTGCCGTTGTAACTTCAAACAGTTACTAAATGAACTGTTATAAGTCGACTACCTGTATTTCTATGGATATGTGTGAAATCAAGTTCGAAAATCTGACAGCTAGAAATGCTGCTCATGAGCCTTTTAAGGGAAATATCCAATCTTTTTCCTCAGCTCCACATTGGGGATTATCACCTTGCTGTTGCTGCCTATTTCTTGAAATAAGACGGCTTTCTTTTTCCCCACATACTTCTTTTTACTGAATTGGATACTAGTGAGGGTGCTGACAAGCGGTAGTCAGATCTGCTGGCTCTTCTGGTGTCAGTAAAAAGAGAAGGAAAAAGATTTTTAACTGGAAATTAATACTTTTGAGAAAAAAATATTCTGTTTCTCAGTGAAGGGCTGAGGTAACAGCCTTCCCTCAGTTTCTTCCATCTCTTTCTCCTCGGCTAGTTCTGCCGCTAATGCTTTCTGAAGTTCTTCTCGGATCAGTGTCCTGCTTTTAAAAATAGACCAGGGTTTGGCATCTCAACATTCTGCCACCCTATCAAATGTCTACGTTGTAGCTCAACCCTGAAGCAATGCAGTGCCTCCTTGTGTTTGACAGGGGGGGGGGGATTGTGAAAAGTGTGCAAAAAGGAAGCAAAAAATATGGACGAGACATGTCTCCATCCAGAATGAAAAGGTTCATTTTGTTGGAAAATAATAAATTATTGTGGAGTCCCCGGTGCTCTCTGAGCTTGGTTGTTTGCTTGCAGACATTTAATGACCCAACTAGGTAATATCATCAATGCAAGAGTAAATATCATCAACTTGTACTAATGCTGAGTAACAGTTGGATAACAATATTACTTTTTGAAAATCAGAAAAGAGAATAATAAGATGGAGTTAGTGCTTGTTCATCTCTTTCCCCCCCCCTCTCTCTCTCCCTCCCTCTCTCTCTCTCTCTCTCTCTCTCTCTCTCTCTCTCTCTCTCT
>QLTV01009056.1:1234848-1256862 GCA_003457575.1 Thermophis baileyi
GCTAAAATAAGAGGAGGGAAAGACTAAAGATAGGTATTAAGAGGAAAAGAAATGAGATGAGAGATGTATTGAAAATGAAATGATAATGAATTGTAATTATTTAAAAAAATATTGTTAAGACTATTGTATGGATGTATGAAACTCAGAAAGCAAATGCTCACGACATGAGATGTTGAAAGATCAAAAATAAATAAAACTTAATGGGAAAAAAAAAGAAGAAGAAAGTAAAATCAAGAAAGGAGTGTGATACCTCCTATGTACAGAACCTCAAAACAAGTCTGGCCTACTTCCCTTGAATCTGATTTGTTTACAAGTTAGTCCTTGACTTACAACCATTGGTTTAGCATTTGTTCAAAGTTACCACGGCATTGGAAAAAGTGACTTACGACCGGTCCTTGCACTTGTGACTACCGGTATAGCAGCATCCCAACAGTTCAATGATCAAAATTCAGGCACCTGGCAATAGGAATGTATTTATGATGGTTGCAGCATCCTGGGGTCATGTGATCATCATTTGTTTCCGACAAAGAAAGTCAGTAGGAGAAGCCGGCTTCGCTCAACAACTGCACGAGTCACTTAACAATTGCAGTGATTCGCTTAACAACCGTGGCAAAAAAAGGATTTAAAATGGGCCATCTCACCTAGCAATGCAAGTTCCAGTCCCAACTGTGGTGGTAAATCAAGGACTATCTGTATTGTAAATGCATACAAAACTTGCAAGATCCTTGGGGGGGTGGGGGGGAGAGAGTCCATGCCTTCTAGGGGGGAATGGCAAGACATTGATTAATTGTGTAATAGCACCAGAATTTACTATTTTTTTAAGGTGGAGCAGTTGCTGTAGGGCAGTGTTTCTCAGCCTTAGCAACCTTAGGATATATGGACTTCAATTCCCAGAACTCCCCAGCCAGGAATATATGAGCAGGATGTGGGAAGGGAAGGGAAGGGAAGAAAAAGAAAATGCAAGTTGGGTCAGTTGGGTTGCACCATATTATTCAAGGGACAAGGGTGACCCTTGAACCAGTAAAAGCTGTATTTTATATGGCTGAAAATTATTAAAATGGTAGGTAGATAAATAAGGTGATTGATAGACAGACAGACAGACAGACAGACTGACTGATTATGAGATGGTGGATGGATGGATGGATAGAGAGAGAGAGAGAGAGACATGATAGGATGGATGGATGGATGGATGGATAGAGATATAGGTAGGTAGGTAGATATAGGTAGATATATAGATATAAATACAGTCCGATGCTCCAATTTTTTTTTATGAGATGCACATAAAAATCAGGTGGAACTTTGATCACACCATTGTGGATCTTGACTCTTTTGACCCTGCCCTTTGGACACTGTTAATCCTTACTTAAAAGCTTATGTGTGTGTGTGTGTGTGTGTGTGTGTGTGTGTGTGTGTGTGTGTGTGTGTGTGTGTGTTTGGGGGTGTTGCCAGATACGCGTTTCCAGGCCCTTAAAAGTCTGGAGAATCAGCCTAACATGGAACAAACCTCCCTCTTCCCATCCCACAGACTCCTTCTGCATGCCAGTTTTCTTGCTCCCGTGATCGTGGTTCTGATGTGGATCAAGCCCATTTCGCGAGACCTCCTGCTGCAGGCCCCCATGGGCAAGGAGACAGTCCAGATGTAAGTTAAGGGGAGGAGTTGCATTCCGGCTGTGCTTTCTTTCTTTCTTTCTTTCTTCCTTTCCTTTCCTTTCCTTTCCTTTCCTTTCCTTTCCTTTCCTTTCCTTTCCTTTCCTTTCCTTTCCTTTCCTTTTCTTTCCTTCTTTCCTTCTTTCCTTCTTTCTTCCTTTCCTTCTTTCCTTCTTTCCTTCTTTCCTTTCCTTTCCTTTCCTTTCCTTTCCTTTCTTACCTGTTTCCTTTAATTCAAGTAATTTCTGCTTCATTTTTTTTGTTGGCATTCCTTTTAGCACCCCTGCATCCATGAGGCTTATAATAACTTAGATTCAAAAGGGAGGTTGGGAATCAAGCCTAGATTCTCAGGCTGTTGCTTGGCAGCTCAGCATTTGAAAGAGGTCCTTCCTCATCCTCAAAGAGCTAATGGATTCCCTTCCTCTTTGTGACAGCATGTCGGACACCACCTACAATTCTGGACGCCTCTGGACGATTGTAGTGCTGTGTGTGCTACGCCTGGCTGTCATCCGCTACCATCTCCAGGCGTATCTGAATCTGGCTGAGCGTTGGGTGGAGCAAATGAAATGGGAGGCCGGCCGGATCACCGTGCTGGAGATTCAGCGGAAGGTAGGCCCAAGATGGTTCACAGCAGACAGGGCAAGGTGAAGCAAACCATTTACAGGTAGTCCACAACTTATGACCACAATTGAGTCCAAGAGTTCCATTGCTCAGCAAGACAGTTGTCAAGTGGGTGTTCCGACATTGTACGCCCTTTCTTGCCACAGTTGTTAAGCGAATCACTGCAGTTGTTAAGATAGTACACAGTTGTTCAGTGAAGCTGGCTTCCCCATTGACTTTGCTTGTCAGAAAGTTGCAAAGGGTGATCACATGACCCTGGGACAACGCAACCGTCATCAATCAATCAGAATAGAGCTGGAAGGGACCTTGGAGGTCTTTTAGTATTAGTATTAGTGTTAGTGTTAGTGTTAGTGTTAGTGTTAGTATTAGTATTAGTATTAGTATTAGTATTAGTATTAGTATTAGTTAGTATTAGTATTATTAGTATTTCTATGCCGCCCAACTCCCAAGGGACTCTGGGCGGCTTACAACAAATACAAAACTTATTAAAATATAAAAAAGCATTATTAAAAAATACATAATAAAAAGTCCAACCCTCTGCTCAAGCAGGAGATCCGATATCATTTCAGACAGGTGGCTGTCCAGTCTTTTCTTAAAAACCTCCAGTGATGAAGCACCTATAACTTCTGGAGGCAAACTGTTCCACTGGTTAATTGTTCTCACTGTTAGGAAGTTTCTCCTTAATTCCAGGTTGCTTCTCTCCTTCATTAGCTTCCATCCATTAGTTCTTGTCCTGCCCTCCCGTGCTTTGGAGAATAACTTGACCCCCTCTTCTTTGTGGCAGCCCCTGAGATATTGGAACACTGCTATCATGTCATCCCTAGTCCTTCTTTTCTCTAGACTAGCCATACCCAAATCCTGCAACCGTTCTTCATATGTTTTAGTCTCCAGGCCTTTAATCATCTTAGTTGCTCTTCTCTGCACTTTTTCCAAAGTCTCAACATCTTTTTTGTAATGTGGTGATCAAAATTGGATGCAGTATTCCAGGTGTGGCCTTACTAAGGATTTATAAAGCGGTACTAATACTTCACATGATTTTGATTCTATGCCTCTGTTTATAAATGTCATAAATACTTAATACATCAATACATAAATGTTTATAACTGTCATAAATACATGCCAGTTGCCAAGCCTCCAAAGTTTGGTCAGGTGACCACGGGGATGGTACAGTGGTGCAATGGCCTAGAGGTGGAGCTCTCACCTCACAATCAGGAGGCTGTGAGTTTGAGCCTAGGTACAGGCAGATATTTCTCTCTCTGGGCACAATGAGAATATATCTGCTGAACAAAACTCTGCATTGGCGACAGGAAGGGCATCCAGCCATTAAAACACTCTGCTAGCTCCATTCAGTTGCCCAGACTCCACCCTGCAAGGGATTATGGGGTCTTTAAAAGGTGATGACGACCATGGGGATGGTACAACGGTCATAAGTGTGAAAACAGCCATAAGTCGATTTTTTAAAACTGTGTTACTAACTTAAAAGCTGCAGTGATTCACTTAGCAACTGTGGCAAGAAAGGTCATAAAATGGGGCAAAAGTCACTTAGCAACTGTTTTGCTGAGCAACAGAAATTGTTGGGCTCAATTGTGGTCATAAGTGGAGGACTACCTGTATCTGGCTACTGAAGACTTTAGATGACCAGATCTCAATTCTCATTCTTCATTGTTCCTTTTTTTTTTTTTTTTTTACTATTTCCAGATCACCAGAATCTACTGCTATGTAACAGTGGTCAGCCTCCAATACCTGGCGCCAATCGTTCTCACCCTGCACTGCACCCTCATCCTCAAAACTCTTGGTAAAGGACTCTCCAGGCACCGAAGTGTCTAGAACACGGGTGTCAAATTCTAGGCCCACGGGCCAGATCCGGTCCACAATGTGGTTAAATGTGGCCCACGAGGCTGCCCTGGAAACAGCGAAGGACCGGCCCCTGGTGCTTTGGCCCTGGCTTAGGCTGGCCGGGCACTGATCTAAAATTTGGTGGTGGCCATCCAGGCTTGAACACGGTCAGTCTTAGATCCACGGGGCCACATTGGAGCCAGTGAGGGGCTGTCCCCCCCCCGGGCGCATGCTGGAGACATTGGATCGCCCCAGCATCACCCGGGCCACCATAGGCACCCCCTGACACGAGTGACGTCGAACTGGCCACACCTACCCCGGCCACGCCCACCCACCCAGCCACGCCCACCTGGCCCCTCAAAGTCAAACACAACCCTGATGCGACCTCAGTGAAATCGAGCTTGACACCCCTGGTCTAGAATGGCGGTTTGGTGGACCGGGGAGGGGAGCGGATGCTAGGCTATGGTTCTGTGTGAGTGGTGTTGTGTGCTTGTGCGTGTGCCCACTGCTTGTGCAAAGTGCCCATCACTTGGTGAGTGGAGCTGCGCATGCATGCCCGCTCACCCACTGCTTGCGTGGCCTGGGTCCAAATGGGCTGTAGCCCGGCGGTGGGCTACGGCCTGCAGTTTGGGGGCTGCTGGTCTAGAACCTGCTGTTTCTCTCTGTATCTGTGAAACATAGATTTATTTATTTAAAGTACCGTATTTTTCGGAGTATAAGATCAGGGGTGGGTTCCAACTTACCTCACTGCCGGTTCGCTCCCTCCCTCCGCCGCGTGGGTGTGCCTCGTGGGCGCGTGCGCGCAGTAACGAAAAATCCAATTTTTTTTATTAAAAAGCCAAAAACAAGATGGCAACCGCATGCACAGTGCCAGAACTCGGCTTCTGCACATGCTCAGAAGGAAAAAAAAATTCAAAAAAAATTCAAAAAAAATTCAAACAAAAGATGGTGGCGCCCACGGACCAGCACCGACCGAACCAGATCGGTGATGTCATCGTGACATCACCAGCGGGTTGCTACCGTTTCGGGAGAACTGGGAGGAACCCACCCCTGTATAAGATGCACCGGAGTATAAGACGCACCTTAGTTTTTGGGGAGGAAAATAAGAAAAAAATTCTGCCTCTGCCTACCAGCATCCATCAGTATTCATCTAGCTAGCGTCCCCTCAGTGTATGAGAGAGTTGAAGGCTGTTTGGAAACTGAAACAGTATTTGCTGTGTGAGCAACAAGGAAGGAGACAGCAAGGAGCCTGGGCGTGGCTTAGCTCAACTGTTCTGTACTAAAGCTGCGCTGTGCTGATCTCTCAAACTAAAACTGAAACTGAAACTCCTCTGCTTGTGTTTTGCTTGTATTTACTACGTTGGAAAACCTGCTTTTGGTACTGTATATTTGCTTTATATTATATATAAAGAGAAGTTATTGAATCGTGCTGAATCAGTTACTTGTGTGTGCTTTCTGGATGTGATTGCTGCTGCAAACTCTGACACGTCCTTGCAGCAAATAGCGAACAGCCAGGTCAGCTTCAGCACATTATTGCAGCCTGATTCAGCACGAGCAGCTGATTGGCGGGTGGTTCGGCCTCCCAATCAGCTGTTCCAGGCTGCAGGGATTGCCACAGACCATCACCTCGTCCGTGCCTCGCGTTTTTGGCTACATTCGGTGTATAAGACGCACCCAAATTTTCACCCTCTTTGGGTCTTTGGTCTTATACTCCGAAAAATACGGTATATTTCCACTTATTTCATCTTTCATAAAATACCTCTTGATCAGAGCAGCTTTTGAATCAGCAACAAATACTTTAAGCTTGCAGAATATGATAGGAAAAGAGAAGAAGTAAGGATACAGGTAGTTCTTGACTTACAACCATTCATTTAGCGACTGTTCAAAGTTACAACAGCATTGAAAAAGGTGACTTATGACCTCTCACTGATGACCGGGACAGCAACCCCACGATAACAGAATACCAGAGTTGGAAGAGACCTTGGAAGTCTTCTAGTCCAACCCCCAATTGTATTTGGGGGTTGGACTAGAAGACCTTACATTACATGATTAAACGATCACATGATTAAAAATTCAGGTCCTTGGCAATGGGCGTGTATTTATGACCATTGTAGCATCCTCGGGCAATTGCCATTCACCATCTTCCCAGAAGGCTTCTTACAAGTAAAATCAATGGGGGAAGCCAGATTCACTTAATGACCGCATGATTCACTTAACAACTGCAGGGATTCTCTTTACCGTGGCAAAAAAAACAGTCGTAAAATCGTGTGTGACTCACTTAACAAACACTTTGCTCAGCAATGGAAATTTTAGTCCCAATTGTGGTTGCAAGTCAAGGACTAGCTGTATTCAAGATTATTATTATTATTATTATTATTATTATTTATAAAATTTATATGCCGCCCAACTCCCGAAGGACTCCCGAAGATCACATTCTTAAAGATATAAATCGATAGAGTTGGCCTTTGTTTCTGTCTCTTGTGCTGCAACCTGACTTGCTGCTGTTAATTGGTTTACAATGCAGGTAGTCCTCAATTTACGACCCCAATTAAGCCCAAAATTTATGTTGCTATTGAGAAATTTGTTAAGTGAGTTTTACCTCATTTTATGACTTTTCTTGCCACATTTGTTAAGTGAATCACTGCAGTTGTTATACTATTTACACAGTTGTTAAGGGAATATGGCTTCCCCGTTGATTTTGCTTGTCAGAAGACCACGGGACACTGCAACCGTCATAAATGTGAGTCAGTTGTCAGGTATCTGAATGTAAATCACATGCCCACGGGGCTGCTGCAATGGTCATAAGTGTGAAAAATCCCTTTTTTTAGTGTTATTGTTACTTCAAATGGTCACTAAGTGACCTGTTGTAAGTTGAGGACTACCTGTACAGAATACAACTAAACCTCGACTTACGATCGTAATGGAGCCTGTCCATTATGGTCGTAAGTCATGACAGTTGTAACGTAGTTCATTGTGTGACCGACCCGATTTTACAACATTTTTTGCAATGGTCGTAAGCAAATCACCATGATTACCGGTATTATAAAGTGAATCTGTAATTATGAAGTGAACCAATTGCTCACTATGGGGCATTTTTGCTGAAAACTATAAGTTAACCTCAATTTTGAGCAAAAACCTAAATCTCTAGGTTATGTGTGACCATGAGACATTTCAAGCGGCTGTAATTGTGGGCCGGTTGCTGGGTGCCAAAAATGCAGTCCAGTGATGGCTGCCATCTGTCAGAACTTTCGAACCAAGTCTTAAGTACCTTTTGGGGTGTCTGTTGTAAATTCAAAAGATCACTGAGTGACCAGTCATAAGTCGAGGACTAACTGTATTCACTTCGAAGGCATTGGGGAAAGAAGTGATAAAGTATTAAGGGTGGAGGGAGGGGGAAGGGAGACCAATCAGGGCAATTGAGGATCCTGGATGATGGGTGGCTGCTACAGGTAGTCCTCAACTTACAACCATTTGTTTACTGTTTGAAATTAGGCCATGCTGAAAAAGGTGACTTACAACCGGTCCTCACACTTATGATCATCACGTTGTCTCTGCAGTCACATGATCACAATTCAGGCCCTTAGCAACTGGCATGTATTTATGATGGTTGCAATGTCCCCGGGTCAAGGGATCACCATTTGTGATCTTCCCAGCCAGCTTCCAACAAGCAACGTCAGTGGGGGAAAGCCCACTTCACTTAATTACCACATACAGGTAGTCCTCGACTTAGGAGCACAATTGTTAAGTGAGACATTTGTTAACTGAATTTTGACCCATTTTATGACCTTTCTTGCCTCAGTTGTTAAGTGAATCACAACAGTTGATAAGTTAGTAACACGGTTGTTAAGTGAATCTGGCTTCCCCATTGACTTTGCTTGTCAGAAGGTCACAAAAGGGTCTTGGGATATAGTGACGGTCATAAATATGAACCAGTTGCCAAGCATTGGAATTTTGATCACATAATTGGGATATTGGAAAGGCTGTAACTGTGAAAAATGGTCATAAGTCACTTTTTTCAGTGCCGTTGTAACTTTGAATGGTCACTGAACAAACTGTTGTAAGTCAAGGCCTACCTGTACTTCCCTTAACAATTGCAGTGTTTCACTGAACGACCGTAGCAAAAAAGGTTATAAAATTAGGAGTGACAAACTGAACAACTGCCTCGCTTAACAACAGAAGTTCTGGTCTCAATTGTGGTTGTAAGTTGAGAACTCCCTATTTCCCTCTGTAATTTTCCCTCCCAAAATGTGTCGTTTGAGTTTTTAAAAATTGCAATTTTATGTTGCCTCGTTGGTTGAGCATCTTTTAAGCTAAATAAAAATGCGTGGCTTTCAACTTTATCCAAAGCAGCGGTTCTCAACCTGTGGGTCGTGACCCCTTTGGGGGTCGAACGACCCTTTCACAGGGGTCGCCTAAGCGCGCACTAGTCCGCCATCTTGGTGCCACGCCCCCTTTGTCACCTCATCGCGGGCGGGGAGGGGGTCGTGGCATTAGGAAGGTTGAGAACCACTGATCCAAAGGAAGGAAGGCTGCACCTGGATTTTTTATATACTTTTATATATATACCAGGTTGATAAAAGAATTTTGGTGCATGTAACCTCTCCCCTATTCCTTTTTCTCCCCAAAAGGTGAGTATTCCTGGGGCCTGTATCCTGAGCCTGCACTAACATCTCCAGCGCCGAATGCCATTCCGGTTCGCCAGGCCGCCCCCTCTGAGGACTCTGCGAAAGAAGATATCCAGGCTGCAGTAGAACAGATCACCGCATCTCTTAGTGCCTTGGGCACTGTTTTCACTCCTCTTTTCTACCGGGGGCTGTTCTCTTTCTACGTCTGGTGGATTGCGGCCTGTCAAGTCGTTTCCATCTTCTTTGGCCTCTATTTCCATCAGCACTTGGCTGTATCCTAAGTGACAAGATCTCCTTTGGCTCTCGGAGTGAGACGTTTTGGGTCCAGACTGTGTTTAGTGCCAGAATATGGATTTCTCTTGAGGGTTTGCAAATTGATAGCCGGGTTGTCATCCTTGAGGAAAGGTTTTCTTGTGACATCTCTTAGAAGAAACCAGCCGGATTCAAATACTGCTTTTTTTAGACCAATCACAGTGGACTGGATACACATCTTCCACACTATCCCAAAAGAGGTAAAAAGGGAGTGTTTTGATCAGCTTTGATTAAAAAAGATTTTTTTTTCCAGATCTTATGGCTTAAAAAACATCCAGGAGCAAGGTTGAAATTTGAACAACGGCATCACCTTTCACGTCTCCTTTGCTTAGCAATTTTTTTTCAGAGGTTAGATTTTAAAAAAAAAATACTTCGGCCTTTATTATTTGTATATTTTAAGGCAGTGAACATACCCAATACTCCTTCATCCTCCTATTTTCCCCACAATAATCCTGTGAGGTAGGTTGGGTTGAGAGCGAGGGACTGGCCCAAAGTTATCCAGCTGGCTTTCATGGCTAAGGTGGGACTAGAACTCACAATCTCCTGGTGATTGGCCCAGAGTCACCCAGCCGGCTTCATGGCTAAGGCAGGACTAGAACTCACAATCTCCTGGTGATTGGCCCAGAGTCACCCAGCCGGCTTTCATGGCTAAGGCGGGACTAGAACTCACAATCTCTTGGTGATTGGCCCAAAGTCACCCAGCCGGCTTTCATGGCTAAGGCGGGACTAGAACTCACAATCTCTTGGTTTCTAGCCTGGTGCTTTACCAAACTGGCTCCAGTTAGAATATCATAGTAACTGATGCAGATGAAAGTGAAACTTACAAAACTGTTTTCATAAATAGCAGAACCATCTTTGTCCATAAGCAGATTTGAGTAACTTAAATGTTAAGTTTTCCACAATCAGGATGTATGGTGGTAAAAGAAAGAAGTTGCCTTTTCTATTCAACTAAGGATTCCAGCTGCACATTAATTTAAACTCTATATACATCTTTTTTTGAGAACAAATAAAAAAACACTAAAAAGATCTTACAAATAATGGGACATAAAATTCATAATGACACAAAAATAGTAGTATTATAATCAAGAAAAATAAGTACAGGTAGTCCTTGACTTACAACCATTAGTTTAATGACCAATGTTAACAACGGAATTGAAATTTTTTTCACACTTATGACTGTATGAGCAGCCCCCATGCTCATGTAATCAAAATTCGGGGGCTTGGCAACTGGCATGTAGTTATCCTGGGATCATGTGATCACCATTTGTGACCTTCCCAGCCAGGTTTCTGACAAGCAATGTCAATGGGGGAAGCCAGATTCACTTAACGACTGCATGATTCACTTAACCACTTCAGTGATGAACTTAACAACTGTGGCAAAAAAAGATCATAACATTAGGCACAATTCGCTTAACAACTGCCTTGCTTAGCAACAGAAATTTGGGGGCTCAGCTGTGGTCATAAGTCGAGGACTATCTGTAGCCTGAGGTTCAGAAGAACACCGTAGCTAGCTTGTTTCACACAAGGGGCTTAAACCACGGCATGATCAGACCTAAAGAGCACGTCCCCTAGTTATATTTGACTCCTTGGTGACTCCAAGAAATACAGAAATTGTCAAGTATCGCCTTCTCTTGGGTTTTTCTTCTTTTAACTTCCCAGTTAAAGTCCAGCCCTGCAATTTCCTAGTGGTCTCTCATCTAAATTCTGACCAAGTCCCACTTAGCTTCCAGGATCAGCCAAGTTGCCACCACCTGTTATGAGATGGTTAAGCCTAATATAATATCTAAATTTAAGCCAGGAATTAAAACCAATGGAGGAGAGGAGAGCTATTTGAAGCCAAAGCCTGGTATGATTCGCACGCCATGGATCAGGGGTGTCAAACTCAATTTCATTGAGGGACGCATTAGGGTTGTGTTTAATCTCGTGGGTGGAGTGGGCGTGGCCAACCCGTCACTCGTGTGAGAGGCGCCTGTGGTGGCCCGAGCGCTCTGCCAGAGAAAACAGGCTCCTGAGTTCCATTTTCGGCTGCGATGGCCTCCTGCAACCCTCTGCCAGCGAAAATGGAGCTCGGGAGAGCTGCACACGGCCCTCCCGAGCTCCGTTTTTGCTGGCAGAGGCACCGCGGGCCAGTCCTTCGCTGTTTCCAGGGCAGCCCCGCGGGCCAGATCTAAGCACCCCACGGGCCGGATCCAGCCCCTGGGCCTTGAGTTCGACACCCCTGCCATGGATCCAGAGAGGCAAATCTAATGGGAGAGAAAGTCTATGGAGATTCTCGGTCATCCAGGTCGTGATTGTCCCAAAGGTGGTTTTTCAAGAGGCAACTGGACTTTCTTTTCTTTTTTTCCTTGAAGACATTTCGAACTGAAGAAGCTTCTTGGATGAGAAGTGAAACTGAAGTCCAGTTGGCTCTTGAAAAAGCACCTTTGGGATAATCAGAGAGAACCTTAAGGATGATCGCGTGGCTTAATTTTGGTTACTGAGTAAGCCACAAATGATTGGGCCCGCTTTTCATGCCACGTTCAACAGACAGAACCTACAGCTAGTCCTCAACTTACGACCAATCGTTTAGCATCCAAAGTTATGACCTACCAGAAACAGAGTGTTATGGTGCTCGGCAACACGGCTGCATTTTACAACAGTTTTGTGAAAACCTGAGGTTACTTCCAGTTTTCAGCGAAGCCATGCCAGAACAAAGAATGGGTTCACTTAATGACCGCGACGTTCATTTAATGACTGCGGTGTTTGTTTTATGACTATGTTTGCTTGATGACCATTGCAAAAAAAAAAAAAAAAAACCTTGTAAAATCGGGGCTGTCGCCCGATCAACTTGTTTTACAACTGACACAATATATGATCGCAATGGGCAGGCTCCGTTATGGTCATATGTTGAGGATTACCTGTATTTATGGTTTAACACATTGTGTGGAGCCAATCAATAGTTCAGCTATGAATTGATGGTTGGAGTAACGTCACACACTGGGGAAGAGTTTTTGTCCCCTGCCCCCTTTCAATAGGCAGGACAAGAAGCAACGGGTGGAAACTAATCAAGGAGAGAAGCAACCTAGAAATAAGGAGAAATTTCCCAACAGTGAGAACAATTAATCAGTGGAACAACTTGCCTCCAGAAGTTGTGGGTGCTCCATCACTGGAGGCTTTTAAGAAAAAAACTGGACAGCCATTTGTCTGAAATGCTATAGGGCAGGGGTGTCAAACTCGATTTTATTGAGGGCTGCATCAGGGTTGTGTTTGATCTTGGGGGGGGAGCCCTCTGCAGCCTTCTGCAACTCTGCCAGCAAAAGCAGCGCCCCTCCCCCAGGCCCCATTTTCGGCCGGGATGGCCTCCTGCAGCCCTCTGCCAGCAAAAATGGAGGCTCCCCCCTCCCGAGTTTTGTTTTCGCTGGCAGAGGGCTGCAGGAGGCCATCGCGGCCAAAAACGGAGCCTGGAAGGGCTGTGTGTGGCCCTCCCCAGCTCCGTTTTCGCTGGCAGAGGCCCCACGGGCCAGTCCTTCACTGTTTCCAGGGCGGCCCCGCGGGCCAGATCTAAGCACCCCGCGGGCCAGATCCAGCCCATGGGCCTTGAGTTTGACACCCCAATATAGGGTTTCCTGCTTGAGCAAGGGGTTGGACTAGAAGACCTCCAAGATCCCTTCCAACTCTGTTATTCTGTTACTAGTCATGATCATCAAAAAGGTTTGGGGATACTTATATTAATAATGCCGTCTAATTCTATACAATTAGATAAAAGAAAAGACACGACATACACCACGTACTGGATAATTCATTTTTTATTATTAAATATACCTCCTCCCTTGGCACAGATCTTTATAATTTTGTCACAATAAACATCTATATAAAACAAAGTATCGTTGGCCAGGTAAAAAGCCACAATGCAGAGAACCTCTCGTCAGCTGAGGCCGTTGGGTGTCAACGTTCTGCACAAATACGTCGCGCCATATAACGCCGTTGTCCCCAAGGCTGGAGTAGCTCTCCAAAGTCACCCTTTATAATACTTGGCTGTGTGGTGGTGCCAAATACTTTAGTGGCTAGCTCACTTTCCTTCAAAACACTGCTTATTTCCCTCTCAGGGAAAACATGTTGTGGCTTTGCAATCGTATACTCTGTTTGCACAAAGCAATGAGGGACAGCCCTGCCTGGAACGCACCATAGATTTTCAAAGGTGGTTTCTCCAGACAATATCCCTGGAGAAGACCTCTGTAAGGGTAAAAAAGGTAGGAACCCCTGCAAGGAAAGGGATCCTGTTTCCCCACTGATTTACTTGTCAAAAAATAGTTCCCCCTGTCCTACAAGAACACCCCTGTTGTGCTTAGAGGCCCACACAGCACCTTTTAAAGGCACATTCAAATTACAGCAAAGACATCAGTCAACTAACTGACCTCTTACTTATTTATTTATTTAATTTTATTTTAGCAAAATTTGTATGCTGCCCAACTCCCGAAGGACTCTGGGCGGTTACCCTGGAAAAAAATCACCTTGCTCAGCTCAAGGAGGTTGACAGGAAAGGTGCCGTTTAGGGCAGCCGGTTTGTATTGACCTTTTCAAAGTATTATTAGACCAAGGAAAACCCTGGCTAGGTTCCAAGTAGGGAAGGCCAACCTGCCCTTGAACTCTTACTCTAGAGCAGTGTTTTTCAAACTTGCTGATTTTAAGGTGTGTGGACTCCAGCATGCTGGCTGGAGAATTCTGGGAGTTGAAGTCCACATATGATGGCCCTTTTATGACTTGTGGGCTTCAATTTGCAGAATTCAGGAATTCTGGGAGTTGAAGTCCAGAAGTCATAAAGGGGCCTTCGTTCCCCACCTCTGGTCTAGACCAGGGATCTTCAAACCTGGCAACTTTTAAGATTTGTGGACTTCAACTCCCAGAATTCCTCAGCCAGCCATGGGAATTCTGGGAGTTGAAGTCCACAAGTCTTAAAGTTGCCAAGTTTTGGAGAGCCCTGGTCTAGACACTCTACATTAGGAATGTGCAGACGAGAGAAAAAAACACTGCTGAACTTGCCTTGGTAAAGTTCTCCAGCTGAGTTAATATTGGGGAACAAAAGGGAGACCCACATTAGCTCCCCACAAATAGGTAACTAATCCCCATTATAGCAGATTTCCCCAGCTAAATGTCCAATACACCCCAATGAATTTGATTTGATTACAATGACCAGGGGATGTTTTGGGATAGTGTCTAACATTTCTAGCCACGAGGCTCTATGCAAGACCATAAGGTAAGTGGTGCAATGTTAAGTATATAAAGCAGGCTTAAAAAAAACAACACAAGCTAGATTGGCAACCAAGCTTAAGCAGTGGACGGGGGGAGGGGGGAATCTAAAAAATTCTAAAATCAGGAGAAAAGCTCTTCTTCTAAGAGCTGAGTTTCATATTCATAAGTCTCAATTTGAGACATCTTTCACATTTATTGATTTGTGATTTGACTTGTGCACGTTGGCAGCTAAGCAGCCTCGAGGCCGCTCACATATCTTCCTTCACAGTCAACGTGTTTTGTGTGCATAACACCTACGCATCACATTCTGGATTCTGCCTCTTAAAAAATATGGTTTCTGGGGGTGGGTGCTTACAGCATCTCAAATGCAGAAAAAGCTTTACGACAACAAAAGCTTCTGTTAGTTTCCGAGTCCCTTTGCAGGAATCAATTCGATTAGCAATGTTGCAAAGAATCAACAAGTGAAGTTGTGGAATTTCTAGGATCATATAAAGAACAATTAGGATGCTGTGTGTGGAGAGGTGTAGTGCATGTAGATCACCACAAAATATTTTGTGGCCCACAAAATGTCAGAGTCAGTTTCCAGCCTGTTGTACAAAATGTGGGGAAGGATCCATGTCAGTTCACAACCGAGTGTCTTTTAGCCTTGCCACAGATCCATTTTTTTTCCTGTAACATACACCATTCCTTCTTTCTTCCTTTAGCCCAGGGTGAGGAACCATGGCCCTTTTATGGCTTGTGGACTTCAACTCCTAGAGTACCAGAGCCAGCCATGCTGAGCCATGCTGGCTCAGGAATTCTGGCAGTTGAAGTCCACAAGTCATGAAAGGGCCACGGTTCCCCACCCCTGCTTTAGCCAGAAGGGAAGGACTTGAGAATCGCATCGGGGTAATCTGTTACTATCCCCCCCCACCCCAAACCGAAGTGGCATTAAAGTTGAATGAAGCAGAAAACAGGCAAAGAGAAAAAGAGCAAAAAGCAGCAAAAAAAAAAAAAACTATCCAGAGAGACCTAAATGCAGGAAATATATAAGCTGCCACAGGAAATTTGCCCAACATTGCACAATAGTATTCTCCACTCTGACAAGCAGCAGCAAAGGAAAGGAGGAAAAGGGAAAATAACTAGTGAAATTATACTATTTAGGAAGGAGGCTAAAACATGAGGCTGCTGGTTTTGCCAACAGGTACGTTTCCTCTAATTTCAAGCGAGCAAGATCTTAAAAATGCACAAAGCATGGAAGGGTCCAGAGAAAAAGAGCCCGAGGGCTCTTCATTCAATCCGAGAACCCAACAAGTTAATATTAAATAGGAAGAGGAGATTCTCAGGCACTCATAATCCCTTCACGTTCCTTCCAGCCAACCAAACACTTATGACATCCATTCTCTACCATTTCCCTGCTGCGGAAATAATATGGGTAATACTGAAGAAATGAAAACGGATAGCATATCAAGACAGCAAAAGTTTCCAGTTAACACTGTGCACTGGTAATGTTTTCCCCAGAGTGAACCATCTCCAATGAAAAGGGAAAAACCTATCTGGTAGTTGTTGTTCTTGCTTTTTTTTTTTTTTCCCCTTTGAAAAACAAAACAAAACACAAAATCCTTTATTTAAATGCTGCTCTGGAAAGTAACAACCTGAACCACTGTCGATTTAAGATCTCCTTGGTTTCCAGCAACCCAAAAATGCCAGAGGAAGCATCCTTCTTTTTTAGTCAACTCTATGGAAAAATATTCCCACCCCAATCTGGCATTGCACTTCCAAGAGGTAAATGATACGCGAGGAGAGTTGTGGACAAATTTTTTTTTAAAATAAAAGAGGAATGGGAAGAGTTGGCGGGGGGGGGGAGTTTGACACAGATCAAATCACATCAGCTTCTGCCTCCTGTTCTGAGGCAAGCAGTGAAAAAGGCCCCTTTTCTCCCCTATTCAGAGAATTCAGGGGTGTGTAGATTACATCGTAAAAACAGTGAAAATCCTGCACTGATTTCTACTATTATTTCTTTGCACATTCGTTATCTGGAAACCGGAGAGGAGATGGCCACAGCTAAGGGGAACCTGTGTGCCTGAAACCGAATTCTCCGAGGTCATTCAAATCTACTGTGAGAATCTCGTCTGGGATCAGGGAATGGGGGTTAAAAAAAAAGGAGGATTTGTCCATCCTCGTCCGTCAGCACTGACTGGCGCCACCGTGGTGGTCACTCCCTCTCCACAAGGAACCCCGGGCGGCAGGGTTGGCGTTACCTCTGCACGTTCATGCTGTGCTCCCATTTACGGAGGAGAATCTGCATGAGATCAAAGGTGGTGAAACTGATGCCTACGGCGATGGGACCCTTGACCCAGTTCATGCTGAGCCCTTTGTACAAGCCTCGGACGAGTCCCTCTTCCCGAATGATGTCCCTCATGGTGAGGAGGATAGACCCGTACGAGTAGCCCAGTGCCCCTGCGGTCTGCATCCGTCGACGGACTACGTCCAGAGGGTAAGAGGCCGACTGCCCGATCAGGCCTGCGCAAGCCCCAAACACAAGCCTTTCCACGGGGTAGGGTTCTCTCCTCCCGCTGTGATCTGGAGAGGAGAAAGAAAGAAAAGAAAAGGAGGCAGGGTGGAGATGCTTAGAAAGACAGATGCTTGTCTTTAGCAATAGCAATAGCACTTAGGCTTATATACCGCTTCACAGTGCCTTTACAGCCCTCTCTAAGCGGTTTACAGAGTCAGCCTATTGCCCTCAACAATCAGGATCCTCATTTTACCCACCTCGGAAGGATGGAAGGCTCAGTCAACCTTGAGCCTGGTGAGATTTGAACTGCCAAATTGCAGGTGGCCGGCAGTCAGCATAAGTAGCCTGCAGTACTGCACTCTAACCACTGCGCCACCACGGCTCATCATTGATTTATTTATTTATTTGTATCCCACCTTTATAGTCATCTAGCCGGCCAGAGAAATGCTCAATTTTAAAACCTTTTTTTGCCATGATTGTTAAGAGAATCGTTGCAGTTGTTAAGTGAATCATGCAGTCGTTAAGCGAATCTGGCTTCCCCCATTTGACTTCGTTTGTTGGAAGCCAGCTGGGAAGGTCACAAATGGCATCACATGACCCCAGGATGCTGCAACCACTGTAAATACATGCCAGTTGTCAAGCGCCTGAATTTTGATCACATATTCTTATGTTATCTTAGATCTTACAATAACTTTATTGTAACTTTGAATGTACACTAATCGGCATACATTAAAATGAAATTTTGTTGCATACAGCTCTCAAAGGATCACCACCTCCAATATACACTACATAAACATGATAAAATAAATAAATAAATAAAAAATTATGCATATACCCACATATATTATTATATGACACAGAGAAACAACACAAGTCTAGTTCGGATGTATACATGTACATGGCGAGAAAAACGACTCTTGTGAGTTTACCAGATGGATGGCCTAGGGAACAAAACTGTTACAGACTCTGGTAGTCCTGCTAGAAATACTTTGAAACCTCCTCCCAGAGGGGAGCAACAGAAACAGATCGTAAAGTGGGTGTGTGGGGTCTCTAACAATGCTTCGAGCTCTAAGCACATAGCGCTTATAAGCAGTATCCTGAATAACAGGAAGCGAGCTTCTTATAATCTTCTCCGCTGTCCTCACCACTCTCTGTATGGACTTTCTATCTGAGGCACTGCTGCCACCAAACCAAACAGTGATGCAGTTGGTTAAAACGCTCTCAATTGTGCCTCTGTAGAAAGTGGCCAGGACAGGAGGAGAAAGATGTGCTCTTCTCATCCGACGCAGAAAATGCAAACGCTGGTTTGCACGCTTCACTATGTTTTCATGTTTACGGGGATGCTGGGATGGCCATAACTGCAAGTACCGGTTGTAAGTCATTTTTTTCCCAGTGCTGTTGTTAATTTTGAATGGACACTAAACAAACAGTTGCAAGTTGAGGATTACCTGCATATATTCGTATCGGCTTGATTGTCCTTACCTGCGTGCAGCTTCTTCAGTGTCTCATAAGTGAAGAAGCTCAATCCAGCATAAGGGATCACCCCCAAGATGGTAGGTGAGAAGCCCCTATACAGGGTCTTCAATCCTTCCTCGTGAGATATCCGCATAAATACATGAATTATGTTACTGTACCTGCCAAGGAAAAATGGAATAGGTTGCATTGTGGACTAGAATCCTGACAACATCTGACAAAAGTTAGAAAGAAGTTTGCATGGAGAATGTCAAGGCTGACTCGCTCTGCACTTTCGCTGACAACAGAAACCAGGGAGGGTGGGGAAGGAATGATTGGAATGTATGGGTAGCTGGGAACGAATTAAGGAATTCATGTGCACCATCTGTGGCCTGGGACAATCCTGACACTTCAAGGTCAAAAGATGAGAGACTTTTGAGCCGAGCAGACTGTTTCCCAAAACAAAGTGATGGCACTGGATTGGTGGACACACCAGACAATGGGTGGCCCAGCGGGAGAAACGATGCAGTTTTTTGCGCAAAGTCAGAGCTGGCTTTACTTTCTACTGTGCCTATATGGATCTATCAGTAATGTTATACTCTTGTTAAAATAATGTCCCAGGAGTTTCTTTTGCTGCATATGCCAATGGGACGGTTGATAGAGAAAGTCTTAAGGATTTATGGCTGTCCCAGTTGCAGGATATACGCCGCTATTTTGGGGGATCTCCCAAGGGTGGGGAATTTAAATGTGTTAGCAGGCTGGCCATGTTTATCATCTTGGTTTATATTAGGGTAGGCTGAATCTTTTGTGAGTCCTATCACAAGAGGACTACGGTGGGGGAATGTGGTAAATCACAAAGCATCCCTTATCCCTCCCTCCTGGGAATCCAGACTACATTCCACTACAGTCTTGTCATTTTTTTTTGGGGGGGGGTGTCATTGTGATTAGTAGATCCCTAAGATATTTGATGGGTTCACCAAGTAAACTATGAACAAACAAACCATTGTATGCATTATTGAACCAATTACTGTCTTGGAGTGGAAGGAAGTCTTGCAGAAGAAATTATCACTTTTTCTCATAACTGGCAAAACATTCTTGGCTTCGAAAGTGATCAAAGCAAGTCTTCATTTGGATGAGGGTTTGTGCTCCAACCTTTCACTATGTAGGTTTTCAGGAACAATAATAGTTAAAGAATACACCTCACGTCCCTTCCTCACTACTTACATTTCCTTTGGCGTTACTGCCATACGGGCACGGACCAGGTCCAGGGGGTATGTCAACATGGAAGCTGTGATCCCTGCCAGAGAGCCTGCAAAGAATCTGGGCAGAGGGGTGAGCACCCTGAAAGAAAAGAAGTAATATGTGAAAAAGAGAATTTCTTTGGTTGTTGGCTAACTATTTATTCACAATTTAAGGTGTTGGTTGTTACCTTTAAAGCCCTACATGGCTTAGGACCAGTTTATCTGCGTGACCACCTTTTGGCCGCTCTGCCTCTGTAGAACAAACTTCCCCCCGAGATCCGTACTACCCCCACCTTACTGGCTTTCCATACAGCCGTTAAGACCTGGCTTTTCCGGCAGGCCTGGGGCCAATAATTGACTGATTGGCCCATGTTTGTTTGTGTGAATGTTTTATTTTAATATTGATGTATTTTTAAATTGTTTTATATATATATATATATGTTTCTATTGTTGTCTTTTTTATATACTGTGAGCTGCCCAGAGTCCTTCGGGAGTTGGGCGGCAAACAAATTTTGCAAAATAAATACATAAAATAAATAAATAAATAAATAAACTAGATCCTAAACACCACTCAGACTGGGCAAAAAAAGCTTCCAAACTGAACACTGTTCATTCCAAAACTCTGGCTGTGTTCCCTTGCCACAAAAGTACAGTTGGCAGGATTCATACATCAGGCTAAGCAATGAATCTAAATTTATAAACCACAATGACCTAAGTCCAGCCAGGGGTGGGCTTCAAAAATTTTAGCAAGGGGTTCTCTGCCCGGTTGCTGGGTGGGCGTGGCCATGGTGGGCGTGGCATAGTCGGCCTCCTGCACCATGGCGGGGGGGGAGGTGTTTTTGCCCCCCCCGGGCTCCGGAGGCTTTCCTCGAGCCCCCGGGAGGGCAAAAATGGTATCTCCAGGCTCCGGAGGCCCTCTGGGCCTTCCCGAACTTCCGGTAGACCCGTTTTTTGCCCTCCCTGAGCCTCCGCACGCACCCTGTACTTATCTGCATCCAGGGGTGGGTTCCACCCAGTTCGGACCAGTTCTCCCAAACCGATAGCGGCCCGCTGGTGACATCACGATGACGTCACTGAACCGGATCGGTCAGTGCCAGTCCGTGGCGGCCGCCATCTTTTTTAAAAAATTTTTATTTATTTATTTATTTTATTTTATTTATTTTATTTCTAATTTTTAATTTCCTTCTGAGCATGCGCAGAAATCGACTTCCGGCACTGTGCATGCGGTCACCATCTTTTTTTCGGCTTTGGTTTTTTTTGTTTTTGTTTTTGTTACTGCGCATGCGCGCGTGCGCCCACGAGGTGCACCCACGCGGCACGGGAGGGAGCGAACCGGCAGCGAGGTAAGTTGGAACCCACCCCAGCCTGCATCCAAAACAGGTCACGTGGGGACTCCTGGGAGGGGCGGGGTGGAGTGGGCGGGGCCAGCCAGGAGTGGGATTTGGGGGGTTCTCTGAACTGCACAGAATCTTAGCTAGAGGTTCTCCCGAACCCCTGCAAACCCCCAGCAGCCCACCCGAGTCCAGCCCCCTGTGAAGTCCTGTTGACAGTTATCTGGCACAAATTTGCCTTGTGAGTAGTTCAGATTCTTGTGTATAGGAAGCATGAAGTAAATCTGAACTCTTTTGAATTCTCCTGGTTCCTGACTTCTTGCCCCTGCCAATGTCTTTCCCACATGCTCAGGTTGAGACTTTTAAGGACCGAGACTGAGTAAGACTGAGGCTCCATAGCAACTTACTTTCCCTGGAAGCCATAGTAGCTGCCCAAAAGCTGCTTATATTCCTCATGTGCGCAGAACTGGATGGCAGCGTAGGGGACCACCCGAACCATGGTGGCCGAGTTGCCTCGCCATAGGCTGAAGAAGCCTTCACTGAGGTAGGTACGATAGATCAGCCGGTAGGCCTCCTAGATAGAGGAGGAGCTGGATTAGGTGTGACACAGTTGAAAGACAAAGGAGCTGTGAACTTTTTAAGAGGGGATTTGGAGAGGGGAGGTTGGGCTAGGGCAGGCAGGATGTAGGACGTTTTCAGATTACAACTCACTGGTGTCCCCTCAAAATGTTGTTCCTGTTGTCCCAACCAAACTCCCACAGAATGGGTTGGTATCTGCCTTTCTTTCATTGACGGCAATATATGCGAGGTCTCCAGATGATGCAGAAACTGCAACAAGACTGTTGGACCGTGGTAAGCCCAGAAAAGCAGATGACAAGACTGGGAACTTTCAGAAGAAACTTGCTCCAGAAAGAATATGTCTCTGCTGCTCCTTCTTGCCCACAGTTCTCAGGAAGAGTGGGGGAGGAGGGAGGAGGGAGGAGGGAAGGAGGAGGAGGAGGAGGAGGAGGAGGAGGAGGAGGAGGAGGAGGAGGAGAAGGGGAAGGAGAAGGAAGAAGGAAGAGAGAGAGAATAATTTGTATCTTCATTGCATAAAAAAATGTCATCAAGGACTTCTTCAAATAAAAGGTGCTTGAATAGAAACATGAACAGAATATGTTTCCAGTATACATATTCATTGATATAATATCCATCTCATTAATTATGAATAGCCAGCAAGGTCATTG
>QLTV01009056.1:1274125-1291076 GCA_003457575.1 Thermophis baileyi
GCCGCCTCTGGAAGAGACATGTGGACCAATTACGCTCCAGACTGCGTGGGGAATCAATCAACGCACAAACAGTAACAGCTTACTTTCCTCCCCTAGCTAACTCAAGCCCGGGTGTCTCGGAAGGCCTACCTGTGGAAGCCGAGAGCCAGCGATGTCCTCCCCTCGAACCGGTCCCTTCGGCCATGGAGGCCACACCCAGTAACTTCCAGGAGCTTCCATGCTCGGGCCCAGGAGCGACAGCAGACCTGTCCGCACAGGCCGCTGCCTCACCACCAACTGAAATGCGCAGGTCTAGTAGGGCTCCAAAACGCCCCACCTACCTGCGTGATTACGTATGCTGGACTGCTCCATCCAGTAGGGGAGGAGTGTTATGTTCTAACTGTTATAACTGTGTTGCATGGTTCCAACCAGGTCCAGCGTTTGAGCGGGAAAAAGCTCAAACGCTATTGGCTGGTCTGTCTGACAGCTCCCTATAAAAGGGCAAGCTGTCAGACTGCTCTTTGCTGGTTGCTGATACAAGAGCTGAAATAAAGAGCTGCTTGGAAGTCTGTCTCCTGTCATCTCTACCCACTATCTAACACCAAACTCTGCTGAATTTGCTACTATCAGACAAAATAGGGCTTTAATTTTGAGGTTTTGCACACAAAAACAATGGAAGTTTGGCCAGTCTAGCGAAAAGAAGGACTAGGGGGGGACATGATAGCACTATTCCAGAATTTGAGAGGTTGCCACAAAGAGAAGGGGGACAACTTATTTTCCAAAGCATCAGAGGGCAGGACAAGAAACAATGGATGGAAACTAATCAAGGAGAGAAGCAACCTGGAATTAAGGAGAAACTTCCTAACAGTGAGGACAATTAACCAGTGGAAGAGATTGCCTTCAGAGGTTGTGGGTGCTTTATCGAAGAAGAGACTGGACAGCTACTTGTCTGAAATGGTATAGGGCAGTGATGGCGAACCTTTTTTTGCTCAGGTGCCAAAAGGGCGCGCGCACGCACGATAGCACGTGTGTGTGTGCCCACACCCATAATTCAATGCCCTTCCCCACGCATGTGCGCACAACCCCCCCATGCTGTCCCCCCCCACGCATGCACGCAGGCCTCACTGAAGCGTCTGGACTTCCGGTAGGCCCGTTGGGCCGTTTTTCGCCCTCCCCAGGCTTCAGGAGGCTTTCCTGAAGCCTGGGGAGAGCGAAAAACAGCCCAATGGGCCTACCGGAAGTTGGTTTCCGAACTTCCAGTGGGCCTGTTGGGCCATTTTTTGCCTTCCCCAGGCAAAAAAGGAGGGCGAAAAATGGCCCAATGGGCCTACCGAAAGTTGGTTTCCAAACTTCCGGTAGGCCCGTTGGGCCTGTTTTTTTGCCATCTACAGGCTCCGGAGGCTTTCCTGAAGCCTGGGGAGGGCGAAAACGGCTTCCCCCTACCCTCCAGAAGGCCGAAAATCAGCTGGCCAGTGCGCACGCGCTGGAGCTGACACAGGGCAACGCCTTGCGTGCCCTCAGATATGGCTCTGCGTGCCACCTGTGGCACACGTGCCATAGGTTCGCCATCATGGGTATAGGGTCTCCTGCTTGAGCAGGGGGTTGGACTAGAAGACCTCTGAGTCCCTTCCAGCTCTATTTGGATCGAACACAACTTTTCCCCAATACAGATTGTATTGCCTTCAATTAGCATTCTCAGGATTCCACTTGCTTCCCACGCCATTTTGACCCAGGTTTCTCCTGCACATTTTTGTTAGAGATAGACCAGGGAAAATCACAAGATCTCTACTGAACCAGATCAAACGTCTGCAGAGGCTGCATTCTTTTTAACAATGGTCAGCCGAGTGTCACAGGGAAGACAGTAAGCAGGACAAATACAGGTAGTCCTTGACTTACGACCACAACTGAGCCCAAAATTTCTGTTGTTAAATGAGGCATTTGTTCAGTGAGCTTTGCCCCATTTTACGACCTGTCTTGCCACAGTTGTTAAGTGAATCACTGCAGTTGTTAAGTTAGTAGCCCAATTGTTAAGTGAATCTGGCTTCCCCATTGACTTTGTCTGTCAGAAGGTGATTTACATGACCCTGGGACACAACAACCTTCATAAATATGAACCAGTTGCCAAACATCTGAATTTGGATCACATGACCATGGGGATGCTGCAATTGTCATAAGTGTGAAAAACAGTCATAAGTCACCTTTTTGTGCCGTTGTAACTTTGAACGGTCACTAACTGAACTGTTGTAAGTTGAGGACTTCCTATATACCATAACAGTAATCCTTAATTCAGTGTTTTTCAACTTTAAGGTACCAGTAGTCTCGAACTTATGACCGCAATTGGAACCTGAATTTCTGTCTTAAGCCAGTGTGGTCGTAAGTTGACAATCCAATTTTACTCCATTTTACTACGGTCGTAAAGCAATTCACTACACTCATTAAGTGAACCATGTGGTTGATAAGCGAATCCAGCTTTCTCAATTGATATATTTTGCAGGAAACCAGTTGGGAAGGTTGCAAATCAATGATCACATGACCACCAGAGGAGGCTGCAACCAATCGTAAGTGCAAGCTGGTTGCCAAGGCCTTGAATTGGGATCACGTGACCGTAGGGGTTGTGCGACAGTCATAATTGCAAGGACAGGTTGTAAATTATTTTTTTTTGCTGCAACTTTGAACCGCCACTAAACAAATGGTTATAAGTCAAGGACTAATTGTATGGACTGGCTAGGAGCATGGCTGGGGAATTCTGGGATTTGAAGTCCACCCATCTTAATGTTGCCAAGTTTAAAAAACGCTGCTTTCATTCATATCCCCCCCACCATTCAGAAACACACTACCTCTATCAATGAAGGTCAGATAAAATATAGTCATAAGTCCTGTAACTTGTGTAGCCATACAAAAGTTACATAAGAGCCACGGTGGCGCAGTGGTTAGAGTGCAGTACTGCAGGCTACTTCTGCTGACTGCCGGCTGACTGCAATTTGGCAGTTCAAAACTCACCAGGCTCAAGGTTGACTCAGCCTTCCATCCTTCCCAGGTGGGTAAAAAAATGAGGACCCAGATTGTTGGGGGCAATAGGCTGACTCTGTAAAACCGCTTAGAGAGGGCTGAAAAGCACTGTAAAGCGGTATATAAGTCTAAGTGCTATTGCTATTGCTATTGCATACTGTAGATCCAATCTTGTCCAATCTCTTTTTAAAGCCATCCAGCTTGATTACCATCAGATATTTGGATATCTGATCAGATATCAACGACGCTATAGAGCACTGCACACCAGAACAACTAGACACAAGAACAGTTTTTCCCCGAACGCCATCACTCTGCTAAACAAATAATTCCCTCAACACTGTCCAACTATTTACTAAGTCTGCACTACTATTAACCTTCTCATCGTTCCCATCACCCATCTCCTCCCACAAATGACTATATGACTGTAACTTTGTTGCTTGCATCCTTACAATTTATATTGACTGGTTCCTAATATGATTTGATTGCTTATTTGTACCCGGACTATCATTAAGTGTTGTACCTTATGATTCTTGACGAACTTATCTTTTCTTTTATGTACACTGAGAACATATGCACCAAGACAAATTCCTTGTGTGTCCAATCACACTTGGCTAATAAAAAATTCTCTTCTCTTCTCTTCTCTTCTCTTCTCTTCTCTTCTCTTCTCTTCTCTTCTCTTCTCTTCTATTCTATTCTATTCTATATTTCATGGTATAGAAAGAGTTCCCCAACATTTTCTTGCAGACCGGTGGGGGATGGGGAAAGGTGATGGTTTTGCACAAGCAGCTGGCAAGTACGTGCACATGCGTACAACTCCATTTGCACGAGCAACGTTCACGTGTGCCTGCCGCTCGTGCTTGCCGCTGCTTGTGCAACTGGGGATGCGTCCATGCTCTCACCCGCCGTTTCCACGGCCCGGTTGAAAACACTTCGCAGCCCACTAGTGGGCCAGGGCCCAGAGTTTGGGGACCTCTGACATAGAACTCCTTATTTTAGCCATGAGCACTTTGTGAAATAATCTCGAGTCTCCCACGTTCAGCTTGGATAGCACTAAAACGTACAATATTATCATAATTTATCATTCCAACCATAGGTGAACGATACCTTTCTATTGTGGATATTTTTGTAAATGCTGTTAAATTCCCCATTTACAGAAAAAGGCCCTGTTGCTCAATAAGGGTACACTGTTAAACCTATAAATCAGGGGTTCCAACCTTGGCAACTTTAAGATTTGTGGACTTCAACTCCCAGAATTCCCCAGCCAGCATGGCTGGCTGGGGAATTCTGGGAGTTGAAGTCCACAAATGTCCATGCTGTCCACAAAGTCCATGCTGGCTGGGGAATTCTGGGAGTTGAAGTCCACAAATAGATGGACTGCAATAGATATTCACTTTGGTTTACAACCAGGTAATTTCCAATTCTCATTCTGATTTTTCTAACTCCTATTACAAACGAGGCCTTCTGGAAGATGCTGGCAGAAAAATATAGTTTTTCAGCCATCCTGATGTCATCAAGCCTTTCATTATACAATGAACAGCTTAATATATAATGAATTAGCTGTTTCATTCCATTTTGTCAAGTTGCTGTTCAATTCTGACACTCCTGTAATTTCCTTCCAAGGCTGCCATTGGCATTATTTAAACGTCCAATGCATTCCTGAAAGCTGACAACCTAAGTTATTATCTCTTGCTATTTCTTGAACAAAAAAAGCAGTGGCATCAGATGCTGAAAATGGAGATGTTTTGAGTTTTGTTTCAAAGATCCAAATCCAAAATCAATGGAGTGACACTATTTACTGTCAAATGACAATATTTATTTGACTCTTATTTCTCTAATCTGAGTTCGTTGGCTGTCAACCAGCTGTCTTGTTTAGGATAAAGAATGCCCTACCAGGAAAACAGCTGAGATATTTCTGTCCAACAATTTGTCGATAAAGTCATCCAGTGTCAGACCTTCCAAGCAAGCCAGGTCAGGAAAGGACCACCAAAAATATCAGGAAACCTGACAGTGTTTCCTTTTCCCTCCTTCTTACACTAAAGAGAATCAAGTTGGGGCAATCTTGAGTTTCCTTCTCACTTTTTCTTGTTTGTCCAGAAGATAGGATCTTGACAGACTTGAACATTGGGCGCTATCTAACAAAATGAAATTCAATGGTGGAAAAAGTAAGGTTCTACATTTAGGCAAGAAAAACAAAATGCACAGGTACAGTATATGTGGCACCTGGCTCAACAGTAGTAACTGTGAGAGGGACCTTGGAGTCCTAGTGGACAACCATTTAAATATGAGCCAGCAGTGTGCAGCAGCTGCCAAAAAAGCCAACACAGTTCTAGACTGCATAAACAGAGGGATAGAATCAAGATCACGTGAAGTGTTAATACCACTTTATAATGCATCGATAAAACCACATTTGGAATATTGCATCCAGTTGCAGCGTTCCAATATCTCAGGGGTTGCCCAAAGAAGAGGGAGTCAGGCTATTCTCCAAAGCACCTGAAGGCAAGACAAGAAGCAATGGATGGAAACCAATCAAGGAGAGAAGCAACCTAGAACTAAGGAGAAATTTCCCAACAGTGCGAACAATTAATCAGTGGAATGGCTTGCCTCCAGAAGTTGTGGGTGCTCCAACACTGGAGGTTTTTAAGAAGAGATTGGACAGCCACTTGTTTGGAATGGTATATGAAGATGCTGAACTAGAAGATCTGCTTGAAGACGGGGTTGAACTAAGAAGACCTCCAAGTCCCAACTCTGTTATTCTGCTTTTATCTCGACTGTGGATTTTAGGCATATTTTTGTCTTTATTGTTTTATATTTTTTCAATGGTGTTTTTGAGAACCATTTTGGTGTAGTAGTAAAGGCATCAGGCTAGGAACTGGGAGAACGTGAGTTCTAGTCCCACCTTGGGCATGAAGTCTGCTGGGTGACCTTGGGCCTGTCACTTTCTCTCAACACAAAGGAGGAGACAGTGACAAACCACTTCTGAAAAACCTTGCCAAGAAAACTGCAGGGATTTGTCCGGGCAGTCTCTGAGAATCAAACATGACTGAACAGAAGGTTAAAAAAAAAAGTGTCTTTAAACATTGTTAGTAGCCCAGAGTTATGAATTTGAGATGGGCTGCCATGTAAATTGAGATAATAAACAGGCTGCCTGAAATTGCCGAGGACAGAAGGAAAACAGAATAATGTGGCTATGAGGAAGAGCCTCAGTAGAATTACCGTATTTTTCGGAGTATAAGACGCACCCTTTTTGCAAAAACGGGGACATTTTTGCCTTCCCCCAGCCCCCAGAAGCACTCTGCAGGCCTCCCAAACCCTCTGTGTGCCCTGTTTTTCACAAACACTGGTGAAAAACGGGGCGCACAGAGGATTTGGGAGGCCTGCAGAGTGCTCCTGGGGGCCGGGGAGGAAAAAAACTTTTTTTCTTACTTACCTCTTCGAAATCTTGGTGCGTCTTATACACCGGTGCGTCTTATAGTCCGAAAAATACAGTAGTTCTGTTCAGATTTTCAGAAAATCAGATGTGCTGATTTTACTGTAAAAGTTTTCTTGCCTATCAGTGCACATAAAAGCCATATTTCCTTTGCTCAACTTCATCTGTTAAATGGCCTACATTTTGGGACTGTTTGTAAGTATTCTTAGGAAATCAGCGTATAGGTCATAACATGCAAAGGCAATTAAAAGAAGGTAGGGTAGAAACCAAAAAAACAGAGGAAGAGAAAAATTAAATGTATTTCACAGCAAATCTGATCTTACACCCAAAGTGGCCTCATCAACCTGCTGGCAAAACGGACTTGGCTTGTTTCCAGATCAATTAAAAAAAAATCAAATCAATCATTATGCCTCAATTACAAATTCATAAAGTAACACATCATCTTCTACTTGTAATTCTTTCACTCTTTCACTTTTAATTCGATATATTCTTCTTAGGTATGTATATAGGGACTCTGTTAAAGAGGAAAGCCACAAGAAGTAGCCATGGCGAATAATTCCCTGAAGTTACCAGTCCTCAAGAAATTGCTACATCTCAAAAGGGATAAATATTCAGTGGCAGGACTTACAAAACATTTGGGGAAAGTTTTTGCTAGTCAGTGTAAGTAGAGGTATGCAACTCTTATTGGGTTAAGAATTACTCCAAATAGTTTAATTGAAAAAGCAGGTACACATAGACCTCGCCTAGTGACCATCCGAAGTTACAATACACCCATCAAAAGCTACTTATGACCTGATTCTGGAGTTCCCGATGGCTACACAGGCCCCCGGGGTCAGTGGTGAAATCCAATTTTTTTACTACCAGTTCTGTGGGCGTGGCTTGGTGGGCGTGGCGTGGCTTGGTGGGTGTGGTTTGGTGGGCGTGGCAGGGGAAGGATACTGCAAAATCACCATTCCCACCCCACTCCAGGAGAAGGATACTGCAAAATCCCCATTCCCTCCCCACTCCTGGGGGAAGGATACTGCAAAATCCCCATTCCCACCCCACTCCAGGGGAAGGATACTGCAAAATCTCCATTCCCTCCCCACTCCTGGGGGAAGGATACTGCAAAATTCATATTCCCACCCCACTCCAGGGGGAAGGATACTGCAAAATCCCCATTCCCACCCCACTCCAGGGGAAGGATACTGCAAAATCCCCATTCCCACCCCACTCCAGGGGAAGGCTCCTGCAAAATCCCCATTCCCTCCCCACTCCTGGGGGAAGGATACTGCAAAATCTCCATTCCCACCCCACGCCAGGGGAAGGATAATGCAAAATCTCCATTCCCAATGCACTCCAGGGGAAGGAAACTGCAAAATCCCCATTCCCTCCCCACTCCTGGGGGAAGGATACTGCAAAATCCCCATTCCCTCCCCACTCCTGGGGGAAGGATACTGCAAAATCTCCATTCCCATCCCACTCTGGGGCCAGCCAGAGGTGGTATTTGCTGGTTCTCCGAACTACTCAAAATTTCCGCTACCGGTTCTCCAGAACCTGTCAGAACCTGCTGGATTTCACCCCTGCCCTGGGATCATTTGATTGCATTTCGGGTGCTTAACAACCAGCTCACTTTTACAACCGATTTATGACTTTTCAGCCAATTTCCGGCAAAAAACACCCATAGTTACTACATTGATTTGCTTAACGACCGCAGCATTCGCTTAACAACCGCAATGTTCTCTTAGTGACCACTACAAAAGAAGTAATAAAATCGGATCCAGTTACCTGGCTGCCTTGACTTATAATCATCATGACTTACGATAGAAATTCCGGGCTCCGTTACAGTCATAAGTCAAGGATTACTTGTACAACCCACATAAAAGTGGTTAGGGAACCAAAAGCTAAGCTAATTAACATTATTAGTTTTAATTCACTGCTAAAATTTAACTTAAATTTTCTAGGCTTAACATAAATCTAGCAAAATACATATATGCATATGTGCATACATGCATAATACCGGTACATACATACATACATACATACATACATACATACATATTTTAGTGACCCCCAAATTTCCTATTTTCCCTTATATGTACGCCCAAAATTCAGGAACAAGGGAGGCAGCAGATGGAAGACTTGCTGTTCCACAATCTGGAGAGACATAAAGTGTTACACTGTGCATCTAGTGATTTGCAGATTGTATAACTATAGTACAGGTAGTCCTCGACTTATGACCACGATTGAGCCCAACATTTCTGTTGTTAAGTGAGACATTTGTTAAGTGAGTTTTGCCCCATTTTACGACCTTTCTTGCCACAGTTGTTAAGTGAATCACTGCAATTGTAAAGTTAGTAGCATGGTTGTTAAGTGAATCTGGCTTCCTCGTTGACTTTGCTTGTCAGAAGGTTGCAAAAGGGGAATCGCACGATCCCAGGACACTGTGACCGTCATAAATATGAGTCAATTGCCAAGTGTCTGAATTTTGATCACATAACTTATGGGGATACTGCAAAGGTCGTTAACTGTTGTAAGTCGCGGACTACCTTTATAACTAATCCTGAATGGAAAGACAAATACAGGTAGTCCTCATTTAACCACCACAACTGGGACCAATAACTCTGTTGCTAAGCGATGTGATTGTTAAGCGAAACATCATATGACCACGACTTGCAATTTTACCATTGACTCAGCTTGCTCAATTCAGCTTGTAAAGCATACAACATACAAATGGTAATCACATGACTGCAGACCGCTGCGATGGTCTTAACTGCGAGGACCAGTCGTAAAGTTACTTTTTCAGCCCTACTATAACTTTAAAATGTTCGGCAAGGACTACCTGTGAGCGATCCAATAGAAAGCCATTCTTTTTGATTTCTGGCCAAAATCAAGAGTCTAAAAATGATAAAAGTACCATATCTGTTCTGAAACAATTCATCCTAGGCAATTAATACAATGGATTGTTTATCACACTAATACATGATTTGGCATTACTATAGAAGAATATGGCTTCCAGCAAGAGGAAATCATGGCTTCTTTTCATAGGTGAAGGTACAACAGACTGAAACTGGAGTCTTGTATAACAGGAGCAGGGGTGGGTTCCACTTACCTTCCCTACCGGTTCGCATCACGATGGAAGTGCGCGTTTTGCGCGCGCTTGCTTTGCTCGCGCGTGCACCTACGTCCCATCAGGGAAATGACCCTCTGCGCATGCGCAGAAGCCTCTGCGCATGCGCAGAGGGTTCTTTTCCAGCCACGGCGACCGGAGAACCTGTTCGGGGGCATGGACAGCCGTCCATCGCTGCCGGTTCGGCGAGCGGATGCAAATTTCCGCTAACAGTACAGGAGAACCGGTCCGAACCGGCAGCAACCCACCACTGAATAGGAGGAGGGGAAGGTCGTCCGTAGGCAAGTTACCTCAGACAATTCCAGGCTAGCAGGGAAGGGGAAGAGATACACCACAAACAAATCTTTTTCTCTGAATTATGACAAGTAAGTTTGTTTTCAAACTTGTTGGGCAGGTTAACTGAAATGCAACTCACCTGACCTGGATAATTCACCTTCAATTTGCTAATACCATATTATACAAATACACAAACCAGAGGCAAAGGGCAACAAAATATTCTGCTATAAAATAACACAATGGTAAAAAGAATAGTGGGGAAAGATCACAGGGATGAAGCTGCAGTAAGAGAGATATTGAAAAGCTTTGCCTGAACATGTTTTCATGCTTCGACAGTTAAAGTTCTTACCCCAGAAGTCTTCTAATGTTACTTAAAACTATGGATAGAGCATAGGTTTGTGGAATGTTTCTTCCTTGTTTTGCTAAAATTGTGTACTTTATCAAAAAAAGAGCCCAGCACTAAACACGATAGTCCTTGACTTATGACCATAATTGAGCCCGGAGTTAAAGTTCTACATCATTAAGGTTATATGACATTATAAGGGTCATTAGGCGGGTCATCATGTGACCACACCTGATTTTACAAGCATTTTTTGCAGCAGTTTATTAAGTGAACATGGCGGTAAAACGAATGCCACAGATGTTAAGCAAACCCATTACCTGCAATGGGCATTTTTTGCTGGAAACCAGAAGTAAACGGTTTCTGGCAAAAAAAATGTTGTAATTTTTGGTTGTGTGACCATGGGACACTGCAAACAGTTGTAATGGTTGCTGAGTGCCCAGAATGGAATTAATGAATGCGCCAAGGGTGACACACGGTCATTGGAACTTTGAATCTGCGTCGTAAATACATTTTGGTGTCCGTTGAAACTTCAAGCAGTCGCCAAGTAACCAGTCATAAGTCAAGGACTACCTGTAAGCTCCTAACAGTACAGCCAAAATACCCCCCAGAAACCATTCAATAAATGATTCCCATCTACACAAACCACTGTGAGCATCATATTAGGGACTGCCTCTAAATAAATAAAAACTCCCTGTAGTCCCTATTTGGGGTAATCAGGGTAACTGGATGGAGCTGAGTCTTTAGTGGCCGGATGCCCTTCCTGATGCCTACTTGGAGTTCTCAGCAGATGTTTTTTCTTTGTGCTCTACGAGAGAAATATCTCCCGCTACCTAGGATTGAACTCTCAACCTTTCGAACGAGAGGTGAGCATCTTCATCACTAGGCCACTACGCTGCTCAGGGACTGCCACTAAATGCTCTTCTAAAAAGCACAGTGGAGAGCAAAAGCAATACCTTATTACAATCTCATATTTATGCATCAATCTGATAACTGCAAATGACAAGACTTGAAGAAGACAGATTACACCTGCCAGCTGGGACATAGATTCTAGGATAAAATTGAGCACAGAAGCAAAATGGGCTGACACATTCTCCAAACCAGCTCAGAACACCAAAGAGGAAAGGTTATTTATATTTCACCACCAGTTTCAGAAAACCTACCAATTTACTATAGATCAATGTTTCTCAGCCTCAGGAACTTTAACACGCATGGACTTCAACTCCCAGAATTCCCCAGCCAGCATGCATCTTAATGTTCCCGAGACTGAAAAACACTGCTGTAGATTGCCATAAAATCCTGGTGAACCTTCATGCTATCTCAGTTTTTCAAGAAAAAAAGGAAGTTTCTGCAATCTTAAATAGATATTGCTTTATACCTAACAGCCTGCAAGCTCTGACACACAATCTTTCAGCCTATACTACAGCTCAGGCTTGAGTAAATCCAGCGACCTAGAATTGAAAGGAGCCATTTAGGCCAGTGTTGTTTTTTTCAAACTTGGCAACTTTAGAATATGTGGACTTCAACTCTCAGAATTCCCCAACATGGGGAATTCTGGGAGTTGAAGTCCACGTACTTTAAACTTGCCAGTTTGATAGCCACCAATTTAAGCTTTGAATGCAATACATTGCTCAGATGAGTAACCCAAATTCAAGAATTCTTAGCAGATGGTTCTACCCTTCGCCTGAATACTTCCAGTGAAAGTAAACCCACTCTTTCTGATTAATTGGTTCCACTGCCAACACGCTCTTCCTGTTTTTTCAAACCATGAATTCCTATAACTTGGGATCCTTGTTCTGAATCCTATACTTTAGAATGAGAAGGAATAAATTTTCATCTTTTTCTGGGGGTCAAATATTTTTCAAATACTTTGTAAGCCTTGGACTTACAACAGTTCATTTAATAACCGTTTGAAGTTACAACGCACTGAAGAAAGTGACTTATGACCATTTTTCACACTTATGACCGCTGTAGCATCCCCATGGTCACATGGTCAAAATTCAGATGCTTGGCAACTGACTTATATTTATGACGGTTGCTGTGTCCTGGGGTCATGTGATCACCTTTTGCGACCTTCTGACAAGCAAAAGTCAAGGGGAAAGCCAGATTCACTTAAAACAACTGTGTTACTAATTGAACAACTGCAGTGCTTCACTTAACAACCGTGGCAAGAAAGGTCTTAAAACGGGGCAAAACTCACTTAACAATTGTCTCGCTTAGCAACATAAATTTTGGGCACAATAGTGGTTGTAAGTCGAGGAGTGCTTGCACGTCAAGGGAAAATGCATGTTTTATGGGAGACTGCATTCTCTCTTTGCATATGTGAGTTGTTTGACCTGAAAGCAAATTAGTGAAAAAAAGATGAGAAGGGTCTTTACACACTTCCTGTATTGTTTTTCACTACTATAAATGAATGTTTAAAAGACAAAAGAAGACTATTTTATCCTTCACACTCTCTCTTGTGAGTCCCTCTCTTTAAGATGAGGTTTAGGTAAAAGAAAAGCTTTTCTATTCTTATAAATTTCTTAATATACTACTTCCAACTTCAAATGCAATGAATGCCTGTTGGCGTTCAGGGACAGTTGGATACAGTGCATACAGTACTCTGTATCCAAGACAACGTGTTATCTTTATATTGGGACGTTCTGCTAATCAGTCAGTATTCTTTCAGCACACTATTGATATTTAGGAGCACATCCTTATGACAGAGGTGGGAAATTATGGCTCCTTTATGACTTGTGGACTTCAACTCCCAGAATTCCTGAGCCAACATGGCTGGCTCAGGGATTCTGGGAGTTGAATTCCACAAGTCATAAAAGGGCCACAGTTCCCCACCCCTGCCCTACGAGAATGAATTCAAAATTCCAACAATTGTACCCACCTTTTAAAATGCCATATTTAAACTATGTAGAAGAGAATGCCAGGGGATTGGTAATTATTGAAGGACTGGATTAGGACCAAGTTAAAGTCTACCCTAGCTATGGAAGTTCATTAAGTCAGCATGGGTCATGCACTAACTCTTAGTCTAATTAATTACTCCATGGGGAAGTATTTTTTGGGGGGGGGGAAGAATTGGGAGGAAGGAATGATATTTAAACTCGCAGAATTCCTAACCAGTGGAAGACGGCACTAACTGACGATCGCCCCAAAGATCTAACAGGCCCGCGGGGTGCTTAGATCTGGCCCGCGGGGCCACCCTGGAAACATCAAAGGACCGGCCCGCGGTGCCTCTGCCAGCAAAAATGGAGCTCCTCCATTTTCACTGGCAGAGAGTTGCAGGAAGCCGTTGCAGCCAAAAAGGGAGCTTGGGAGCCCATTTTCGTTGGCAGACTGCTCGGGCCATGGGGAGTATGCTATCCACAAAAAAGAAAAGTGCTCCAGTTTGGTCTAGTGCAGGGCTGTCAAACTCAAGGCCTGAGGGCTGCATCTGGCCCGCAGGATGCTTAGATCTGGCCCACAGGGCCACACTGGAGACAGTGAAGGACTGGCCCGCGGTGCCTCTGCTAGTGAAAATGGAGCTCAGGAGGGCCGCACGCAGCTCTCCCGAGCTCTGTTTTTGCTAGCAGAGGGTTGCAGGAGGCTGTCACAGTCGAAAATGGAGCTCGGGAGCCCGTTTTCGCTGGCAGAGCGCTCAGGCAGCCACATGCGCACCCGACACGAGTGAGGTCGAGCTGGCCACGCCCATCCTGGCCACGTCCACCCTGGGCCCTCCGAGGTCAAACACAACCCTGATGCGGCCCTCAATGAAATCGAGTTTGACACTCCTGGTTTAGAATGAAAGTTTATCCACCCCATTCCTTAAGCAAACACGTTATTGTTCTCAGATTTTTACTGTTCATGTTATTGCCGGTTCTCCACAGCACTGCAACTGTCCCAACGTTTTCTTTTTAAAAAATAATAATCAGAATTCAAATTCACCTGAGGAGATTAAAGGCAGGACTTGCTCTGCCCAGTATCTAGTAACCCGAGTCTTGGTTTTGAAGTCTTAACCTGGTTACATAGGAGTTACACAACATGAAGGTGGGAGGGAACTCAGATAAATATCAACAGAGGAATAAAGAAATCCAAGCACATGAATAAACAAAGTAACTATTTATTTATATTCCACCTTTATTATTTTTACAAATAACTCAAGGTGGTGAACATATCCAACACACTTTCATCCTCCTATTTTCCCCACAACAACAACCCTGTGGAGGTGGGTTGGGCTGAGAGAGAGGGACTGGCGCATAATCTCCCAAGAAGCTTTCGTGCCTAAGGCAAGACTAGAACTCTCAGTCTCCTAGAGTGATTGGCCTAAAGTCATCCAGGGCCTTTTACGCCCAAGGCAGGACTAGAAGTCAAAGTCTCCTGATGATTGGCCCGAAGTCACCCAACTGGTTTTCATGGCTAAGGCGGGACTTGAACTCACAGTCTCCCACTTTTTAGCCTGATGTCTTAACCACTAGACCAAACTGGAGCACTTTGCTTTTTTGTGGATAGCATACTAGCTTGGGAAAAGAGTGTCTTGCCTTCATTCAGCTTAGAAAGGGATGCAGCCCTTAGCTGGTAAATATTTCTGTAGATGAGTAATTTTTGCAAGCTCATTTTCAACATTAGTTACACACTCTGGTAAAATATTCAATACGATCTGTAATTTTTTTCTTACATGCTGGAATTCTTGCAGAGTCCAGCAGCTAAATGCTCCAATTGGCATCTCTTTCCCCTCCCCAACCCAATTTTTGCTAGTTGAGAAAACTTTTCCATTTCACCTCTCAGTGTGGAAATAACCTTTGCTTCCACAACATCTTTCAGGACAAGAACAGTTTGTTTGACTTTCGAATATTTTGAAAGTTTTGGGAAGAGATACCGTAGAAATCGCTCCCAGAGAATCAACAACTAAGAGCAATTAAAAGACAGAGAGCAGTCCCACCTGGAAAACAGGAAGGATAAATAAACCTTCCTGAAGTCAGGAACACAAAAAGAATTAACCTGATATGGTTACCAGAATGAACTGAAGAGGGGAAAAGTAAGCATTTTCAATAGTTGCAATTCCCAGAAAAGATCAGTGTAAATTCCTATATAGTTCTTGTCAGTTAGTTCACCAGACATGCAACTTATAGCAATAGCAATAGCACTTAGACTTATATACCGCTTTATAGTGCTTTACAGCCCTCTCTAAGCGGTGCACAGAGTCAGCATATTGCCCCCAACAATCTGGGTCCTCATTTTACCCACCTCGGAAGGATGGAAGGCTGAGTCAACCTTGAACCTGGTGAGATTTGAACCGCCGAACTGCAGCTAGCAGTCAGCTGAAGTAGCCTGCAGTGCTGCACTCTAACCACTGCGCCACCTCAGCTCTTATGCCCCCTGGATGTTATCAGAATCCACTTTTCATCACTCCGGTTTACAACTGGAAAGCTAGACAGTACAGATAGTCCTCAACTAAACACAGTTAATTTAGTGACCATTCAAAGTTACAAAGGAACTGAAAAAAGTGACTTATGACTGTTTGTCACATGACCATGGCAACATCCCCATGGTCACATGATCAAAATTCAGACGCTTGACAACTGGCACATATTTATGACGGTTGCAGTGTCCCAGCGTCACGTGATCATCTTTTGCAACCTTCTGACAAGCAAAGTCAATGAGGAAGCCAGATTCACTTAACAACCGTGTTGCTAACTTTACAATTGCAGTGATTCACTTAAGAACTGTGGCAAGAAGGGTCATAAAATGGGGCAAAATTCACTAAACATCTTTCTCACTTGGCAACAGAAATTTTGGGCTCAATTGTAGTCGTAAATCAAGGACTACCTGTATATCAAATGGATTGGCAATTATCAGTGAGCTAATTATTAGACAAATAATGGAATTTTTCCCCCCTGACTGGATAGAAATTGGCTGGGAATGCTCAAGATCTGTAGTTCCTACACTGAGCAATACAGGTAGTCCTCGACTTATGACAATTGAGCCAAACATTTCTGTTGCTAAGTGAAACATTCGTTAAGTGAATTTTGCCCCATTTTATGGTCTTTCTTGCCACAGTTGTTAAGCGTATCACTGCAGTTAAGTTAGGAACACTGTTGTGAAGTGAACCTGGTTTCCCCTTTGACTTTGCTTGTCAGAAATTTGCAAAAGCTGATCACATGACCCCATGTGACCCAGTTGCCAAGCATCTGAATTTTGATCACATGACCAAGGGGATGCTGCAACAGTGATAAGTGTGAAAAAGGGTCACAAATTACTTTTTTTCAGTGTGATTGTTACTTGAATGGTCACTAAATGAACTGTGTATGTCGAGGATTACCTGCAGTAGAATTAGTGGAATGTTGCAATGTGGCTCAACAAGTGAACTCATAATTCAGATGCAAAAGGCAAATTAATTCAAAACACTGCTCAAAAATGTTGTTCATCATCGTGCAGCTAACCATATTTTGCTCTCGATTTGTCCCATCACACCATGAACAATACAAGAAGACCAAGTGATTAGTCAGGTCTGACTAAAAATAATAATAGCCTTTATTGTCATTGTACAGTTGCAAGAAAAAGTATGTGAACCCCTTGGGATTACGTGGAGTTTTGCATGAATTGGTCATAAAATGTGCTCTGAACGTCATCTAGGTCACAACAATAGAAAAACACAGTCTGCTTAAAATAATACTACACAAACATTAGATCTTGCCATGGTTTAATTGAACATAACATGTAAACATTCACAGTGCAGGGAGGAAAAAGTATGTGAGCCCCTAGCCTAATGACTTCTCCAAGAGCTAATTGGAGCCAGGAGTGAGCCAACCTTGACTCCAATCAGGAAAATCACAGTCTG
>QLTV01009056.1:1326543-1339315 GCA_003457575.1 Thermophis baileyi
TGTAGCCAACACTGCAGAAGCTATAAAAGGTCTTGGGAAACTCCAGGGATTATCAGTTGATCACAGAAGTGTTACTTAATACTCTTTATACTGAAAATGTTTGTAATCTTGTCCTTCCTGAAGGGAAGGGGTTAATCCCATCCCTAGATGGGTTTCCCTGCCCTAATCCTGTCAGTTTCTGTTGCTTATTGACTTGATTCAGCATGTATCGACTGCATTCCAGCTGCAACTGTTAAGTGGAGCTATTAACTGAAGGGAGAGGGAGAGAGGGAGAGGGAGAGGGGGGGAGATATTAAGGGAAGGGAGAGGGAGAGAGGGAGAGGGAGAGGGAGAGAGAGAGAGAGAGAGAGAGAGAGAGAGAGAAATTTAAAATCTCTCTTGCACTTTATTTTAACCGGTTCTCCGAACTGCCTAAGCAATTTACTAACGGTTCGGGAGAACCGGTGAGAACCGGCTGGATTTCACCTGTGCCCGGGGGCCAGATTTGGCCCATGGGGTGCTTAGATCTGGCCCGCAGGGCCGCCCTGGAAACAGTGAAGGACTGGCCCTCGGTGCCTCTGCCAATGAAAACAGAGCTTGGGAGGGCTGCACGTGGGCCCTCCCTAATTCCGTTTTCACTGGCAGAGGGTTGTAGGAGGCCGTCGTAGCTGAAAACGGAGCTCAGGAGCCCGTTTTCTCTGGCAGAGTGCTCGGGCCACCACAGGCGCCCCTGACACGAGTGACATCGTGCTCGCCATACCCACCCTGGCCACGTCCACTCCGCCCTCCCCCCGAGGTCAAACACAACCCTGATGCGGCCCTCAATGAAATCGAGTTTGACACCCCTGTTCTAGAGTCTCAACATCTTTTCTATAGTGAGGTGACCAAAACTAGATGCAGTATTCTAGGTGTGGTCTTACTAAGGCTTTATAGAGTGGTATTAGTACCTCCCTTGATTTGATTTAGAAACTCATGCAGGTAGTCCTCGGCTTACAACTGGTCCCTTGAGAACCAGTTGAAGTTACAACGAACTTCCTCAGGGCTAATGATGACCCAGATCCGAAATTCTGATGGCCGGGGCGGGCACTCCCTGCAGTCATGTGATTGCACTTTGGATGCTTGGCAACTGGCCCACATTAAAGCGGACTGCAGTATCTCTCAGGAACGTGACTACAATTTAGCAATAGCACTTAGACTTATATACCGCTTCACAGTGCTTTACAGCCCTCTCTAAGCGGTTTACAGAGTCAGCATATTGCCCCCAACAATCTGGGTCCTCATTTTACCCACCTCGGAAGGATGGAAGGCTGAGTCAACCTTGAGCCTGGTGAGATTCGAACTGCCAAATTGCAGGCAGCTGGCAGCAGAAGTAGCCTGCAGTACTGCACTCTAACTACTGCGCCACCACGGCTCAATTTACAATGTTTTTTGCAGGAAACCGGCATTTACTTCTGGTTTCCAGCAAAAATTGCCCATTGTGGATGATGGATTTCCATAACAACCATGGCATTCGCTTTACAATTGCCGTGTTCACTTAATGACTGCTGCAAAAAAAAAATTGTAAAATCAGGTGTGATCGCATGGCGATCTGCTTAACAATCAGCACGTCTTAACGACCATAATTCTAGGCTTATTGTTGTGGGGAAAATCTATCTTACATCACAACTCATCACCAGGCTAAAACAAAACGCTCCCGAGTTGTGTTTCTTTCTAAAAACAGTAACTTTGGGAACAAATTCCTTCTGAAAAATTATGTTTACTAAGTTCTTGTCCAAAAACATAGGTGAGTTATGTTTTGATGGGTAGGATTCACAAAGTGATTTCAGGCAAAGGTTGCAAGGCAAAAGGAGACACAATGAAGCAATAATGCAAAACTGGGAAAGGTCAGGATTGCTCATGCTTTGCTGGAGGGTTTAGGAGTAACATTAAGTCTGCCTTAACCATTGTTTTCATGCATGCCTTGCCTCAAAATACTAAGAAATATTGCTGCGATGTTCAGCTGTCTGAGAGCAGCATACAGCTCTGGAGTCTTAGTTTGCTAAACCATTTCCATTGGTAACAAGTCCCTTGTTGGGAAAGAAAATACTATAGGAAGCACTACATATGAAATATTACAGAATAATAGTATTGCAGCATGTTAGGAGCTGAGCCACTGTGCCAGGATGTGATGTGAACCAGCACATCAGGTTAAACCATGATAAGGTTTATTTGGGTGGGGGACTGAGCATGTTATGTTAATACAGCAATTATGTTTTTTTTCCAAATTTAGTCTTGAATCTAGTATAGCAGGGGTGTCAAACTCGATTTCATTGAGGGCCACATCAGGATTGTGCTTGACCTCGGGGGTGGGCGTGGCCAGGGTGGGCATGGCCAGCTCAACGTCACTCGTGTCAGGGGTGCCTGTGGTGGCCCGAGTGCCTCCTGAGCTCTGTTTTTGCTGGCAGAGGCACCGCAGGCCACTCCTTCACTGTTTCCAAGGCAGCCCGCGGGCCAGATCTTAGCACCCCAGCCGCGGGCCTTGAGTTTGACACCCTTGTAGTATAGTGTTTCTCATTGTTGGCAACTCCCAGAATTCCCAAGCCATCATGGCTGACTGGGGGATTCTGGGAGTTAAAGTCCATTCCTCTTAAAGTGGCTAAGGTTGAGAAACACTGCACTAAGGGATAGCAGGAACATTTTGCCACTGCTTTGGGAATAACATTTAACAGGATACCAGAATAACAGAGTTGGAAGGGACCTTGGACGTCTTCTAGTCCAACCACCTACTCAAGCAGGAGACCCTATACTATTTCAGACAAGTGGCTGTCCAGTCTCTTTTTAAAAGCCTCCAGTGATAGAGTACCCACAACTTCTAGAGGCAAGCCGTTCCAGTAATTAATTGTTTTGTCAGGAAATTTCTCCTTATTTCTAGGTTGGTTCTCTCCTTGATTAGTTTCCATCCATTGCTTCTTGTTCTGCCTTCAGGTGCTTTGGAGAATAGGGTGACCCCCTCTTCTTTGTGGCAGCCACTCAAATATTGGAACATTGCTATCATGTCACCCTAGTCCTTTTCACTAGACTAGACATAGCCAATTCCTGCAACCGTTCGTCATATGTTTCAGCCTCCATTTCCCTAATCATCTTTGTTACTCTTCTCTGCACTCTTTGCAAAGTCTCAACATCTTATTTATATTGTGGTGACTAAAACTGGATGCAGTATTTCAAGTGTGGCCTTAAGTGATTGTCCACTAGGACTACAAGATCCCTCTCACAGTTACTACTATTGAGCCAAGTACCACATATACTATACCTGTGCATTTGGTTTTTCTTGCCTAAATGTAGAACCTTACTTTTTTCACCACTGAATTTCATTTTGTTAGATAGTGCCCAATGTTCAAGTCTGTCATCTTAAGCCTATCTTCTGGAGTGTTGGCTATTTCTGCCAGCTTGGTGTTGTCCTGATAACATTGTGAAAGTCTTTGAAAACCAGGCTCTTTTCCCAGGTCTTGTCTAGGATACATATTGAGGGGTTTTGTTGTTGTTATATAGTCTGTTTTCTGGATGTACAGGTTTCTTTTTTGCTTGGTGTAATAGTCCTTTCTTATTTTTAATTGTAGGTTGCCCTGAGTCATACATGTACTTAGTTAGAAGACTTATATACTCAACAGCAGCTAAGAAAAATGTTCATTTCCTCATCGCACATGTAAAGAACCAGTCTTTGCTTTTGTTTCATTCGGGATCTGTTGAGAAACGTTCTATTGCTATTTCTAGACCCAGAACGTCCAATTAATGATGATGATGTTATCGATTCGGTCGTGTTCAGAGGTGATATTCTGCCGTTTCTGACCAGTTCGGGCAAATCGGTAGCGGCGACTGCGGGTGGGCCTGCCGACCCGCCCGGACGTAATGCCGTCCTATTTAGCCATGTTTTCGAGGCTGGGTGCATGCACGGAAGGCACGTGGAAGTAAAGCGCATGCGCGGGTGGCCATGCGCATGTGCGGAGGTGGCGCGTGCAAACGCGCGCTCACATTTGCAAACCGGTAGGGAAGGTAAGTGAATACCACCTCTGGTCGTGTTCAACTCTAGCAAGGTATTATGAAGCTAGTTGGATGTACTTCTAGATCCAGAACATCCAACTAGCTTCACAATTCCTTCAAGGAGTTGCCCTTTTTCAGAATTCCTTCAGCAGAAAAGTTGGAAGGAGGTTTCAATGGAGAGATGTAACAGTCTTTGAATTTGAAGAAAACCCACTGTTGTGTAGTTCATCTGTGAAAAAAAGAAGTAGCTGTGGAAGTGCAGAGTCTAACACTGGAAGGCCATTGTTACAATAGCAATGAGTGTTATTCTGTGATGCCACTCACAAGTTTTCCATCAGTTTTTGGTGGCATCTGTCTTCAGAGTTGGCGTAGGCTTCATAACATACTGTAGGTCCTGCCAGTGGGTTCTGTCAGCTGATGAAGCTTCTAGTTCCCCTGACTGGGTATCACAGTAATGTAGAGTTTCCTTCACAGCACCTTTGTAGCGTTTGGGTGGATGACCTTGAGGTCTTTTTCTTGTGTCCACCACAGAACAACTGGTGAGGCGGCCATCCATTCTGATGATGTGTCCCACCCATTTTATCTGGGTTCAATGCTGGTGGATACCACACAATCCAGGTTGGCGACATGGTCTTGCCAAGAAGTGCCAAGGATGGAGCAGAAGAGATGATTGGTTTTGATGGACAGATGTTGAAAGTGGCTTTTTCATTGTCTTGCAGGTCCAACCTACAAAAGAAAAAAAAAGCCCCAGCCCTCGGCAGCTGCCTTCTGCTGTGGCCTCCACCGTAGCAGCCGAGTCTCCCCCCAGTTCTGCAAAGCCCCACACCGCTTCCTCCCGTCTCAGCTTCCACACCATCATCTCCTGGATCTGGAAGATCTTCAAGAAACCACCATCGGCGCAGCCGCAGCCTAGTACCAGCGGTGAAACGGAAATAGGAGGCAGCCGGCAGTCGCTGACCTCTCGGCTAAGACTGTGGCTCACTCAACGCAGCAGCCGCATTCACCCCAGGCCGCCGTGATATTGGTCACCCATCTCTGGGGAGAGTCAGGAGACAGCTCCTTGGGGGATGTGAAATATTTTTCAGAAACTGATGGTTTCCATTAAAAACTTCTGCTTTCCTCTTTTGTGCCAAAAAGAGAGAGGGAGAGTGGGAAAAAAGAAAGAGTGGAATATATATTTGCTGTCACTGTGAAGGCACTGAAGGTTGGGTGTTGGCTACTTATTATGCTGCCCCACAAGTCAAATAGGCTATAGCAATCTCAAAGGTGCTTTTTCAAAAGGCAACTGAATTGTTTTTTTCAAGAAGCTTCATTGGAAGCTTCTTGAAAAGGAAAAAAAAACAGTTCAATTGCCTTTTGAAAAAGCACCTTTGAGACAACTATGGTCTGGATGACTAAGAATTTACACAGACTAAAGTAATGTTTCTCAACCTCAGCAAGTTTAAGATGCGTGGACTTCAACTCCCAGAATTCCTCAGCCAGCCATGAGGGGAAAAAACATCTGGCTGGGGAATTCTGGGAGTTCAAGTCCACTCATATTAAACTGAGATTGAGAAACACTGGGCTACAGGAAGAGTCTAGTTGGGGAATTCTGGGAGTGCTGCTTCTTCTGTGTCTAGATCAAACTTTAAGCTGCCAGAATGAAGCCATCTTCTTGGCTGTGTCGTTGGTCAAAAATAAGTCATTATTGGTACGTTTCTGGTAGTAGACAAGATACCAGCAGAGGTCTCTGGGATTTGAATTCTGGGAGTTGAAGTCCACACATCTTAAACTTGGTGATGTTGAGATACATTGGACTACAGCAGGGGTGTCAAACTGGCGGCCTGCAGGCCGGATGCGTCACGCTCAGGCCACACCCACCCAGCTCCGCGAAGGGAAAAAACATCGCGAAATGTCACGTGATGGCAGCGTGACGCCGCGAGTTTTGACACCCGTGGACTACAGGAAGAGGAGAGGATCCTGCCTTTTTCAGGCTGAGGAACCCCATCAAAGTACAAAAAGTGCTGCTTTCAAATGGCAGGGTTGGTTTCTTTGAAGGCATTACAAAATGTGTACAGCATCATGTACCAGATTTGTCCTTTCTAGGTTTAAGGATCAAAGGCAGCAAATTGATATTTATTGGAAGTTATTCAGGCTTCAGTAGTTCATCCATTAATACAGACTGCCAGAACCTGGTGTCCTCCAATTGTGATTAATTTCAAAGGTTTCTTTTGCTGGTGCAGCCAGAGTGTAAGGACTTGCCTCAGCTGTCTTCTCAGGAAAGCATGACGCTTGAAACAAGTGGTATTTCAAAAGGAACTTTTACTGAGAGAAAGTGATTGCAGAGAAGCCAGGCGAAGTCTGAAAATTCCCGCATGAAGCATTTTAAGCTAATTTTCCTGAATATTTCACTTTTTGGCAGTGATGGATGGCTTTTTGCAATGTCTGGAGGGAGCTAAGTTAGATGAATCACATTAAGAAATAGGTTAATTGACTTGATAGGACCATGAACAGTTGGGTAGCATTTATGTAAACATTCTTTAGAGAAATGTTTATCAAAACTGCATTGCATGCTACATTATTATTTTTTTAAATCCCCCCTCCTTTTCATCTTATAAGAGAGCTCTGTTTTAAGATGGTGCTTGCTAGCATTAGGACGGTGAAAAATACAGATTTGAAGAGGAGACTCTAATTTGGAATACATATGGGAACTCTGTAAACTACATATTTTTCTAAGATTACACAACCACTACCCTTCCATTGCCTTTCAAATCCAGTTTTCAGCACAACCCACCATGTTCCATGTCTAAGAAAGGACTATTCGTGGCTCAGAAATAACTTTTTACCTATATGTCAGGAGTGTCAAACTCGATATCATTGAGGGCCGCATCAGGGTTGTGTTTGACCTTGGGGGGCTGGGGTGGGCGTGGCCAGGGTGGACGTGGCCAGCTCAACATCATTCGTGTCGAGGGGCGCCTGTGGTGGCCCGAGCGCTCTGCCAGCGAAAACAGGCTCCCGAGCTCTGTTTTCGGCTGCGACGGCCTCCTGCAACCCTCTGCCAGCAAAAACGGAGCTTGGGAGGGCCACACGCAGCCCTCCCGAGCTCCATTTTCGCTGGCAGAGGCACTGCGGGCTGGTTCTTCGCTGTTTCCAGGGTGGCCCCGTGGGCCAGCTCCGGCCCCCAGGCCTTGAGTTTGACACCCCTGCTATATGTGCACTAAGACTGCATGGCATAGTATTACAAAATAATCAATCACACATTAGCCTGACTGTTGAGCAAACTCCCTCTATTTGGTTCATTTATGTTTCAGTGTGTTGTATAAAAAATAGGCAATGGGGTTAATTAAGATGCTCATTTAACTAATTATAATAATTATTTTAAGCCTGCAATGTGAATAGCGGAGAGCTATTTAGAGGCCTTCCCAGATAGACAACATCTGGGGTTCTCAATCAGAAGGCAATTTTACCTGCTGAGCCAATTTTTACAGAATGTCCCAGTAATTCCAGTGGTAACATTTAATAAGGCCAAGAACATCTGGAAAGCCTTTTATGTATCTTCTTAGTGGAGAAAAAGGTTGGTTTTATATCTGCTTTCTAGAACTGACCTGCCCAATCTTTTATCACCGGAAGTATGTCCTGCAGTCTATACGACCTATGGCTAGACTTTCTCATCAGATGCCCACAAGGTGTGATCAAAGAACTTCTTCCTCACTGGGTATCTTTTCTCTCTTGATTTTCTTAAAATGCTACAAATCGCCAGTTTCCATGTTACCCTTAAGAACAAGACAGCATCTGGGCCCTACAGGCCTTCTCAGATAATTAAAAAAAGATTGGGAGATGCAACTCAACCCTTGCCAGGAGAAAGTGTGAAGATATCGATGGCAGAGACCATGTGCGACTAGAGAAGTGGAAGAGATGAAACGCCAGCAACTTCACAAATTTGCGTTCCGGTCAAAGGGCAATTTGGGATTAGCCATGTCCCCCACCTTTTATGCGGGAAATGCCTTTGTCCATAATTAACCCAAAATTCCAGAATTAGACACTCCCCATTCAAAGATGACAAATATATCCCTTTGGAATCATCAAAATTTGCTAAAGGCTCTCCTAGAAGTAGGTTAGCATATCAGCCATGGGAAAGGAAAAGAACTAGAATCTTGACCCACTCGATTGTTTTGCAATATAGGTAGTCCACAACTTACGACCACAATTCAGCCCAAAATTTCTGTTGCAAAGTGAGACATTTATTAAATGAAATTTGGCCCGTTTTATAACCTTTTTTGCCACAATTGTTAAGTGAATCACTGCAGTTGTTAAATTAGTAATATGGTTGTTAACTGAATCTGGCTTCCCCGTTGACTTTGCTTGTCAGAAGGTTGCAAAAGGGGATCACATGACCCAGGGACACAGCAACGGTCATAAATATGAGTCAGTTGCCAAGTGTCTGAGTTTTGATCACTTGACCATCAATAAGCTGCAACAATCATAAGTGTGAAAAATAGTCGTAAGTCCCTTTTTTTCAGTGCTGTTGTAACTTTGAATGGTCACTAAACGAACTGTTGTAAATCGAGGATTACCTGTACCTTCATATGCTCTGGCATATCAAAACTGGAGCCAATTCCTTTACTTTAAGGATGAAAAGAAAGATAAATTACATACTTGAATGATGCTAGGAGACCTTGTGCTATTAACTACAGGCAGTCCTTGACATATGACCCTAATGGAGCCTGCCCATTATGGTCATGTTGTGACATTTGCATATTGGGTTAGTCAATCAACCTGATTTTATAACCTTTTTTATGGTGGTCATAAAACACCACTCTTGTTTTAAGCAATTGGTCGCTATGGTGTGGTTTTGTTGAAAACCGGAGGTTGCTTCCAGTTTTTGACAAAACTGTCATAAAATGCAGTCATGTGATCACAGAACACTGCAAATGGCCATAAATGTTGTTGTTGAGTGCACAAAGTATGGTCATGTGACCTCAACCCCCCCAAAAAAACTATTAAAACTTCAGAACAGGGGGGGGCGCATGCGCGGGGATGCACTCATGCGCAGTGCTGCGCATGTGGGGGGGGGTTGTGTGCGCTCCCATTTTTGGCACGCAAGAAGAAAAAGGTTCGCCATCACTGTTATAGCCCAATGTTGCAAACTCCGAAGAGTGATTTCCTAGGTTCTCAAGTAGTCTTCCCTATTGCCTCTTCCCTGATCCTCATGAATTAGTGATGTGCAGGATCAGTCCTTCTGCAAGAAAAGAATGACTGTCACATTGAATTATATTCCTTTTCCTAAAGATCATCATCTTTCCAGTTCTAATCAAAGGCCTGATTTAAACAGGAAAGTGTCTTTCATCAGCTGTAAGTAGGTCAATATTGTTTATTGTGGCAGTTTATTTTCTTCCAGTGGCTCTTTTATATCTGTTGCATGATCCTCTTAACTGGAGGATCCAGGGCTTTGACATGGAGATTTCCTGTAATCTTTTTTCTGAAATGAGGCCTGCAGGAATCAGTATATAAGCATACAGGTGGTTCTTGTCTTACAACGAGTCACTTAGCAACTGTTCAAAATGACAACTTATCTGCAAAATGACAGCTATGACCTGGTTCTGAAGTTTTAATAGTTTTTGGGGGGGGTTGAGGGTGTACTTTGTGCACTCAACAACACAACATCCGAACTTTGCCCATTGGGCCGTTTTTCGTACTCCGAAAAGCCTGGGGAGGGCGAAAACGGCCTTCCCCAAGGCCGAAAATCAGCTGGCCAGCACGTGCATGTGCACTGGAGCTGACATAGGGCAACGCCTCGTGTGCCCTGAGATATGGCTCCGCATGCCACCTGTGGCACGCGTGCTATAGGTTCGCCATCACGGGGCTATAACAATCTTTTCACCTGTCTGTCTGGTTAAAATAATGTCCAGAATGAAGTATATGTATATCACTGTGGTTTATGTGCAAAAGAAAAAAAATCAAAGCTTGGTCACAATAGAAGCAACCTGGCTACAAATAGGGTCGTGTATATTTTTATATAACATATCTGGCAATTTTTGCACAGGCAACCCAAATTACATCAAGGAAAGTTAAAACATTTCCATTTGCATAAATTACACTGGTTTATTTAAACAGTCCTATTTTGGAGAACTAATTCATCCTGGATTTTAATAATCACAGGGAGAGGAAGGCAGAAAAAGGAAAACAAATAAAAGGTCATTCTTTTCTGACCTCTTGGAGTGCACACCAATCACAGCCCTCGTGGGCTAGAAATTTGATTTAAATACATATTCAAAAGGAGTACAGGTATTTACGCACAATGCTAGGATCCCACACAATTCAACCTCTCTTTTGCCCCTAACCAGGTGACACGTCTACTATTATAAAAAAAAAAAATTGAGGGCAGGGACGGAAGAATTAGAGAGAAAAATAAAAAGGCAGCATGCACTGGTTGAACAGCATGATGACACACAGAAACAACTGGAATGGCTGAGGACAAAAAGTAGATCAGGACTTCAGGCAGCACATTCAAACAAATGGAAGCATTACAGCAGGAAGCTGGTAAGCTTAACGGTTGTCATAGTAACCAAGGCCTAGTTGAATAACAGAAACCTGCAGGGCAGGAAAGGGTTCAGAGACAGAAGCAAAACGTGGGTCCCACCACCTGCTCTTCCACCCTCTCTTTTGTTGCTAAAATCTTTTGAGACAATTTGTACAGGCGCTAGAGTTTCGTACACGCACCGCAGGCGTCTCCCTTTCTTGAGCGTGGCAGCATTGCTGCATGGCGGCATCGTTGGTACAGCACTGCCACCCTGTTTGTTTTTGAGAGAAGGGCCGCTTCATGGGCACTGCCAACAAAACACAGCAGAAAGGGAGCCTGGGCCAAGAAGCTGAACGCAAGAGAGTATGGCGCACGGGCCTCCTGCTGCAGCAACTTAAGTCCTATCCAACTCTAGAGGCATCAATACACTCGTCCCCTCTCAACTGCTCAGTCTGGATTTATTCCAACCTTTGCTTCCCTCTCCTACTCCGCAACCACGGGTGCTGCCCAATGGAGGGGGTTGAGACTTCAACGTGCCAGGCTTCCTTTCTGGCCAGTCCAGAGTTCCCGCAGCTCCACCTTGCAGCCCAAGTCCCTCAAGGCAGCTTTGGCCACGTCATCACAGTCCCGGTGGGCTGCCCGGGCTTCGGTGATCAAGTTCTCAGCTCCCATCTCCAGGATGGGCTGGGAGAAGTCCTGAGTATGCGAGACCAAGTTGCGAATCAGCATGCAAGCTTGCTTCTGGAGAGAAAAGGAAGAAGGAAAAAAGACAGATGTGATCATCCAGGACTAATAGAGTCTATAATAAACTTTATTTTTAGTAAGCCAGTTTGGTCTCCTGGCTAAGGCACCAGGCTAGAAACTGGGAGACCATGAGTTCTAGTCCCACCTTAAACATGAAAACAGCTGAGTGACTTTGGGCTAGCCATGAGGGGACTGAGTTCTAATCCTGCCTTAGGCATGAAAGCTGGCTGGGTGATTTTGGGCCAATCACCAGGAGACTGTGAGTTCCTCACTATAGGCATGAAAGCTGGCCTGGTGACTTTGGGCCAATCACCAGAAGTCCGTGAGTTCTAGTTGTACTTTAGGCATGCTTTGATATCACGAATAAGCTACCCTCGGCGGGGTTTTGGGATAATGACCAAAAGTATTTGGATAAGGGTTAAAATTATTTAATAAGTACTAGTCACAACCTGAACACTTTATTTATTCATTCATTTATATTTCATATTTCTAGACTGCCCATCTTCCTCAAGTACAGTACTGTGCATTTTATCACCCTTCTTCGATATAATGCAGTCTCTGATGGGTTTTCAGAGAGTTTTAAACCTGACTTTTCCCACAGGTTTCAAATGGATATGCTCTTAATTGTTTTTTTGCAGACTGGGGGTTTATTTAAACAGAGTACTTATTTTGCTCCCAGGCAACAGTAAGTATTTATTTATATTTTTAATCTTACTGGCAGAACAGTAAGGCCTCCAAGAGTTCAGAATATAAGCCCAGCAAATAAATAAATACATTTTTAAAAAATTAAAAAATAGATTTAAACATTGGTTTTAAAGAGAAAAAAAATCCAGTAAAATTGGCAGGGGAAGGACACGGAGGTCTTGCAGTTATCTAGTGCAGTGTTTCTCAACCTTGACAACTTTAAGATGAGTGGACTTCAACTCCCATAATTCCCCAGGCAGCATTGACTACTGATCTAGTGGTCAAGAGGAATTAGCTGGTGTTTCCTGTTTCCTTTTGCAATCTCAAGCTATTTGCAGCCCTACACATCCATTCCCAGGGGACAGTCCTGCCACGAGGCTTTCTCAGGTATGGAAACAGGGTAGTCAGAAAAGCTGCGCAGGGATGATGAGAGGTCTAACAGAAAGAAGGCCTGGCCATAACCAAAACCCATAAAAGTTATTTGACAGCACGCTGGAAATGGGAAAGGAAAAGAGGAATGCCTTTCATAGGAAAAACAGGAAGGCAGCTTCCAGCAGACATTTCTATGAGGGAAAAATCAGATTGTTGCCATAGCTACAGATCAGTTCTATAGCATGGTTTTTCTGTTTTGCCAAAGCAGCACTCCCTTTTTGTGTGTGTTTGTGTCTGTCTGTCTGTCTGTCTGTCTGTCTGTCTGTCTGTCTATCTATCTATTCATTCTATCTAATCTATCTAATCTATCTAATCTAATCTATCCTATTTATCCCATCTATCCATCTATCCCTCTATCCATCTATCCATCCATCCCTCCATCCATCTATCCATCTATCCATCCATCCATCCATCCAT
>QLTV01009056.1:1341045-1360148 GCA_003457575.1 Thermophis baileyi
GATACTGTGTTGTCTAGTATTGTAAGAGGTTGTAGTATGGGAGGATTTCTCCTAAAGTCTACCACCATTTCTACGGTTTTGAGTGTTTTCAGTTCCAGATTGTTCCGGTCGCACCACGAGGCTAGTTGTTCAACCTCCCATCTGTATGCAGATTATCATTGTCTCGAATGAGACCAATCACTGTTGAAACATCTGCAAACTACAGAAGTTTAACAGATGTATCGTTAGAGATGCAATCATTGGTATATAGAGAGGAGAGAGCACACAGCCTTGGGGGGCCCCTGTGCTAATTGTACAGGTATCTGATGTGATTCTGCTTAGCTTCACCGGCTGCTTCCTGTTTGTTAGGAAGCTTATGATCCACTTACAAGTGTGTTCAGGTACTGCTAGCTGGTTTAGCTTAGTTAGAAGAGCGTCTGGAATGATGGTATTGAATGCTGAACTAAAGTCTACAAAGAGGATCCTTGCGTAGGTCTTTGGAGATTCAAGATGTTGTAGGATGTAGTGCAGAGCCATATTAACAGCATCATCTGATGATCTGTTTGCTCGGTATGCAAATTGCAGGGGGTCTAACAGTGGATTCGTGATGGTTTTCAAGTGGGAGAGCACTAGCCTTTCAAAGGTTTTCATAACTACAGATGTTAGAGCAACTGGTCTAACATCTAACAGATGTTAGACCATGTCATATAAACATGACAAAATAAATAAATAAATACAAAATTATGTATATACCCACATATATTATATGACACAGAGAAACGAGACAATCTAGTTCGGATGTATGCAAGCAAAGTCTCCTACCAACACTAGCAGAGATGCCAAATAAGGGAACAGATCTAGCAGTAGCTAATTAGACCACTTGAAAAAGAGCTACTTTCTCCAGGTACAAACACTCCCATGTTCTCAACCTACCTGTGGGCTGCCAAGATGGCGACTCATGGCCAAAATAATGAGATCAGTCCCTCCTGCATTGACAATGGCATCTTTTACATCATCATTGCCTGCGATGGCCCGGATGGCACTGAGCACCTGTTTCACCAGTTCCTACAATTTGTAACAGAATGAGAAAGAGTCCTTAAGAAACCCAGAATACGTATGGGAGTTTAAAAAATAAAATAAAATAAAAAGAGCTACATATTTGCGAGAGATAAAAGCCATAGCAAGATCCCTCTCTCCAGAGACCTTCAGTCTCTGGATAAAAGTGAAATACTCAGTAGAATAATAGCAATAGCACTTAGACTTATATACCGCTTTACAGTGCTTTACAGCCCTCTCTAAGCGGTTTACAGAGTCAGCATATTGCCTCCAACAATCTGGGTCCTCGTTTTACCCATCTCGGAAGGATGGAAGGCTAAGTCAACCTTGAGCCTGGTGAGATTCGAACTGCCAAATTCTGCTGGCTGCAGCAGGCAGCAGAAGTAGCCTGCAGGACTGCGTTCTAACCACTGCGCCACAGCGGCTCATAATCAAAAATGTGGATAGTCCTTTATTACTACCACTGAAAAAGCTATCTATAAATTATTTCTGTTCATGTAAAGTCAGGTGTGCAACTTGTGGGACACATGTGAGAACTCCCTGCCCTTAAACAACTTTTATACCAGAGGTAACCTCGGCCAATATTCTTTATTCCCCTTTGGCGAAATTAGGAGTAAAAACAGTACCATCAAATGCTCCAAAAAACTATTCCAGATGGGGCTGATCAATGCCTGTCCCCCATTCCTGGCATATTTTATATAGCGATATGGGTGACATCATTCTTCAAGACCTCAAGCCTCCATTTTGTACTTTTAACCCCACCAGTCCCAAATAACTGAGCAGAAAATTTTGCCTCCATCATTCCAGTGACAATGAAAAAAAGGATGCTCTCTCTGCAACAAGGGATGAACGCTCAACTTATTTTTCATGCGCAGAGAGACCATTTTGAAATCAATACACAGTGGGCCTCCATGTTCTTAGACACGTGAGACCAGGATTGCTACTGTGTGATTCAGAGTGTTATAGGAATCCAATCACTTGACTTTGAATGTCAAAAGCTATCAGCTTCCACTGGGCTCCTTTCATGGGCTTGCAAATTCTCTTGTCACAGACACTTCCACATGGGTGACCCTTCTCTTGGTACTCTGCGGTGGGAGACACACTAAAAGTATAATGTAAGCCTTGAAACAGGCTTTAACTGTTTTAAGATACCTCCTTTCCCACAATCAAAACCTATGCCCTTACTAGTAGCTGGATACCCGTGCTTTGCTACGAAACTATGTGATCGGGCTTGATAAATTGACAAAGCTTAAAAATTAATGAGTAGTTACGATCGGGCTTCATACATTGACACTTAAAGCTTGAAAATTTATGTAGAATGTGTAACTCCTTAGCATCAGAGCGTGATAATATAAGGCAACTGGCAGTTGGAACAGAGTTCTTTTCAGGTGGGGAGGGGGAGTAGAACGTCTAACTCCTTAGCAGCAGAGCGTGTTAATATAATACTGTATAAAAAATACTAATGATCTGATGGTCATTTCGAAAAATCCTTTCTTAGCGAGCACCTAGAAGCCAAGAGGAATATACGTGCCAAGTTTCAAGTTTGTAGGCTTTACAGTTCTGGAGATTTCGTGATGAGTGGTATTTGGCTTTTATATATGCCCTTATTAACAGCACCCTTGTTACTTCCAAAACGGACAGAAAATATGGGAGAGTCAGCTGACAAACTAAGACAAGTTGGATTATTTCAAAAATAAAGAAGAGATGGAAACTAGTCAGCTAGTCAAGTTGTCCATTAGGTAGGGCAAAATGAAAACTTAAATGCATCAATGCTTGAACCCATTCTCTTTAAAATGAACTTGTTCTGGATTAACTACAGTTGTCTATGGAGATTCTCAGTCATCCAGTCACTGTTGTCCCAAAGGTGCTTTTTCAAAAGGCAACTGGACTTTCTTTGTTTTTCACTGAAGACGTTTCGCTTCTCATCCAAGAAGCTTCTTTAGTTCAGTTCTTCAGAAGTGAAGCAGCTTTTTGAATGAGAAGGGAAACATCTTCAATGAAGAACAAAAAAAAGTCCAGTTGCCTTTTGAAAAAGCACCTTTGGGATTAACTACAGTTGATTCTTTTGGTTACGGCAAATTTTGTTCAGTATGCATTATTCATTCTTGGTTCATGACTTTTCTTGTGAACTTATCTAAGTGGTTTCAGCCTTGCTGAAGGGGGTGATAGCTGACAGTTAAGAGCCCTGAGAACTATGACATTGCTTGTTCCTGAGCCATAGTTTATTAAGCAACATGGGGTATCAACATTCTGTTTGAAGACATGGATAAGCCGAGGTGTATGAGCCGAGGTGGCGCAGTGGTTAGAGTGCAGCACTGCAGGCTACTTCAGCTAACTGCTAGCTGCAGTTCGGCGGTTCAAATCTCACCGGCTCAAGGTTGACTCAGCCTTCCATCCTTCGGAGGTGGGTAAAATGAGGACCCAGATTGTTGGGGGCAATATGCTAACTCTGTAAACCGCTTAGAGAGGGCTGTAAAGCACTATGAAGCGGTATATAAGTCTAAGTGCTATTGCTATTGCTATTGCTATAACTACTGTACTGACCATTAGTGTTCACTATACTAGGCTAAAGAAACGAAATAATCTGTTGCAGTCATGGTGTTTATTGCTATCTTAGTACCTGGTGGTCAATGCAGTCTGCCAACAGTGCCACTATGAAGTTTAAGCCTCCAAGGTCCATGATCTCCTGGCAAAATTCATTCCGAACAGACAAGCGTGCCAGAGTGGCACAGATTTCACTCAAAACACTACAGTCATCAGTGAAGGCTGAGCAGGAGAGAAAAAAAGACAAAGCATCAGTACGGTTGCCTGTGCAGTACAGGTAGTCCTCAACTTATGATAATAATGGAGCATGTCCATCATGGTTTAAGTTGTGACTATTTTATAAAAAGAGTTGGACAAGTGACCAATCTGATTTAGAACGTTTTTTGCAGTTGTTATTAAGCAAATGTGATGGTTGTAAAGTGGCAGTCATTAAGCAAATCCTGCAGTTGTTAAGCAAGCCAATAGTTTTCATTATGGGTGAGGTTTTGCCAAAAACCAGAAGTACTGTATTTTTCGGACTATAAGATGCACCAGTGTATAAGACGCACCAGGATTTCGAAGAGGTAAGTAAGAAAAAAAAGTTTTTGTCCTCCCTGGCCCCCAGGAGCACTCTGCAGGCCTCCCAAACCCTCTGTGTGCCCCATTTTTGTGAAAAACGGGCCAGTTTTTGCAAATAACGGGGCACGCAGAGGGTTTGGGCGGCCTGCAGAGTGCTTCTGGGGGCTGGGGGAAGGCAAAAATGCCCCCGTTTTTGCAAAAAAGGCCCGTTTTTTATAAAAACGGGGGCGTTTTTGCTTTTCCCCAGCCCCCAGGAGCACTCTGCAGGCCTCCCAAACCCTCTGTGCGCCCCGTTTTTGCAAAAAACAGGCCGGGCTTCGGGAGGCCAAAAATGGCTGTATTCGGTGTATAAGACGCACCAACATTTCCACCTTCTTTTAGGGGGGGAAAAGGTGCGTCTTATACTCCGAAAAATACGGTAAATGCTAGTTATTGGCAAAACTGTTGTAACACATGGCCACATGATGTTGCAAACAGCCATAAATGCGGTTGTGTTGCCAAGTGCCCAATGTTCAGTCACGGACTGCAAGGGGGAGAGGGTCATGGCCATCAGAACTTCAAATCCAGGTCGTTAAGTAGCCCCATCAGAACTCTGCACAGTCACTGAGTGAGCAGTCATATGTTGAGGACTATCTGTACAATACCACAGAAGTGACAATAAAGCATGGTGCATGAGAAGGGCTTCAGAATCCGGGTCCCTGAAGTGCTCATTAACAAATACAAATAAAAGTCATACTTTTTAGCACCCATGGCTTTAGCTATGTGAAACTAAGTGCTAAGTCTAAGTGCTATTGCTATTGCTATTGCTAAACCAAGTGGTATCATTAAAAAAACTGATATGAATAAACGGTGGTGGAGATCTGTCAAACAACATGGAGACAGAAGCTAAACATGCCCAATTAATAAAATTTCTCATGGCTGGGGGGGAAAGGCAAGGGGTCTTTGTCCCCTCAGCAACTTGCAAAAAGCAGTTTAATGTCAGGTGCAAGGAACCAGAACAACACCGTGAGATGATCAGAGTTACTTCTTTTTTGCTGCTAACCTATTTAACAAGAATCTCACCGGATTGCTGCCTTCTCTTGGGGGGGGGGCAGCAGCCAGATAAGGGCTTCAGGAATTTGGGGGGGGGGGGGGCAGGGCTGCATTTCTGNGGGGGGCAGCAGCCAGATAAGGGCTTTAGGAATTTGGGGGGGGGAGGTCAGGTCTGCGTCTCTGCAAGGGCTCTTAGCTTGCCAGCCTCCTCCCTTCTCCTCCCACTACAGCTGGAGATTACAGCACATTTAAGGGGGTGGGGAAAGAAGTCATACAGAAAGAGAAATAGTGGGCCTGTATTATGCAATTGATGTCCCTGTCCTGGAGCATAAAGAAAGAAAGAGAGAGAGAGAGAGAGAACATGTGAGCAGGGAAATGTTTTGTTTTTTTTACCTTTGGCTGCCTCTATCAGGATTCCCAAGCCGTTATGCTCAGTCACAATCATCCTGGCATGGTCATGGGCATGGCCAAAGGGCACCCGGATGTCATCATCAAAGGTCATGATGCGGAGCCCTGAACAGGCCTCCCGGACCACGTCTGCCCGGTCCCCGTGCCGGACTATAGCCTTAGCCAGTAGGGCAAGGATGCCCCCTTTCACAAGATCCTGACGATTCTGTTCATGTTTCAGGCAAGCATATCGGATGCAACGGACGCCAGCCAAAGTGAGGTCAGCATCATCTCTGCTCTCCTGGAGCACTCGCAGCAACAGCTCCTGCCCGGGCACATCGAGGAGGTCAGGTTGGCCATCCAGGAGGGCAGAGAGGGCTTGGAGGGCTTTTAAAAGGGAGCATCGCTCTTCCGAGGCCAGCCGGCAAGCAGCCAGGACTGCAGGGTAGGCACCTTTCTGGGCAGCCAGGTAACGGACCGACAGCTCCTGTCTGCACTGCCTGGCAAAGTTCACCAAAGATTCATCCACCTTGCTCGAATCCGCATCGATGACGGCTTTCTGGAGACAGTCCAATATCTATAGAAGACAAAGGGAAAAAAAGAGAGTGGAATCTTGCCTTATTCTCTGCACTGCATCTTCCTCCTCTTCGATTCTGCAGTCATTTGGAAAAAACATCTAAAACCCTTTCCAGAATTGGAGGATGCACAGATGGCAGAGGCTTCAGTCCCTTCTGTTCATTTGCATCTTTTCTTTCCATGTTTTGCATGCTTTCTCACCACCATGCCTCTCTGTTTTTCTTTAAACCCTAGGATTTCTAAAGCAGCTTTTAAAATATTCCATTATTTGCCATTTTTTTTTAAACTCTAGATATTACTTTTACTGATCTTATGCAAACAACCTTATGAGGCCTGTTTGAAAAAAGGTACTTGTGAATACTTTTAATACATACATAAGCAACATACAATATCAGGTTAAAGAAGGCTAGCTCATGGAGCTTCTACATTTTAAGGCAATTTATACCAAGATTTAGCTTCCAATGAGTCCCAAAGGTGCTTTTTTCAAGAGGCAACTGGACTTTCTGATTTCTTTCCCAGAAAGTCCAGTTGCCTCTTGAAAAAAGCACCTTTGGGACAACCATGACCTGGATGACTGAGAATCTCCAGACATTTAGCTTCCAATGAGCAAGCAATAAATGAAGGGAAAACTGTATCCACAGTGCTGTGTTTATGAGTCCCTAGAGCTACCTGCTACCTGATCTACCTGGAAATAGGAAGGTGAGCTAATTACATCTATGCATTGGATCTGATGGACAATCCCTAGCCCTTTCCTGAAGAGCATCATCTCACTCACCTGTAAAATCATGTGCTTCTGTTCTTGACCATTCTCTGAAGCTGGACTGGGTACCATCTTTACTATATTACTTAAATCTACGCCTAAAGGAGAGATAAAAATGATGTATCAGCCTGAGTATTTCTAGAGCAATTCTCCTATTGTGCCCCTCTAAATGCATTGGATTTTAGGTCCCATAAGATTAGCCAAGATCCCAATCTGATAAAAGCTGTACTGAAGACTGACCATGATGGGCAAAAGCTTTTTTTAAAAAAAATTAGGAAAACTTCTCCACCACCTAAAAAAAAGTTCACTGAGGAACTTCTTGACAATTAAGATATTTGGTATTATCAATTAGTAACTTATTTTCTCTTTGGGGTGACTATATGGGCAAGGCAAATGACTTTTGTAAGATGGTGCTCAAATTATACCAGCATTTTGGGGAATGGCTATACTGTATTCACACAATAACATTTTGATATACTGAGACTATTTTAACAATACTTATTTTAAGAATAAAATTCAGATCATTTTCATATTGGGGATTTTTTTCCCCTGATTGCCATAACCCACACCGATTTTCTTGGGAAGCCAAGTCAGGGTGGGACTCACATAATTTTGGTTCGCCCAGCAGCACCAAAAATGTGAGCGCACGCGCCTCGTCCGCACATGCGCACAACCTTCCGCGGATGTGCTTGGCTCGCACGCGCTGCTTGAAAACGTGGCAGCGCTCAAAGACCGCCCTCGGTGTCAGCGCTGGTGAGCTGAGCTGTTGTTTAGCGCAGCTGAGGCGCGGCAATCCGCTCTGCTGCGCAAATCAGCTGAGGTAAAAACAGAGGGAATATAGGACAGAAAACGGCGGGGGCGGGGCCAACCAGAGGTGGTATTTGCCGGTTCTCCGAACTGGTCAAAATGGCCACTACCGGTTCGCCCGAACCGGACCGAACTGGCTGAATACCACCTCTGAAGTGACTGCTGGAATAGGTGCCTATGTCTAAAAAGATGACATTTCATGTAGGTCAATATTCCCATCCCTTCATACCATACCTTGAGATTCAAACTGCTGGATGGCTTCATTCAATGCCTCTTCCGGATCCATTCCAAACTCGATGATATTTTCCTGTACCACATCATCAAATGTCTCTTGGGAAATCCGCTTGGCTGCCATGTTGGCCTGCAGACAAGAAAGTTAGCTAGATATTTTATATGGAGGTAGATAATTTTTTAAAAAAGTAAAAGGAAACCTGGCATAATAAAGTAAATTAAGCCAGGAAAGTATGAGCAGAGAAGTATGGATAGTTACTCCCCCCTCTCCCAAAAGCCAAAATTCAAGGCCATGCAATGTTGCAGGAAGAAAACAAGCCTTATTTTCATACAAATCATAATGAATAAGTGGAATTCCTCACCACAAGGTAAGGCAATGGCCCTATTTTGCAGACCTTTTAGAAGTCAGAACATATTTATTGCAGGTATTAGCAACTCTAGAATAATAGAAATCCCAGATACAGGGTCATAGCTCAGCTGTTGGGAGCAACAGAAGGGAACAGACAAGTCCTTGGTACTCTCTAAGCTTGCTTGTTTTCTTGCAGACATTTCATTACCCAAACTAGGTAACATCATCAGTGCTAGTCCATAATCCATATTTTAGCTACTGGGAACTACGATGGGTGGGAAGATACTGGACTAGATGGCCTATAGGCAATCTTACGATTACCGTGAACTGGGACGTCATTTATATTTTCCTAATAAATTAATAAAAATTGTTCTCATTTTTTTTTTCAAGTATGGAAACTGAACATCTTCCCCAACCATAGTATTTCCACAGTGTTCCTGCTTTGTTGGTGTCTCATTGTCTCCAAAACTATGTCTACCACCTAATCTGACCACACATAAATTCACACAACATACTGGTTATTGAATTAACCCTTTTTCTGGATACACACGATAGACAAAGCCATAAACAAAAAACAAACAAAAAAGGTTAGTACTAGTCTAGATTTACCAAGCTAGGAATGTATCTTCCAGGTCTTTATCTAGCCTGGAATTTTTATATTTGGAGAAGAACTAGACGTAGTAGACTACTACATATACCTTAGCCAACAGATCTCAATGGAAGGTGATACAAAAAAGGAAATTGAATGGCGTATTACCCTGTTTCCCCCAAAATAAGACATCCCCTGATAATAAGCCCAATCGGGCTTTTGAGTGCATGGCAATAAGGCTAAGCGCTTATTTCAGGGTTCAAAAAAATATAAGACAGGGTCTTATTTTCAGGGAAACACGGTAAATGTGGTTGGCAGGCATTTGGCAAGTTGTGTAATTTTCAAGAACAACCTTCCCCCTATTGCCTGAAAAGTTTTCGATCAATGTATGCTACCTGCTCTAACATATGCCACGCAACATGGACACTAACCTCATATTCGATACAAAAGCTACGAGTGGCGCAAGGAGCCATGGGAAAGATACATGCTCGGCATCACAAGACAAGATAGAAAGACCTGCACATGGATTAGAGAACAAACAAAAATATACGATGCCACCAAGAGAGTAAAATAATGGAAATGGGCTGGTCACATAGCAAGAAGGACTGACGGCAGGTGGACCAAGGCAGTCATAGAATGGATCCCACTTGATAAAAAGCGTCCACGAGAGACACCTAAAACAAGATGGATCGATGACATCAGCAAATATTGCAGGCCCAATCGGCAAAAGAAAGCTCAGGACCGTATCGGTTGGAAACCTACGGAAGAGGCCTTCATCCTGCAGTGAATACACAATGGCTAAAATGATGATGAATGATGATCTAGCCTGGTAAAGCATCCTACATGAGCACAGATATGTATGTCCAGATGTAAGAGGAATTTATATATACCCTCTGTCGCGCCGTTTTCACCTGGTGGGTTTTAAAGCCCAATCTCTGCGGCCTTCAGTTGAAAGCGACAAGAGAAGGGGAAAAGGTTACATAACACCCAGGAAATCAGCCGCCAGATTCCTCTTCAAAGTATCCCCCATGCTGCTCTTCCGCTGTTAGAGCAATTATTTTCTATTGGTTTTTTGTATTTGTACTGTTTCATCAGAGATTCTACCCTAACCAACCAATGCATCTGATGAAGTGAGATGCCGCTCACAAAAGCATATGACTTTTAATAAAATGTGTTGGTCAGAGAAGGTGCTACCAGACTCCAGATTTTTTGCCATTACAAACTAACCTGGCTCACCTTCTATAATCTATAGAGACTCTAGGGTGATTTCCATAAAAGAGGGACGAGTAGTGGAAGAGAGAGAGAGAGAGAGGGACAGAGAGAGAGAGAGAGAGAGAGAGAACATGACATCATCCTCAACCCCATCTAGTCATCCCCGCTCATGGGGCACTTTGTTCCGAAAGCGCTACAGAAAAAGAATATGTTGACATCCTTCTTAAATGTTGGGGGGGTGGGAGTCATCACATTTAGGGTGGAGGGAACTGTTGCAGAATGAGGGGCTGCAACTGAGCTCTGCGTCCTGGCCCACAATTCTTAAACCTCTGGGCAGGGGATCAAAATATGCCTTTCCAGCCATGTGTACAGGATAGGCAGATTCTACTTGAAGAAGACAGTTCCAGAAGCAGCAAAGGCCCAGCATATGATCAATAAAAAATAAGGCTCTATTCACTGGTTTTCAATCTGGAAAAAAAAAAAGATACAAGCGCAGTAAAAAGGAGCCGGGGACAGAGAAATAAAAAGTAAACACTTCTGAAAGCTAAATAATAGAACGAAGAGCTGGAAAGGAAACAGTTTGGGAACAGACAGTCCCAGTTCCTCACCTTATCTTTTTGCTGCAGTTTGATTTAATGGCTGCTAGCTGGGAAAAAGGCTGAGAAGGAGAAAGCCCAGAGCAGCTGATCTTTCATTTGAAGTGAGAGGAGACCAGATCATGCTTGAGAGAGCACTGATCTCAGCTGATGCAAAGAAGAAAAGCACCTCTGTATTTCAACGCTGACCAGAATAGCCCCCCCTCCCTCCAAAAAAGAAGGTGCAAGAGAAACAGGCTAAGCTATGCCAAAGGTGGTTTGGCAGAATGCCCAAGGAGGTTATCCCTGTGAGAAGAACCATGTTGGAAATTTCCTCCCCAAATATGGCTTAACATCGACCATGCTACTAGCATCGCTAAATGATCTGCATTTCAGTACAACCATGATTTAAACACAATCAAGGAAAGACATTTGTTTATACTACGGATTACAATGAAAAATTGTAATCCATCCATAGGCTGCTGTTCAAATGTATACTGCTTGCTGTAATGCTGAAGAAATACCAAACAAGACCTTTATGGTTTGCAGAAATGGCTTCCAATTTTGCTGCCCCCACGCCATTTTCTGGACTTCAGATCTGCATTGCATTTATGAATACTGTGAATTAAGGACTTCTGTCCTGATCTTGTTGCATATACATGCTTTAAGGAAAAGCAGTCACATACCACAGAAACCAATATTACGTATTTTATTCTTTACAAGCATTCTTGCTATAAACTATGGGAAATACTATAGTAGACAGTCTACTCACACAAGGATGTAAGCATTACCACCATCGCCTGCCTTTGCAAATAGCCACTATTAATAATGCAGCTATTATCATTTGCCTTACTGCATTTCATTTCTCTGACCTCACTTTTTATTCTTCTTTCCATTCACACACACACACATTGTTCAGCAAGACATTTCATGCATCTGATATTACATGCTAGACTGTAATACCCCATAAGACATTTGCCCCAAAGATATATGCTTATTTTTTTAGAGAGCATAGCAATCTAACATTTATTTATTTGCAAAGATGACCCAGGTAAATTAAGCTGCTTATTAATATTTGGGATCAACCTTCATGAATGGAATTAAATGCTTCTGAAATTCACTGTGGGCAACTGACATACTCAGAAAGACAAGGTCATCCATCAGAACATAGTATCTAAATGACAAGCTATCAATACACCACCCTGACAGTATTTTTTTTTTAAACTGCTCTTGTTGTGTTCAGACTCAGTTCTCCTCTCTGTGTACTGGATATTTATTTTATACAGTTTTTAAGAAGAGATTGGACAACCATTTGTCTGAAATGGTATAGGGTTTCCTACCTGAGCAGGGGGTTGGACTAGAATACCTCCAAGATCCCTCCCAACTCTGCTAATATTCTGCTATTAAGTAAATGTCACATGAAAAAGCACATATTCTAAAAAGTAAGTATTGTGTTCGATCGTGGCTTTGCAAATCAGCCCAGGTTCACCTTACTTCTCACTACTCACTGCAGCTCCAGAAAAGACTGTTGCAGAGTGTTGGGGAAAGGGAGCCTCTAGAACTGGAGATATGCTATGGAATGTCATAATGTCATAAAAATACCTACTTTGCAATAATGGGGGCACATATTTGAAATATTAGCCTCCACTTATTAAATGAAACCATTGTGGTTCCTTGCAATATTTAAAATACAACAAAATGCAGGAATGACTGGGAAACTGCAAAAATATACATCCCAGTTGTTAATTCCCTGAATGTTAGGCAAATGTTTTTCTGTAATGCATTGCTAGCGGAAAGCAAGCATCACATCTTCTAATATTGCTACTGAGACCTTTCCTATCAAAGAAGTCTTATCTGAGTGAAGATTTGATTCCAAAGATAATTACTAAGCAATAAAAGTTTGTGGTCTCCTATTTGTTAGAATTACAGATTTGTATCGCCTCCAAAGGAACCTTTAATCTAAACTGATCATGTGCCATCAAGTTGGTATCGACTTTTAGCAACCAACACAGGTTCTCTCCATGATTTGCCTAAATAGGTGTAGTGTTTTTTTTTTCTAATCCAACTTTGTATTGGTAAATGAACCATACTTTATTTTCATCCTACTGCTAGCTATCAGAAATCTCACATACAAGGCTGATTAATCCTTGACCACACAGGTTTACAAAAATCATATTATGAAGTTTACATACACTACAAATCACCTTGTGGCCCAGGAAGCCATCACCTCCCCAGGATCTTTTAAGATTCAGCTGAGGGTTCAAAACAGAGAAGACTCTGAGGTTGTTAGGGAGGATAAGGAGGGACGGGAAGGAGCAGAATTAGGTTTTCAAAAATAAAAAGGGATGTACAGGTAGCCCTCGACTTACAACAGTTCATTTAGTGACTGTTCAAAGTTACAACGGCATTGAAAAAAGTGACTCACGACCATTTTTCACACTTACAACCGTTGCAGCATCCCCCACGGTGACGTGATTTACATTTGGATGCTTGACAACCGGTTCATATTTATGACGGCTGTAGTGTCCCGGGGGGGGGGGGGTGTCACGTGATCCCCTTTTGTGACCTAGTCAATGGGGAAGCCAGATTCACTTAACAACCGCGTTACCAACTTAACAACCGCAGTGATTCACTTAACAAACAGTACAAGAAAGGTCGCAAAATGAGGCAAAGCTCACTTAACCAATTTCTCACTTAGCAACATAAAATCGGGGCTCCATTGTGGTCGTAAGTCGAGGACTACCTGTGCTGTATATGTGATACTGTACCTCAAGGTCAGCAGCCCTAGAGGCTGATAGGGGGAAAAAAAAGGAAGTGAAATAATACAGAGAATGAAAAATCGCCTCCCAGGGCACGCAAACAGCATCCACTCTTTCCTCTCTTTTGACGTTAAGCCTGTGGCTTTTAACCATTCCGACTGGAATAAAGAACCCTGCCCAAGCACGCCTGCAAGCAGACGGTATTCCTTCTCGTTAGGGTCCTCGCGGAGGAATAGCAAAGGGACCCCCCACCCCCACCCCAAAAAGGGGCGAAAAAGAACCCCCCCCCAGCTCGCTTACCTGCTCCGACCCTCCTCCTCGCTCGCGACAAGCCCGTCGCTGCTGCCAGGAAACCAAGAGTCGGCGGTGCGCAAAAAAAAAAAAAGACGCGTTAAGTGTAGCAACTGCGGCGACGCGTTCTTTTTGGCCGCATCTCGCCACCGTACAATTTAGGCCACGTGGTGCAGGGAAAAAAGCGATTTCGCCAATGGCAGCGCAGGGAAAGGGGAATTTGAAGTACGCATGCGTACGTCAGCACGTTCCCCCCCCCGGGTTTTAAAGGAACGTGGGACGGACGTTAATGGAAGCTTCTCAGAGCTGAACTGCAAACCCCCCCCCCCCCAAAAACCCGCCGAAACTTTAAGAGGTAGCCAGCATCTCTATCTCTTTGCTGCCACCTAGTGGTTGTCCGAATTTTTGCAAGTCAGATATGATGGGCTAAAGTTGTTAAATTGACGAAATAACTGTGTTTGCACGTTGGAAAGCAGCTGCTCCAAATTCTTTTTTAAAACGGTTTGAGGAAGATGACTTGATGGGTTTTTTTTTTTTGAAAGATTACCTTATTTCTGCCACCCACGGAGTTTCTCGGAACAAAATTTTCTCCGTTCAGCGCTTCGCGCGTGCGCAGAGTGGCGGCTAACTTGAGAAGCCTTTTGCGCATGCGTTATTGGATAGCGTCACTTCATATCCCTTAACGAGCGCCTCTTGTCGCGCGTGCGCACGAAGTCGAGTCTGAATTGAAGACGGGATATTTTTTATTTTTTTTAAAATAAAAAGGGCCGGGCGAGTTAGAAGAACCTGATCGATGCTTTCTCCGCGTGCAAAAGAGAAAGTGCAAATCCGCCGCCGCAGAGAAGCAGCCCCGGCGCGTCCGGCCAGGCCGGCGAGAGGGTAGAGGCGCTCGGCGCGTGCGCAGAAGGAGCCACCGGCCGCTGGTTAATGGAGGTTGCTTTATGCTAGAGGTTGACGACGAGGCTGCTTCTCTTCTTCCCCGTCGCTTGGTAAGCCGTGTGGGGGTAAAGCAGCAGCCGAAGTCGGAGCATTGGGCAAGAGCGGGGAGGAAATGGCAGAAAAGGCCTTCTTATTTTTCTCCCCCCCCCCTTTCCAAGAACCCCAGGCGTCTATATTGGAGGCTACAGGGAGGGCGAGGAAATGATATCTCCCCGTACAGGATTATCAACCGACCAAGAAAAAACAACAACAACCCAGCCTGGCCTTCTGCTCCTTTCTCTGCCTTCGGGAGGATCTTTCAGAAAATGCTCTTTTACGAGTCGATCAGTCGGTGGCTAGTTGGGAAGGATAAATATATATTTTTTTTTAAAAAAAGTAGGGTCTGTTCGTTGGGATTTAGGTTCTTCTTAAAGGGGCCGAAAATTAGCATACACAGGGAGTCCTCGACTTGCAGCCGTTCGTTTAGTGACGGTTCAAAGCTACAAGGGCACTGAAAAATAGGACTTGCGACCGTGTTTCATACTTGTTTCATACTTAACTGCCTTTGCAGCATCCCCATGGATCAAGTGATCAAAATGCAGATGCTTGGCAGTTGGTTTATATTTATGACCGTTGCTGTGGCCATGTGATCCCCCTTTGCGACCTTCTCACAAGCAAAGTCAATGAGGAAGCCGGATTCACTTAACCGGTTGCTAACTTTATCAATTGCAGTGATTCACTTAACAACAGTGGCAAGAAAGGTTGTAAAAAAATGGGGCAAAACTCACTTAACAAATGTCTCACTTAACAACAGAAATTTTGGGCTCAATTGTGGTTGAAAGTTGAGGGCTATCTGTATTTAACATTTGTCTGGCTTTGCGGTTCTTCTCGGCGCCCGCCAATGCTTTCCCCTCACCATGGGACCTAACACCGGTGTAGATCTGAGAGGAAAATGTTTAAGGATATGGCTTTTTAAAGAAAGCTTTCTATTACATTGCAGATCCTCCCCTCCAACCTAGCATCGTTTGGATGTACCGTATATAACCCTCATCACTTCTAGCATGCATATTCATTCTTTTTTAAATTTCTTTTTTAGTTTCTTGGTAACATTGCTGAAGACTAATTTAGAATCTTTTTGAACAAAGTGTTTACATGGAGGGGACTTGTCCTCAGTCCCTGTTCACTTTCTCTGAAAAGAGACCTAGCATTTGCTGTGGGTAACTTTGCCGGTGAGAATATTTTTTTAGCAAAGGGAATAATGAACTTGAAATTGCAAAAAATGAGAAATGTAAGATTTTGACAAAATCTTTTGTGGATCGATTAAATTTCAACGGCATTGTACTCAAATCTAAATAAAAGTGCCTTTCTGAAATACGGAAGAAAGGATGTAGGAAAATGATGTGGTGACCTAGGACTCTTAAAGGGGGCTGCATGAAAACTTCCACATTCACAAATGCCTTTTGCACAAACCCAGCATGAAGTCAGGATTCAAAATACAATATAATTGTAATTACTAATCTGACACCTAAAATAATCAAAGATTCAAAATACCCATGATATATAGCGTGTCTGTTAAAAGTAACGGTAAATGTCATTTTTAGTTGGAATACTTTGTTCATGGCCATAGGAAAAGCCATTAATTAAACTAATCATTGAACTCTTATTATTTATATCCTTGCAAATAATATGACATTTGACCCTCTTTGTTAGTCATTGTTTTCATACATGAGGGCATGATATATCCTCTCTTTTCAATGCTGAGGTACTGAGAGAAGTATTGGCCCCAGGTCACCCAGCTGGCTTTGTGCCTAAGGCAGGGCTAGAACTCACAGTCTCCCAGTTTCTAGCCTGGTGCCTTCATCACTACACCAAGGTGGTTCTTAGTTGATCATCTGGGTTCAAAATCAGACAAAGGAGCAGAGTACCAGTGGTTCTTCTTTGACTTGGTCTGAGTCCCCAGTTCTGGAAGAGTTATGATTTCAGAAAGCCAAGAAGTACATTGAGCAGATATGCACATTAGAAATTTCTCTCCTTTGCTGTGGCAAGAAGCCTCATCCCCCCCCCCCTCTGAGTCCCCAGTTCTGGAAGAGTTATGATTTCAGAAAGCCAAGAAGTACATTGAGCAGATATGCACATTAGAAATTTCTCTCCTTTGCTGTGGCAAGAAGCCTCATCCCCCTTGTAGTGGCAAGAATCCCTTTCCTCTTTCTGTCTTGTCTGTAATTAAACATCATGTAAAGTAAATTGGTTCTTGATATGTTAATGAATGTTATTGATTGGTTATTATTTTATTTTGGATTTCTGGAATTTATATGTTTCTTTAATCTCCTGTAGTAGAATAACAGAGTTGGAAGGGTTATGGTCCCGACAGAATTGGTTCTGTGGGAAGCCTCAGTTTGTAACCCACCTTGATCATGCTAAATATAATTGCATCATCGATCATACGACAATGATGTTATATTTAGTATGATCGAGGTGGGTTGCAAACTGAGGCTACCCACAGAACCAATTCTGTCAGGACCATATATATAACATATATTCACAATTCTTGTGAGAAAATAATTTGGTTGCATTGGGATTTTGGGAGGAAATTAAATGCCTTTCTACATGTTTTCTTCCTCTAATCTTGATGCAGTAAAGAGCAATGTTACTGAATTTAGATTTAGAGTTTCGATAGTGCTCTAAGCAAACTAATTTATTCAATGTAAACCAGAGTTCCTACAACTCTTACTTTTTATTCCATGTGGTTGATTCTTCCCACATAAAAAACAGCTCTGCTGAATTTAAGCAAGTCTGGGCTTGAATGGTTGATGATTTAGAAATCTTACTTAGACCTGTCTTTTGTGAAAGCTATAGGATAAAGAGATGTCACTGGCAAATGCATATTCTTAAGTTTCCTCACTTTTAGTTCCAGAGTCAAGATGGCCTCCCAACGGTTGACACGGGAGTCTTTCGATGCAATCATGCAGGCCAAGGCGAAACGATATCTGGACCGAAGTGATCCAATCGATGAGGCACTTCATCAACTTAGAGGTAGCACTGATTGTACAAATTATTTATTTGCTAAATTTATTTGCCACCTAACTCCTCGTGGGACTACTCTAGGCGGCTTACAATAATAAAAAGGAAGAAAATAAAAGGAGTGGAAACAGAACCGAAGTAAAATAATAGAACCATAAAATAAATAAAGAAAAAGGAACACAATGAGAATACATTGATTACGATAACCAAAAAGATGGACAGGTGGAGAGCAGAGCGCAAGGGGGAGGGAGGAGGAGTCTGCCATCAATTTAGCAGCCACCTCCAGTATAAAATTCCTTCATCTGGTCTCCAGGCCAACTGGCAGAGCCAGGTCTTTTAGGCTCCTGTGGAAGGATAGGAGGATGGGGGCAGGTTTTACCTTAGAGCAGGGTGTCAAACTCGGATTTCATTGAGGGCCGGATCAGGGTTGTGTTTGACCTCGGGGGGACTGGTGTGGGTGTGGCCAGGGTGGGCGTGGCCAGCTCGACATCACTCGTGTCGGCGCCTGTGGTGGCCCGAGCGCTTGCCAGCGAAAGCGGGTTCCGGAGCGCCGTTTTCGGCTGCCTTGGCCTCCTGCAACCCTCTGCCAGCGAAAATGGAGCTCGGGAGGGCCGCACGCGTTTTCACTGGCAGAAGCACCACAGGCCGGTCCTTCGCTGTTTCCAGGGAGGCCCCGCGGGCCAGATCTAAGTACCCCATGGGCCGGATCTGGCCCCCGGGCCTTGAGTTTGACAACCCTGCCTTAGAGGTAAGATATTCCAAGAGGTAAGCATTGCAACAGAAGGCTCTTCTGGGTCCTGATAGTTGGAGTTCTTTGACTGACGGGATTGGAAGTAGACCTTTCCAATCTTTATAAAATCAACTATTGCCACATAGGGTCCAACTCATAGGGGGGGACACACACTTGACCTGGTGTTTCTCTCGGGGCAATGGAGACATGATCTGGAATTAAGGGGTATAGATATTTCTCCCTTGTCGTGGTCAGATCATTTCCTGCTGAGGTTAGACTTTAGGGCGCTACTCCCCCATCGCAGGGAGGCGGAACCGATTAAATGGTTCCGCCCCCGGCGCCTAATGGACCCGGAAGGGTTCCAAAAGGAGCTTGGGGAGATACCTGACTCCCTTGTCCACAATCCGGCAGAGTCCCTGGTGGCTGCCTGGAGTAAGGCCTCCCTTGTCGTGGTCAGATCATTTCCTGCTGAGGTTAGACTTTAGGGCACTACTCCCCCATCGGAGGGAGGCGGAACCGATTAAATGGTTCCGCCCCAGGCGCCTAATGGACGCGGAAGGGTTCCAAAAGGAGCTTGGGGAGATACCTGACTTCCTTGTCCACAATCCGGCAGAGTCCCTGGTGGCTGCCTGGAATAAGGCGGCATCGGGGGCACTGGACCGGATTGCGCCTCTGCGACCTCTCCATGGCGATGGATCCAGGAGGGCTCCCTGGTTTACCGAGGAGCTT
>QLTV01009056.1:1375732-1419957 GCA_003457575.1 Thermophis baileyi
GACATCCAGTCCCACGCTCGCCGCCTACGGCGCCCCCAAAATAATAAGCCCCCCCCCCCGATAATAAGGCCGAGGCCATATTTCGGGGGTCAAAAAAATATAAGCCCCTGTCTTATTTTCGGGAAAACACGGTACATATGTCCATGTGCGCATGCCTCCACACCTTCTCAGCCCTGTTGTGGAGGGGTTCAGCCTTCCACAACAGTCCCAGTTTCTCATGTCCCCCCTTGGGAACATTAATTGCCCACTCCTGATGTAGACTGATATTGCTGGAGTATCAGCCTACAGAAATCTGAAACGTCTGAGCATTTCTGACAAATGGCTTTCTAACCTCCGCTTGAAAAGGGGAGCTCACCCCATCTGGGTCATTTCTTCTTCTGTCAAGCTGCTATTGTTGTTGTTGTTAGTTGCGAAGCTGATTGTCGGAGGGAGCAGCAATGAAAAAAACAGGCAAAGGGAAGATCGCTTCGCTAGCAAAGCACGGAAGATCGCTTCACTCGTTAGCACCTCGTTAGGGCTGAAAAAAAAGCTTCGAAAAAGCTACATTCGGAGTATAAGACGCACCCAAATTTTCAGCCTCTTTTAGGGGGTGGAAAGGTGCGTCTTATACTCCGAAAAATACGGGTGTCTGAATGTTTCATTACCAGACTAGGTAACATCATCAGCAGGATTGTCTTGTCCTATTCTCCTTAGCTTATAAATGTCTTGTGTGCCAGTGTGGTCAGTTGGTCGTTTGGTTGGTTGTTCATTTGGAGCCATATTTATATATGACCGGCAGTGGAGGGAAACTGTGCCCCTCACTGACCCTGCAAAGCACAGCAACCCAAAGGAACACGACTGGCTGTTTTGCTCCTGTGTGGATTCTCCACTTAAGGGCGTGAAGTGCAGGGCCATTGGTCAAGTGTTGTATTGCCTCAGCAAAGGTTTGCACAGCTTTCTTGTCCAGCATCTACAGCTCCACTGGGTAAAATGACAGCATAGTTCAGTAGAGCCCTTTGAAGAATGCCTACAGAGCCAGTAGGGCAAATGTATTCAGCATAGCAGTTCACTATTGCTCTGATAGTGAAATACAGGTAGCCCTCAATTTTTGACCTCAATGGAGCCCCAATTTTTTTGTTGCTAAATGAGACATTTGTTCATTTCGCCCCATTTTACAACCTTTCATTGCCACAGTTGTTAAGTGAACCATTGCAGTTGCTACGTTACTATCCTGGTTGTTAAGATATCATTCACCTATGGTTTGAATGATAAATTATGATAATATTGTACGTTATAATGTTCAGCCAGTGATCTCTTCCCAAGAGGAAACACATCCAGCTAGGTATTAGTGCTATGCAAGCTGAGACTCAAGATCAGGGGTCCCCAAACTTGGCAACTTTAAGACTTGTGGACTTCAACTCCCAGAATTCTCCAGCCAGCTATGTCCATAAGTCTTAAAGTTGTCAAGTTTGAAGACTTCTGGTTTATACCATTGCTTAACAGACAGCACATAAAGAAACTATGCTGTCTGGAGAATTCTGGGAGTTGAAGTCCACAAGTCTTAAAGTTGCCAAGTTTGGGGACCTCTGCTCAACATTATTTCACAAAGCACTCATGGCTAAAATATGGAGTACTGTACTATCAACTATCTGATGGTAATCAAGCTGGATGGCTTTAAAAAGAGATTGGAGAAGATTGGTTGAGGCCACAATATCGGTACACAACTTACAGGACTCATGACTATACAGGTAGTCCTTGACTTAACAACCACAATGGAGCCCAACACAATTGAGTTAAGTCAAACATTTGTTAAGTGAGTTTTGCCCCCATTTTACGACCTTTCTTGCCACCACTGTTAAGTGAATCACTGCAATTGTTGAGTTAGCATCGCGGTTGCTAAGTGAAGCTGGGTTGACTTTTGCTTGTCAGAAGGTCGCCAAAGGTGATCACATGACCCCGGGACACTGCAACCGTCATAAATGCATGCCAGTTGCCAAGCGTTCGAATTTTGATCACATGACCATGGGGATGCTACAACGGTCGTGTGAAAAATGGCCATAAGTCACTTTTTTCAGTGCCCTTGTAACTTTGAATGGTCACTAAGCGAACAGTCGTAAGTCGATGACTTCTTGTATCCCTATGCTGAGTAGTGGTAATATCCCTCTGGGGAAGCCTTTTTAGCCAGTTTCATCACTTGAAGCACCCAGCACAGTGTGTGGTTACTAGGTGTGTCTCTATTCATCATCCAAAGCTGCATCCTTTGGGCCTTGGGCCATACTTGCCCCACTGTGACTAATACCAGGCAGGGTGAATTTGATTTAAATCAAGTCAGTTTAAATCACGATTTAAATTCCTGATTTAAATCACTAGTAAAAAGGCTTGATTTAAATCAACTCGATTTAAATCATAATTTTTAAAAAGCAACTGTCCTCTCTGTCCCGCAGCGGCTCCTCCTCTGACCCGCTGTTGACTCCCCAACAGTCCCATTCATTTTAATGGGATGGCTGGTGATGCGGCAGTGACACAACAAAGTGAGGGACGTGGCAGGCAGCAGGTGAGTGGATGCCCGCTAACAGGCGCTGCCATGATGGATCTGAAATGACAGGTGCTCTTTAATATTATATTTATAAGCTGCTTAGAAGGTTTCACTTTCATTTTTACTGCTTGCCCTTCCTCCTCACACTAAGAGCTCTTTAAATGTAAGGACTCATTCTTGCTGATAGGTAGAATCTTTAATATTATTTGCAAACAAAATGAAGGTTTCCTATTTAGCTTGCAGAACTTGGATTCATTGAATGAGTTTACCAATAATGTAAATATTGCAGAATATACTGCCTCATGCTACATAACTAAGCTCCATTTCATGCTGAATAAACTAAATTATTAATGTATCTTAAATAGAAAACTATCTTTAGATAGATTTTTACTCCAAAAGCATTTTATTAAAATAAATTTGATAAAAATAAAAATAAATCTGATTTAAATAAAAAAAATCCGATTTAAATAAAAAAAATCTGATTTAAATTTTAAAAATCTGATTTTTTAAAAAAATTGATTTTTATCCACCCTGATACCAGGTCACATAAAATTAACTTGCCCGCTAAAAAAGGGCCATATTTATTTATTATTTATTAAACAAATTCATATGGCCACCAATATTGGAGTCACACATAGGTGACTCCAATATTAAAAATCCACAATGTTCAAAACCCATAAACACCCCACCCTACTCCCCCAAATGTTCCTCATTGGGGGGAGAAGGGTGTTTTAAATCAATAGGGACCCACAAGAGCGAGGTTGAATATCCAGCGGTACTAAATGTAAGAGTGAAACTCCCAGTGTTCTTAAGTTACTAAGAACGCTTTCAAATCATCAGGTAGGCCAGGTCTGAACCAATGAAGGCAGTGGCTAAAGGCCAGCCAGCATTCTGTACTTTTTTTCTGTCAACTGATAATCCACAAATAATATTATATCTTCAAAACCAATTATACAGAACATGTCCTAAATCATTATTCCACCATTCATCTGAAGTAGGAATGTTAATGTCGTATCTAATTAATTTTCACACTTTCTGCTGCTGTCAGTTGAGTCACTGCAGTGACTTTGCTCACTTGTTCCATGTCACGGAGCTTCTTTCAGGATTAACTGTGCTCAAGAGAATAGCCTGCTGACTGCCTGCCTGCTGACTCTGCTTCAGATGATCATGTTATGCCCACATTTTCTTCTAGTAAACAGATAGAATAGAATAGAATAGTTGGAAGGGACCTTGGAGGTCTTCTAGTCCAACCCAGGGGTGAAATTCAGCAGGTTCTGACAGGTTCTAGAGAACCGGTAGCGGAAATTTTGAGTCGTTTGGAGAACCAGTAAATACCACCTCTGACTGGCCCCGCCCCCATCTATTCCCCCCCCCCCAAAAAAAGCTATTACAACCTGATTTCAAGTTAGGATATTCCCCCCCACACACACATATGCACACATGTCACAGTCATGTGATCACATTTTGAGGGCTTGGCAACCAGCTCACCTTTGCAGCATCCCATGATCATCTGACTGATTTTTTTCCTGTTTTTTGCTGGTTTTGCTGGTTTACTTGCAGCTTCCAGCACAAACATCCATTGGGTAAAACGGATTCCCTTAATGACTGCCACAAACGATGTCGTAAAACCAGGTCTAGTCACGTGGTGAAATGCTTAACAACTGCAATGATTTACAACAATAATTCCAGGCTCACTTACAGTCATAAGTCGAGGACCACCTGTAGACAATTGTGTTATGTACCTCCATTTTTATTTTATTTTTCCAACTTGAGACAAAACCAGTCAAGCTGAAGTTGCCAGGCATAAAGCGAGTGACAGATGAATCTCCTCCACTTTCATGATTGTGATTCACCCACTACATGCCCACAGAAGATGCAAAAAAGAGCAGGAGGAGTGGAGATCACGATTGCAGATGAGCTTTTGCTCTGTTACAGTTCAACCAGCTCATCCTTTTGCCTTTTTTGTCCAAAACACATCTGGCTGCAATCAGATGTTAGATCAGGGTTTGAATGACGTACCAAAACATGCTGAAGGTATGATAGCCATAGTAATCGATTGTAGTTAAGATTACGGTTTGACTGATCGGGTGATAAATAGACTACATACAGTGCTACTGCATACCAAACCCCTTCACAGCTTGGTGTCTGATGGAAATGCAGTCCACGTTGTCTGGTGCAGCTGTGCACTTAACATATTTTTTTTTTTAGAACCATTAGATTCTAATTGGCTCTCAATCATCCCAACATAATTGTTAATCTGTTCTTTAGAAATTTACATTATTGGTGCACCATTTGAATCATATTTCTCCACATATTGTGGATATGGGGAGCCACTGAGCCTCAGAGAAATATTTTTCCCCCCAATAGCCTTGCACTAAGTGCATAATAGAGGACAAGATCCTGATGAAGGAAGAGTCACGGCTGAGTAGTACAGCAGAGGTTCTACATGCAGGTTTTCCCAAGCTCAGTCTTTGGCATTTTTTATATCAGGGAGTAACGATGAAAAGGATGAATGTGATTTATTCATTTTGCCTTTTGCTGGCATTCAAAATAAGACTGTATTGACAGTGCCTCTACATGTACTGTTTCCTTGCAAAAAAAACCCAAACTCCTTTCCTGGATGGTTTCTTTCTCTTGCCTTTCAGTGGACCCTAAAGTCATGGTAACCGCTCAGAAGCTGGCTGAATTTGTTGCTGAGGTTGGGCCGGAAATCGAGCAGTTCAGCATTGATAACAGTGCCGATAATCCAGACCTGTCGTGAGTTGTTTGTTGTTTATCCCCCCCTCCCCCCCAGTCTTGCTTGTCAATGAAAAGTGCAAATGGATAAGAGAAATACTTTGAAATTATTCAATAATAGTTTAGAGAATGCAGAGGTACTTGCTGTTCTTGCTGAAATCCTTGCAAGACACTTGCAAAAGGATTGACCGCTGTCTCATTTTTCAGACACAGAGGGGGGAACTGAGGTGGAAAGCAAGTCGTTTTCCTAGAATCACTTCTTATTTGATCAACATAGAGGTGGAATTTAATTTGCTGATCAGTTGTATTGCCGCCACACTATAGCAATAGCACTTAGACTTATATACCGCTTCATAGTGCTTTACAGCCCTCTCTAAGCGGTTTACAGAGTCAGCATCTTGCCCCCAACAATCTGGGTCCCCTTTTTACCAACCTCAGAAGGATGGAAGGCTGAGTCAAGCTTGAGCCGGTCAGAATCGAATTGCTGGCAGTGCGCAGAGTCAGCCTGCAATACTGCATTCTAAACACTGCGCCACCACTGCTCCCTATCTGCCAGACAAAAGTAATAAATACAATTCTCTTTGATGTGAGGGCATCCATTTTTAAACTGTCGGGTCATAAGTTACTCGAGGGAGGGGGGCTGTAACAATTCTTTGCAAAGCTGATCAGTTTGGTGTAGACAGGGCAAGAGCTTGCAGTAGACCATTTGCTGAAATTTGGCTGCATGGTTTTGGAATGCAGATTGGAATCGAGGGCCTCATATACCTGCAAAGTGCAGATTTAGCACACTTTATCAAGCCTAACTTACAGTTCTTTTAAGAAGAAAATTCTATGAGGAAGAAGGTTGCTTTGTCTGCCCCCCCCCCCGCCCAGTTCATTCCATTTTTCTTGGAGGAAAAGTGTAATGAACTTGTAATAAATAACACTGTTCTAAACACACACACCCAACAGATTTCTGCAGGATCCAGAGAGTTCTGCCTTCAAGTTTTATCGCATGAAAGTCCATGAATTATGCCCCTCTATCAGCTTCAGTGGTGAGCAGGAATCTGGTGACCTCCATGAAAGGTCTGAACCAAAGGGAAGCGAATGGGGAAACCTGGAGGAGGAGGAAGAGGACGAGGAAGAAGACGAGGAAGAGGACGAGGAGGAAGAAGCTCCCCAAGCTGAAATGGAAGCTGAAGAGGGAGATGAAGAGGAGGATGCTACAGGGCCAACCGAGGAGCCAGGAGAAGCCATGTTGGAAGAGGGGCTTATGAAAGTGGAGCATTCAAAGACAGCTGAAGAAGGAGGACAGACCAGCAGCACAGCCGCGAGTGCCCTTTCAGAGCCACCGGCACAGGCACCCACGCACGGCGGCCCCTTTGGGCGCAAGAGAATCAGTAGCAAATCCCTGAAAGTGGGCTTGATCCCAGCATCAAAGAGGGTGTGTCTCATAGATGAACCCACAGGTGAGCTGGGAAAGTGTTTTGGGTGCCGCTGCTATATAGTGTCTTTGACTTTGTTCCCATGTTGTGCCAAACTTTGTAAGTGTGAGGTCCTTGGTGGTTTCTGAGCTCGGTTCATACAGATGTGTCATTATCCAGCTGGGGTTATTACTTGGAACCCTGACACTAGCTAGATAACATGATCAGTGCTAGGAAGTTGGGGGGGGGGTTGTTAGCACCAACAACGTTACCTAGTTGGATAATGAAACGTCTGAAAGAACGCTAAGGATGCCACCGTTCAACCCTGAGCTACAAATATTCTCTTATATTGGTGCCTTGCGAATGGTTTGGGCCTTTGGGCCCACTGTCTAAACTTAACAACCAATTTTGTGGCTTACTCTGTGTGTAAACCCAGTTTCTTTTAATTCATGAGCTAAATGCTTTCCAATTTCATTGCGAACGTACCAGTCTCTGCTGGTGTCAGGCAGAAGAGTGAGGAAAAGCCTTGAAATTTTTACTGAATACCTAATTATGACATGGGTGTGAGAGGCAGGTAATTTGTACAGTGAGGTTTCTAACAGCGTATTACTTGTTTCGTTTATTCATTTGTTCAGTTCTGCAGTAAAATGTGCCCTTCTCTCCAAATCTCAGGGCTTATAAAACATTATTTTTCCACATATTTCTTGCAGGGCTGCATTTAGTCTCCATCTCTCTTGCTGAAGATCAGACAGGTGTCAGAAGCATTGGAAAACAGCCAGCAAATGGTGCAGTTAATTGCAGTTGGCAGTTCTGACTGATTTTGTGCTATATTCAGACTGGTTTTGCACAACACAGTTAATTGAATAAACTCATGATCTGGGTCAACACAATCCATTAAATTCACCAAATTGTCCAAATAAGGCTGGATTTGCAAAACTAGCAAAGGAAAAAAATACATGTTTAAATGCTACATTTATAAAATAATCAAACATAGCATGTCATGTAAATGTAGCCATTAAGCTGACCTGGTAATACTTATAGATGGATCCAGCCTTATTTGAGGGTATGTGTTGCCTGTGAGTCTTCACCATATTGATTTGTGATGATTGCAAAACCTTAGCAGACTTAGCACCAGGAAGCCCACATTGAGGGGTCCTTGGTTGTTGCTCTCTGAGCTTGGTTGTTTCCTTGCAGACATTTCACTACCCAAACTAGGTAACATCATCAGTGCTAGTGATGTAACCTGGTTATAGGAGATGACCGGGCTGAGCCCAAGGGAGGGGTCAAAAGTGTCATCAGTCATGAGTCCCTTCGCACCCACAAGAGATCTAAATTCAGCCCACCTTGAATTCCTTCCATTCTTATCTCCCGCTAATTTCCCTTGGCCGTTAGTAGTTCAGATTCTTGTGGAGAGCTTAAGCTTACAATAAATCTTTATGCACATTTGAACTGCCTGGATTTCCTGATTTCCCTGGTACTTGATGCTAGTTTGGGTAATGAAACACCTGCAAGAAAACAGCCAAGCTCTGAGAGCACCAAGGACCTCTCATTTCAACCCTGAACTACAAATACAGGTAGTCCTCGACTTACAACGGTTCATTTAGTGACCATTTAACAGCGGCACTTTAAAAAACTGACTTATGACTGTTTCTCACAATTACAAAGTTGTTGCGGCATCCCCATGGTCACGCGATTAAAAATTCAGACGCTTGGCAGCTGACTCACATTTATGACGGCTGCAGTGTCCCGGGGTCATGTGATCCCCTTTTGTGACCTTCTGACAAGCAAAGTCAGTGGGGAAGCCAGATCCATTTAACCACTGTGTTACTATGTTAACAACTGCAGTGATCCACTTCACAACTGTGGCAAGAAAAGCTGTAAAATGGGGTAAAACTCACTTAACAAATGTCTTGGTTAGCAACAGAAATGTTGGGCTCAATTACGGTCGTAAGTCAAGGACTACCTGTATTCTCCTTTATTGGAGTCCACATTGCATATGGCCACCTCAGACTAATACGTGCTGCCCTTTCAGATCATGTTGCCTCTGCCCCAAGAAGAAAAACAGATCTAGTAAGTCAATGGTGTCAAACTCAAAGTTTAGATCTGGCCCGCAGGGCCGCCCTGGAAACAGCAAAGAACTGGCCCACGGTGCCCCTGCCAGCGAAAATGGAGCTTGGGAGGGCCGTGTGTGTGGCCCCACTGAGCTCCATTTTCGCTGGCAGAGGGCTAGCAAAACAAACTAAAAACAAAACAAAAGGAGAAATATTTCCCCTTTTGCATTTGAGCATCCAAGAAGAGAAAGGGAAAGAGGAAAGACAAAGAAAAAGAAGGAAAGATGGGAAGAGAGTAAGGAAGGAAAAAGAAAAAAAAAAAAACAAAAGGAAGGAAAAATAAGGAAAGGGGAAGGAAGGAAGGAAGGAAGGAAGGAAGGAAGGAAGGAGGAAGGAAGGAAGGAAGGAAGATTATAATGAGAGTGAGGGAGGGACTGAGGTCCTGCCTTAGCACTTGGCCACCACAGGTGCCTCCGACACGAATGACGTTGAACTGGCCACGCTTACCCCGGCCATGCCCATTCCGGCCCCCCGAGGTCAAACACAACCCTGATGCGGCCCTCAATGAAATCGAGTTTGACACCCTTGTAGTAAGTGATCTCTCAAATGTGTTAGGCTCTCGGCTGAGTTAAATTTCTGGTGGCTGTGGCAGCCATTTTTCTGGGTTGATTGAAGTCCACCACCACCTCAGCCATCAGACTGAGGAGTCCTGGCAGGGATGCCACTCTGCAGCCAGCTCAACTACCTCTTCCGCAGGGTAGCGCTGCTTAATGCCAACAGAGTCTTGCAGGTAACCACGGCAACCTCCCCTCCCCTTCCCTGTCCAAGGAATGCGGCTGGTATGAAATACGAAACCTGATTTCCGAGAGAGGAACTTCCCCCTCCTCCTGGTTTCCATCCTCTTCCTAGGGTTCCTGAAAGCAGAATTATATTTCAGTTACGAAAAACAGGATCCTCAATTACATTGTAAATTGAGACTGATCCGGTGCTTCAGCACTTCCTATTGCTACATTGGTCTTCAAACTTGGCAACTTTAAGACTTGTGGACTTCAACTCCCAGAATTCTCCAGCCAGCTATGCTGGCTGAGGAACTCTGGGAGTTGAAGTCCACAAGTCTTAAAGTTGCCAAGTTTGAAGACCCCTGTAATATACCTTGTTTGGAGGCCATCCGCCTTTGATGCGGGAGACAAGGGAGAGCTCTTTCCATCATAGGGTCTGCCTGGGCTTCCTGAAAGCATCTCTCTGGACGCAGCAGGACTGATCTATATGGATTCCTGCTGTAAAGCCCCAAAGTGCAATTACGTGACAGTATTTATTTTGACGTAGGATTGATTTGGCCTCTAATTTTGCTTTTTAGTACATGATCCGGTGCGCATCTCTTATGACCGACCTCGTGGCTATCCTGCGTATAAAAATAAGAAGGTGAGGCAAAAATGATTCTCTTTTTAAGACTGGGATTTTTATATCACAACTTTTCTCCAAGTAATGCAAAACAGAATATGCCGTAAAGATTGGGAGAGAATTCTTCTTTGTAATTTTTGTTCCTACTCTGTTACCTGTGCTTGTATTTAAGTTCAACTGTCTACAGCAGGGGTCTCCAACCTTGGCAACTTTAAGACATGTGGACTTCAACTCCCAGAATTCCTCAGCCAGCTTTGCTGGCTGAGGAACTCTGGGAGTTGAAGTCCACAAGTCTTAAAGTTGCCAAGGTTGGAGACCCCTGGTCTACACATTACCCGTATTGGATCACAAATTAGAATTTGCATGCTGGAATGTCTTCTGCATACAAGTAGTCCTTGACTTATGACTGCAGTTGGCACCAGAATTTCTTTTGCCAAGCAGGACAGTTGTTAAATGAGACACACCCATGGTTCTTAAAGCGAATCCATTTCTTTGTACCACAATGCAGTTACAATGGCACTGAAAAAAATGACTTGCAACCAATCCTTGCACTTACAACTATCACAGCATCCCAGTTACAATGCCGCTGTAACCTTGAACGGGTGCTAAACAAGTGGTTGTAAGTCTACAGGTAGTCCTCGACTTAACAACAGTTCATTGTTCAAAGTTACAACAACAACTGAAAAAAGTTATGACCGTTTTTCCACAGTTACGGCTTTTGCAGCATCCCCATGATCATGTGATCAAAATTCAGATGCTTGGCCACTGGTTCACACATACTTACGACCGTTGCTGTGTCTTTTGCGATCTTCTGACCAGCACAAAGTCAGCGGGGAAGCCACATTCACTAAACAACCGGGTTACTAAACTTATCAACTGCAGCGATTCCCTTAACAACTGTGGCAAGAAAGGTCGTAAAATGGGTCAAAACTCACTTAACGAATGTTCTCGCTTAACAACAGGCCTTTTGGGCTCAATTGCGGTCGTAAGTCGAGGACTACCTGTACTTGTGTATCCCTGCACATTTTCCCTGCACCCAAGTTAGTTGGCATGGAATAGTTAAAGCTCCCGGTAATCACAGATCCAACTTTCCAGTCCCACGTCGGCATTAATAGTAGCTGTGTGTTCTGCCTGGCAAGGAATGGTGGGTGAAGCAAATTCCCTAGAGTTGGAAGGAGCCAGTTTAGCCTTGGTTCACAATGTCCTCCTTCCTAGTTACATGAGGCCTGGGAGGTAGTTTCTTCGTGATCTTTCATTGATCGCTTCATTGATCAATGTGCCTTGATGAATGAGACACAGAAAGGGCACTTCGCCAATTCCTGGACTGTAGCAATAGCAATAGCACTTAGACTTATATACTGCTTTACAGCCCTCTCTAAGCGGTTCACAGAGTCAGCCTCTTGCCCCCAACAATCTGGGTCCTCATTTTACCCACCTCGGAAGGATGGAAGGCTGAGATTTGAACTGCCGAACTGCAGCTAGCAGTCAGCTGAAGTAGCCTCCAGTGCTGCACTCTAACCACTGCGCCACCTCGGCTCTTAAAAGTATACATTTACGCCATGGCCAGTAAAAGTATACATTTCAATATCAGCAAAATAAAGCACTAATGTCTGGGTTTAAATTCAGCAGTCTTACAAAGGAAACACGAGCTATTTAAATGCGCAAGGGAGGAAAACATTTTTACATAATTCTTTGGAATAGGATTTCTGGGACCCTTAGCCTTTCTCAACCTTAGCAACTTTCAGATGGGTGGACTTCAACTCCACAAGGCGGGGGCCACAGCAGAAAAGGCTCTTGTCATCAACCCCGCCAGCCGAAATTTCTTAACCAATGGGGTCTGCAGAAAGCCCCTCCCACTGGAGCGAGTGGGGCGAGCTAATCCCATTGGGGCAAGGTGACCCCCTCAGATACCCTGGACCGATGCCATACATAAAGGGTTCTTCAAGCAGCCACATGTAGCGTGTATTGCAATAGTTCAGCCGATAGGTGGCTAAGATCTGAGAGGCTGATCCAGGCACAGATGCATAAGCTGGTATCGTGCAAAGGGTTTCCTGGCTACAGGAACGGACCCGGAGAGAGAGAGAAGGAGAACCATTGCAGCACTGTGACTCTGGCTTCCAGGTCCCTCAGGTAGTGCAGAAGAATACTGTGGTCAAAGGTGTTGAAAGCCATTCAGAGAGCAAGGAGGGCCAGGATGGATGCCTCCCAAGCTTGTCATCAATGTGCAACCAATATCTTCTCAATACTGTAGCCTGGCTCGAACGTTCCTTCTGGAGCTACAGGCTTCTCAACAGCCTTTCCTATAAAGGAAGGTTGGAGACAGGACGAAAATTGCCCAGGTCTTTTGGATCCAGCGATAACCTCCTGAGGGGAAGGCAGATCGCTTCTTTAGAATCGGCAGAACCAGCCCCTCTCTCAAGGAGGCACTTACCACTCCCGCAACCACTCCCTGGAGGATCTAATCGGCTCGGAGTAGCGTAGATCTCGAGGATGGGTGATTGCACTGACATCCCCACTTATTTAGGACTGTCTCAAACTCATGGTGGGTAACCAAATAAGCCTGTGCGACCCCCTAGGACGTACATAGCCGGAATTCAACTCAGAGTGAATCCAAGCCACTTTATCTGCCAGATGCTGAAAGTACTCCTCACAGCACCTCTCCAGATGCTCCCCTGGCCTTTCCTTGCCCTCAGAGGGACTACGTCACCCTGAACAAGGCCACCAGCTAGCATTCAGCAAACACAATAAAAGTGGAGACATTTTAGTTAACATTTCATCAATGTTATTGACACAAGGTAGTCCTTAAGGCAGGCTCGTTCCCTGTGCTGGTCAAAGTTGCTTTTCGCCTGCCTCAGTGATGCTCTTGGCGTCTCTTCTGCCTCTTCTACCTTGGAGAACCTGTGTGTGTGTGTGTGTGTGTGTGTGTGTGTGTGTGTGTGTGTGTGACGAATCCACAAGCAAAGACTTTGCAGAGGTATATACTTCAACCCAGGGTCATCATTACCCTCTCATTCCAAGCCGCAACTTCTAATTGCCTCCTCTGACCACTGACATGGGCCCCCAATCTATTTTCTAAAGAAAATTTAAGCAAAAAGAAGCTGTTACAGCACAAAGCACTAACCTGTAGAATAATCATGATTTCCAAGCATATCCTAGAGTTGTTCCTAAGGATGTAGAAAATTCATCGATCAGGAAATGGAATGTTCCAAGGAATATTCTATTTCCCTTGATTTTGGGAGTGGTTGAGTAGTTTTGCAGAAGTAAATTCTCCGAACCCTAAAACCAAATTTCATCTTGATCAAGTAGAGCAATGGTCCATTCCTTATTCTCCAGAATGGTCAGTTTCAGAATTGGTTAATTTTGTACATCCCTACATTGTTCTTAAGATTTTTTTTTTTTTAGAAGATTAAAAAATGAAGAATGGCTGGAATTTTGGAGCTTTGTTTCTAAATATGCCCACCTGCCTCCAAAATAGACAGAAAATCTGGAACTTGTATATAGGTTGTCCCAGGGGTGGGTTCTAACTTACCTCGCTGCCGGTTCGCTTCCTCCCGCGCCGCGTGGGAGCACCGCGTGGGCGTGCTTTGCGCACGCGCACGTGCGCAGTGCAAAAAAATAAAGCCCCCCCCCAAAAGCCCAAAACAAGATGGCGACGCATGCGCAGTGCCGGAAACTAAAAAAAAATTCAAAAAAAAAGATGGCGGCGTCCACGGACCGGCACCGACCGAACTGGATCTGTGACATCATCGTGATATCACCAGCGGGTCACTACCGGTTTGGGCGAACTGTTCCGAACCGGGAGGAACCCACCTCTGGGTTGTCCTCGATTTATGACCGTAATTGAGCCTGGAATTACAGCTGCAAGTCATGCTGATCATTAAGCAGATCACCATGTGATTTTTACGACCTTTTTTGTGGTGGCCACTAAGTGAAACAGTTAAGTGATTCCATTGTCTGCAATAGGGTGCTGTTGTTTTTTGTCGGACATCAAAAGTAAACACTGGTTTTCAGCAAAGAAACATTGTAAATCATGGTAACAGGACCACAAATCGTTGCAAGTGGCTATAAATGCAGGCCTGTTGCTGAGCGCCAAAAATGTGATCACATGACCATGAGGGACGGGCCATCAAAACTTTGAATCCATAGTCATAAGTAGCCCTGGAGAGATCAGTTGTAAATTTGAATGGTCGCTAAGTGACTGGTCGTAAGTCGAGGAGTACCTGTATGGTGAGTTTCTAGGGAGGCTAAAGGGAAAGAATGTAAAGAGAGCATCATTGCAGAATTTATCTTTAGGTAAGTTTATGTTTTAGGATGGACCACATCCATTGGTGGCCCATTTGATGAATATGTAAAGATCACATCAGCCATTTTGTCTCACCATCTGTCATATGGTTTTAAAATGTCCCAATTTCCCCCTCCCCCCAAACATTGGGGGATCTCTGCTTATGGTTGTGTTTAACATCTCCTCATTATGTTCCCCTCTGTTGAATCTTATTTTTATTTGTCAGCAACAGAAAACAAAGGATTTGGAATTCTATAATAAGAGACTAAATGAGAAGAACATTGGCTTCCAAATACTTCAAAAAATGGGTTGGCAAGAAGGGCGTGGCCTCGGGTTACATGGCAAAGGCATCCAGGATCCTGTCGAAGTGTATGTATAAAGGGGGCAAGAGAAGCATTTAAGCACTCACGCATTTGGATTTGACAGTTTTCCAAATGTCCAGTTTCCACTTATTCCCTAGTATTAATTTTAAGCTTTTACATTTGTTGCTGCTTAAATAGCTTTTGTAACTCGAGATGCAACAAATTCCAAGCTTCTTTGGAGTTTCTCTCCCATAAAGGGAATTTTGATTGTCTTAATTAAATTTCCACCCACAAATAGTAGAAGTAACTAAATATATGTTTTGCTATCTGCCTGTACAATTAAAAAAAAAAATTCATCCCCTTATCCAATTTTTCTGTGATTGGTGATAGGATAGCACCAAGCATGGAATAACATCCTTCTATTTGTGTAGCCTAGTACAAAAAAGGAGAAAACAAAGATTTATTTTGCATCCCTGTTGTTCTATACAGTGTAACATCCAGAATGTTCCAAAGGGATTGATTTATTTCAGCTCAGAAAACATTTATTTATTTACTTACTTACTTACTTACTTACTTACTTACAACATTTATATCACTTCCCATCTTCTGATCTAATCTGGGTGGCTCTAACAACATTTAAACTATAAAACCCAACACATTAAAACAACAACGGCAAAAATGCTTGTTTTGTGTGTGTAAAAGGATAGGCCAGAGGCTATTTTGCCTGAATCATAGCTCTTTGAATGTACAATAAGATTATTTATTTACTTATTTCTTTATTTTAAATATTTGCACATCGCCCCAATCACAGGAGGAAATAAAAAAACATATCCTGCTGCTGGTAAAACAACATTATTCCGCTAAACCAGTGGCCATCTGCAATTTTATTAAAGGCCAATGATATATTGGAATAAGTCCTTATGGCCTTCTGGAATGAAGGTTCAGGACAAATATGTCTTGCGGTGGTGCATTCCACAGTATGGAAGCTATTGCTGAAAAGATCTGCCATCAGACCAGCCTATTTATTTTTGTGTGCCTATTGCGCCAATCTGTAAGACTCTGAGAAATGAACGTCCCACGGTTCATTAAAAAAAGAAAAAGCAAGGCCACAAATACAACAATAATAAAAGTAAATGCATCCCAACCAGGGGTGAAATCCAGCAGGTTCTGACAGGTTCTGGAGAATAGCAATAGCAATAGCACTTAGACTTATATACCGCTTTACAGTGCTTTACAGCACTCTCTAAGCGGTTCACAGAGTCAGCATATTGCCCCCAACAATCTGGGTCCTCATTTTACCCACCTCGGAAGGATGGAAGGCTGAGTCAACCTTGAGCCGGTGAGATTTGAACCGCTGAACTGCTGAACAGTCAGCTGAAGTAGCCTGCAGTACTGCACTCTAACCACTGCGCCACCTCGGCAAAATTACCGGTAGCGGAAATTTTGAGTAGTTCAGAGAACCAGCAAATACCACCTCTGGCTGGCCCCAGGAGTGGGGAGGGAATGGGGATTTTGCAGTATCCTTCCCCTGCCACGCCCACAGAACCGGTAGGGAAAAATTTTGAATGTCACCCCTGATCCCAACCAACATCACAATGTATCCCCACCAAACCTTGGAGCTGTATTTATTATCTGTATCCTCAGAAGACAGTCCACACCCCTAAATGATCTCCAGAAGACCTAGTTTTAGTAGACCTCCAAAATGCTGGCAGGGAAGCTACTGCTTTTCTCTCCTCGAGTAGGGCTACTTCAGAGTGGGTAAGATCCTGGGAAGAGGTGCTCTCAGGATCCCTGCTCTCAAGATTTCCTGGGGGTTGGGACTTTGCAGCAAGCCCTCCAGCTTGATCTTGCTGAATGAACAGAGTTTACATAGAAAAATTAGATATTCAGGTTCTTATGCATGCAGCCTCATACCACACTTGGGGTAGCACCCTCAGCAGTCTTCTCCTGGACGATCAAGTTGGATGGGCAGAATCATGTTTGATAAGGTAGTTCCTGATACATCCCCATGTTGCATCATATAGGGCTTTATAGATAACAATCAGCACTTTGTCTTCAAAGGTAGCCACACACTGAGCATGCAGTACACTACAATAGTAGTGACCAGGATGTCAGTCAACATCAGCAAAGTCACCGATCCAGTGTGTGCCCTCTTATGTATGTCAGGGCCACTGTACTTCAGACGAGCCCGGGGTGACTCCGTAGCACCAGCTGATATTTTTAATTGTATGCACAGGCATCTGCAACAGCCTGCCTCCAGGGCAGCGTTTCCCAGTAACTGCAGTGGTTTTGCGTACAGTAACGTCCACCCTTCCTTCCCAAGCTGTACATCACGGCTGCTGGGCTACTGAAACCCAAAAGGATAGATGTCCAACAGGGCTCCCACAGTGCCCAACCAAATCTCAGTAATGTGCATGCATCTAACTCCATGTCAAGTCTTATTCCACACAGACCTGATGATGGCAGCAGCTTGAGACAAGGAACTTGACTATTCAGCCACCCAGGACTGGGACAGCTGGACTAGAAGGACATGCGCCGGTGTGGAGGTTCCCCTTCTTCTGCATTAACCTGCTCAGTGCCACTGCTATACCTTCTCTGCTTCAACCTGACTCCCATTTATTTCACTCCCAGAGAGCGAATATGAACCCATTTTCTACCTATCCTTGCCATATGCACCTCTTGCCAGTGTCCACCACTATGTACGGGGCATTCCTGCAGGTCTAGCTGGACATCAAACACTCCAGTCTATACCTGCTGTCCAGTCAATCTCACCTTTCACACACAAATTAGTATATATGAAATCCACTTCCTAATAAGGAACCGCTAAGACCACTCCCACCCATACTGACAGGGCAAGCCACTAGTATATATATAATGGAAGCAAACCCCGCTCCTTTCTATCACTGATGATGTTACCTAGTTGGGTAATGAAATGTCTGCAAGAAAACAACGAAGCTCGAAGAGCACTGAAGACCTCCCACTTTCTAACTAAATTCAGGATCCCTATTCTTATCTATCTACCACATCCACCATCTCCCAGAGCCCCTTCCCAAGCTAATGAGTGCTAACTGCTGAGGGCTCTCAGACATATTTCTTACCTTGTGAACAAGATCCATAAATCCTTGGCAATCTGATTCTGATCCTTCCACACCCTTCAGCTCCACCATGGCTTCTAGCCACCTTGATCTTTTCTCCAGAGATTGTTGCTTATGTGCCAGCATGGCTTTTACCATTTCCTCAGCCATTAGCCTGGGCAAGCCACTCCCTCCCTCCCTTCTCAGATCTCTGGGTCTGTTGCCATTTCTCTCACATACCTGGCCAGAGACCATGAGTTCATAAGCACAGACCTGAACTTTAATCTATAGACTGTTGCCTCACTTGCTTCCATGCTCTGGCCATCGTCTTCGTTACTGATCTTTTGCAGCTATCTGCCTAAAAAACACCACAAACAAGGATTCCAGCAACTCCGTTTCAGCTCTTTGGCAGATCTCCATCATTGTCTATTGCCGGGTTTCCCAACCTTGGCAACTTTAGGATGCATGTATTTCAACTCCCAGAATTCCCCAGCCAGCCATGCCTTGGTCTGTTCCTATCAATCTGAGCCGTCCATTTACTCCAACATCCTGCCCCTCCCCCCAGACATTTTTCCAGCACAAACATCACCCTTGCAACTCTTCCCAGTTTCCCTCTTGGTCTAACAATCCACTACACCAAAGCAAAATCCTCAGGCACATAACTAAACAACAGTCTTTTTCTTCCTAGCATTTTCCCACTTAACAGTCGCCAAGCTAAACTGTCTATCCCAGGAACCATTTTCAAACATTCTGGTTACCGTACATATGTTATTGAATTATATATTTTATATATAGACCCTCCTCTTCTCCTGAGTCACTCAGCTCCAACTGAGGAGGTGCAGAAGTCCCTGGTTGGCTGTCATCCTCTGGCATTGAGTCCCCCTCGGTATCTGAGCCAGGTGCCAGGTGCACAGGACGATATTGCCACGCCACAGTCGGCTCTTCGTCCTCTGGATCCATGGGCGGCTGCGCGGGACTTGGGCAAGCCACAACAGAAGCCAATCCAATGTCTTTGGGTTGAATATTATTGTACTCTAGCTCCCATCAGCCCCAGCCAAGTACAGTTCTCTCCATGGTAAAGGGTGTTGTATTTAGTATCTGAAGGTCTGCAGTTCTTCAACTCATAAGGGTGTCTTTGAAGTTGTCCAGTCTTCCTTCATAATGTATCAGATTTCTGCCCTCTTTTCCCTTGCCTTATCTGATGCTAACATGTTCTTGAGTTTTTCTTTAATCTTCCATTACCTTGAAAGCATTTTTTAATCTGTCTTCCGAATAAATGAGAAAGAAGTATCTTGACTCCTTCTCCTTCCTTCAATCCTTTTGAAAATAGTAATTTAATCCCGAGCCGTATAGCTTCTGCTCACAACGTACAAAGTCTCGGTGTCAGCCCACAGAAACGTCCAATTTTATAGCAAGAATTTGTAACTGAAATACAAATAACTGCCTTACGGCACCTTAGAGCATTGGTTCATCTAACTAGTTGTTTATTGGAAAGATGAAAGGTCCTGTATCCCTCCAGATGATGATGGACTCTTAATTTATATAATTTCTGGTGTAATCTTGGCCTGGATTTAGAACCCAGCAACAACTAGTGATTAAACATCTGTAAACCTTGCTTTCTCCTGATCAGGGCCTTTACAATTCATTTCTGGAAATGCTAAGGATTGAAATAGGGACTTTCCATGCAAAGTAGGTGACCATAAGCTCATCAGGGCATTCATAGATTGCCTCGGCTTTCCACACACAGGTCTCAATTCTTATATTCCAGTTTAAAAAATATCAAGAGTGGTTGAAAAAACATCCAAAAAACTGCTGTCAGCCTGTCACTGTTGGGTTGGATGAATTAAGGATGTACAGGTAGTCCTCGACTTACGTCCACAATTGCTGCTGTTAAAGCGAGACATTTGTTAAGTGAATTTTACAACCTTTCTTGCCACAGTTATTAAGTGAATTGCTGCAATTGTTAAGTTAGGAACACGGTTGTTAAGTGAATCAGGCTTCCTCATTGACTTTCCTTGTCAGAAGGTTGCAAAAGGGGATCACATGACCCCGGTACACTGCAACCGTCACAAATATGAGTCAGTTGCCCAGGGTCTGAATTTTGATCACTGACTTTGGGGATGCCGTAACGGTCTTAACTGTGAAATACGGTCATAACTCACTTTTTTCAATGCCGTTGTAACTTTGAACTGTCACTAAACGAACTGTTGTAAGTCGAAGACTACCTGTAATGGTATGTGGTAATTGAGTAGGTTCAACAGGGCATCCACAACTGTACAGTAGAGTAGAGCGTCTCCAACCTTAGCAACTTTAAGACTTGTGGACTTCAACTCCCAGAATTCCCCAGCCAGCCATACTGCAGTAGTGTATTCTGAATGCACAAAGTTGCTAGATTTAATTCATCTCCTTCCCTGTTTTCCCAGATTCTACGGAAGAGGCAGTGCCTGTTGTCAGAAACTAGTTGTTTACAAACTCTGTCCTTCAGAGTACAGTAACCCCAAGATCCCTCAGGCAACAAGATCGCTGACAAAACTTTCTGAACCATGTCTGACTCTTCCCTACCAGTCTTTCTCTTTGTGCTAACAGCTGAAGAGGGCTCAGTGCCTTCGAGATAATCTCTGTAAAAGACAGTATTGCTATTGTATGTCATGATGTGATAATTGAGCACTAGACAGAGGAGCTGGTTGTTTTGTTCCATGGCAGAATTGCCCATTTCCCTTTTGTATTTCCCTTTTGTCTCCTACCTTAGTAATCTTCCAGTACATGGAGTCAGGAGGATTAATCGCTGCTGAATCTTTTCCAATTTACCATTATTCCCAAGGCACAGAACACAGTAGCTTTAAGTCTGGATACCTTTGCTTTCATCTGAGCTGCCATTTGATCCCATGTCTATGGAGATTCTCAGTTATCCAGGTCAGGATTGTCCCAGGAGGCAACTGGACTTTCTGGTTTTTCTTTGAAGACGTTTCGCTTCTCATCCAAGAAGCTTCTTCAGCTCTGACTGGATGGTGGGGAATGGAAGGATTTGGAAGGAGAAAATGGAAGGAGGGGATAGTTAGAATGGAAGAAGCTTCTTGGATGAGAAGCGAAACGTCTTCAAAGAAAAAACGGAAAGTCCAGTTGCCTCTTGAAAAAAGCACCTTTGGGACATTTGATCCCACGTTGCATTAATCACCACCACCACCCAAATATTGGCAACATTTTATTAATTTCGATATTGTAAGTTAGAGCAGAGAGCCTCAGCCACTAGTTAAATGACGCCAGTTTTCATGTTCTTCGCCACTAGGGGATCTAGGAAAGAATGGACAGCATTGCAGCTGTGGCCTCAGGATGGCAGTGCTCAACACAAGGAATCAACTGCACGTTTTCCGTTTCTTAAGATGCTGACCTACTTCACTGCATCCTTTCCGAGCAGCTTTGCTCAAGATGGTTTGGAAGTATTCCAGATCTTCCTATGCTGCTCTGCCCTTTTTTTTTTTTTAATTCAAACCAGATTGAGACATTTCTTATTCTCGCTCTCTCTTTACCGGGGATTATGAATTTGGCTCTAATCTGTCAGGGGCTTCCAAGTCTTCATTTTCCATCTCCTTGGACTGCATCAAGGATGTAGATAGGACTGAGTAGAAGAACAGTCTGTAGGCAGCAGACCTCCTAGCTCACAATCCAGAAGGCTCATGATGATAAGAATTAGTTTATCTGAAATCTCTCTTTGATTTGTGCAGTGCTTACCTCTTCCCATATGAAATTTGGCACAGTTGTTTCTCAATAGGTGGGCTATGATTGTTCCATCTTTCTGAAGGCCAGATCATGTAGCTGAGCTTTTCTATTTCGTCCTCCTACTCTGCGAGTCCCTTAAATATCAAGACTGCTTCAATCCTAACGGACCATTCATCCATGTGAACTGATCCTTTATATAACCGCCAATCATGCGTAAGACACAGGTCAGAATCCCAGAGCTTTATAGCAGTACAAAAAATATATATGCAGAATTGAATATTGCAAAGACAAAGATCCCCAAATAGTCTATTCCTGTCCTGTTCACACAGAATACAGGTAGTCCTCAACTTACAACCACAATGGAGCCCAAAATTTATGTTGTTAAGTGAGTTTTGCCCCATTTTATGACTTTTCTCACCACGTTTGTTAAGTGAATCACTGCAGTTCTTAAATTAGTAACCCAGTTGTTAAGTGAATCTAGCTTCCCCATTGACTTTGCTTGTCAGAAGGTCGCAAAAGGGGATCACATGACTCCAGGACACTGCAACCGTCAATAAATGTGAAGCAATTGTCAAGCATCTGAATGTAAATCACGTGACCATGGGGATGCTGCAATGGTCATAAGTGTGAAAAATAGCAATAGCAATAGCACTTAGACTTATATACCGCTTTACAGTGCTTTACAGCACTCTCTAAGCGGTTCACAGAGTCAGCATATTGCCCCCAACAATCTGGGTCCTCATTTTACCCACCTCGGAAGGATGGAAGGCTGAGTCAACCTTGTCATAAATGGTCAACCTTGTCAAAATGGTCATAAGTCACTTTTTTCAGTGCCGTTGTAACTTCAAACGGTCACTAAATGAACTGTTGTAAGTCAGGGGCTACCTGTATTTATCATATTTTGGAACAGAGGGAACTCTGGGCAGTGTATAATTAAAAAATATCTCTGGATTGGTAAAGTCTCTACATTTGGCCCAGAAGATGCCACTGGGAATTCTTAATGAGAATACAACACCTACATCTTCCTTTCAATTATAATAGGCTCCCCCTGTTGGAAGGTGCCTTATTAGATACATGATTGATTAATATTTGATGACAGGGGCCAAAACAGATCCAAATAATTTTTCCATATCAGGATAATTGATATAAAAGGCTTGAATCTTGCTTTTACAAGTTCTCTGTTTCTTTCACCATGATCTACACATTTGGAAATACTGTTCTAAGAGAAAAGTTAATCTCAGGGGTATTCAGAAAACCTTTACTCATTATATCTCATTTATATCTCAACCAGTTTGACTTTGGTCTTTATAGTTTATACAGGACTGTTCTTTTTTTAAAAAAGGCATCACTCTCATTGCTTCTATTCTAAATTGATTTTACTCATTTGTATAGATAGATAGAGAGATATAGATATATAGATATAGATATATGAAAATCCTGGATTCTGCATGTAACTCAGAACAATTTTTTTCCAAGTTGCAAAAAAGCAGCGCATCCAAAATCTTTTGCTGAGGTTCATGCTGCTTCATAAAAACAGGCATTCAGCGAATCACTTTGCACCAGAGACTTAACAGAGCATTTGCTGCTCTTTTTGGAGAAGCCGGAAGAATAAAAGGAAAATGAAGAGAGCATATTGCTGATCATCGTTAGAGATGACTACATCTTTGAGTTCCATTATTTTCAATGGTAGAAGACCTTTGATTCCACTGAGTGACGCCCATGGAAACAAGCTGGGAAGGCCATTCCTTTTCCTGGCCTTCGTGGCATCTCCTCCTGTTTTTGTAAAAATGGATATCTTCTGTTTGCTTGGTAGCGGATAAGCGGTTGGTTTAGACCTCAGGAAGAGCCGCCAAGTTCTAATCCCTGTTTGATCATGAAGTTTACTGGAGGATTCTCTAGCTTCTTCTTCTTCTTTTTTTTTTTTGCTAAACCTTCCCTAAGGATCTTATTCGCGTCACTCAGCTCCTTGGGAGAAAGAGCAGGACAGGAGATTATTTTTCTGGGAACAAAAGTCTTACCTATTAGCAATCTGGGATACTGCTTAACTAGTGAAAGTGAATGCCTTCTAACAGGTCTTCTAAATAACTATAGCAGGTTTAGTTCCTTTGGGAAGGTGATCAGGTACTTTTTGCAAGCCTCTGAAATTTACACCTCAGCTGATTTTAGGCACCCAATAATTCACAGATCAACAACTTCAACAACTTGATTATCTTTTTGAAAGCTTGGTAACTAGTTCCCCCCCCCCTTTTATTCATCCTGCACTTTGTCATTGGAGCCGACAGTAAGAAATTGAGATATCTCCTTATTTACTTTAATATTTTTTTTGCCTCCTATAGGGGCTCTACCTCGGCAGGGGAGGGCTTGGGTGTTGCAGGGAAGAACAAAGAGGATACCTTTGCTACGTTCCGTCAGAGAATGATCCAGATGTACTATATGAAAAGAGCCAATAAATAGGTAGGTGTGTAAAATGGAGCCAGTTGTTTTCATTTTAAATTGTTGCAAGAGTTTAAAAAAAAAATCCACAGAGATTCTCTACTTTTCACATTGTTGGTTCATATTGAAAATCCAGAGTGACATTACTGGTATTATATTCTGATGGCTAGGATGCCTTTATTGCTGTTTGGTCTTGCAAGAAATTGATTTCAATTTTGGATCTTTCCCGGTTCCCTCCCAGCATGCAAAAAGCTGTCAAATTAAACATCTCCAGTATCCTAAGAGAAGATACCTGGCCTTCAGAAGCGGGAGCAGTCCTCCTTTTCGTCAAAAGTCACCTATGGTTTAGCAACAATTTATAACGATCTCCCCAATTAAATCCCCTTCAAATGTTTGAAGCTGTAATTCCTAGCAACCTCAATCGGCATAGATAATGTCCACGCTGGCTAAGTTATGGTCAGGATTGTGGGCCAATACTTCCTGTTGGGACCTAGTAGGAGAAGCCCATTATATTTATTTTGAACAAGGTAGACTGGATTAAACCTGGTTCGAATAGGTGAAATTCCTCCATTTTTCCCCTCAAGGTCAGCATGACAATTTTACCATTTTTAATATGAACTCCTGGTATGCATCGCCTCTGGGAGTATAATTAAATTTGGCAAATTCTGCTATTTTCATCAATTCTGGGGTCCGGGAAATTGCTTATGAAAAATTCAGCAGCAGACCAAACCATTATCTTAGCATAAATTTCGTGAACTTGTTTTGGGGACCTTTACCAACAATCCGTGTCTCAGGCCTTCCCCCCAAATATGTGCGGTATTTAAGCCAGCCTGAATGTCTTTTGTTCACATTCTTGGATTGTCTTTTCTTAACTTCCATGATGGTACCTGGATATACTCAGGAAGCTTTCTTTGTATGTAGGAGATAAAGCTGTTTGGAATTTGCATGTCTATTTTATATTTTGTTAAATAAATACGATTACAGTTTGTTGAAGGTGGCGATTGGACCTCTTCAAGGTAACATCTCTTTTTTCCATGAGTCTACCAAAGCAGCCATAAATATGGCAAAGACTTACGTTAATCAAATAACATCTTGTAAAGACTCTTATGTGTAAAATCCAGCTTAAAAGCTGATTATCCACGGCATCCTGATTTGAATTTAGAATTCTTGCAGATTAATCATTCCTCTTAATTCATATTATCTGGAGTTCAAGGTAGCATGTTTGCCATCAAATTTGTCAGTCTTTCAGTTTTTTCTATGATTGTCTCCAGAAGATGTCTTCATCTTGTTGGTATTACCTCTTTTTTTTTTTTTTTTTTTTTTTAATTTTTACATCCTTTGTTTTTTTTTTTCCACCACATTTCCTTTTTGGGTGGGTGGTATTTCAATTCTCACAGCCATGGAGTTTCTTTTCCCACCACATTCCATTTTGGGGTGGGGTTTGAAATATGCATGATTCCCCACACTTGTTTTCATTTTAAAAAAACTTGTGATAGCGTATATTGCAGTACCTTGTTTGGTATTCTCCTAGCTGCTTTCTTGAGACAAGCTTTAGAGCTCCAGGAAATGCCAAATAAAATCATGGCGCAGAATAAAAGCTTTGAAGATCATGCTAGCAAGCACCTGTTCCATCACTTTCCAAGATGTTCAGAAGCCATTGATACAAATCAGCTGCTTCGTTGCTTGAATCAAAAGATTTGCAAGTACATTTGAATTCTTGGAAAATTCTAAGTAATTCCCATCCTTCAGGCTTTTGGGATCCAATCCTATCAAATGGGCACTGCCTTGAAGCCTAGATACCATCCTGATATCTTTTTTCTGTTCTACCTCCTTATTTTTAGGGCTGTTGGTTTCTCTTTCCTGTACATAGCAGAGTATTGCCTCTGTTTGCCTGCTATCAAAACAACTAGTTTGATCTGTAAGCTTGAAATACTCTAGATGTGCAACTTCTGTTGGGTTAAACCATCATTTTTAAAAAAAAATGTTTTGTTTAATGGTCAACTTTCCTACTCTTTCAAGTTGCTTAGAAGCACTTTCTCTCTCAACTTCAGAATTTGCCACCATTGAGATGAATTTACACTTGGGGGGAGGTGCACTTTTTCAATCCAGTTTTTCTCTGCCCTTTGTGGGCCAAAACTGAGCTGTCATTTCTTGGGGGGCATCAACTGAAGGCTTTATAAATCACCAGACAGGGGAAATGATGGTTTCTTTGAACCCAGTTTTGATGGGGATGACCTTGCTGATTTCAGCTTGCTTCAGAACTGCCTGAGTATATAATGAACGCTTGAACATTTTAAAATATGAACTCTCTTACCTTGGGGTGGTGACAAGGAGGAAAACATTTACCTCCAACCCTCCCAGATTATTGCGATTCTAATCAGTCTTCCTTGTATGAAAATTTGATATGGGACAAAAATGATACAGCAGCAGCAATGGTGCTTTTAAAGTGTTGCTTTTCAATCGATCCTATGTTGGATATTTGGGTTTCTTACAAAGCTTCATGGGTTTTTTTTTGTTTTGTTTTTTTTTGTTTGTCTGTTTTCAAACCTGCTTTTTAGCAGGCAACATCTACCAGCAAAACACTTGAATGCATTTGCAAAAAATAAAAACGGTTAAGAAAAAATCCAGTTTCAATCTGTGTCAGTTCACTACCTTTTCTATTATTCTAGTTTTCCAGGCTCTCTGATACGAAGATCAGAAGCATCCAAGAACCTTTTTCACTCCCGTCACTAGGGTGTGTCTCTCTTCTGTGTCAATTTTGGTTTGGAATGTTGCATTTTTGAAGTCCTCAGTCAGATATTTTTTCCTTTCTTCTTGTGAAACTTATCAGTATTGACCGGTAATGAATAGCAAATTGTTAGCCAACGATTGATCTTAACATTTCATTTCAAATATCTTAATGGCATGTAATCCTTTTATCAAGGTCTACAATAAAAAAAAATATCAGTAGAAAAAGCCAGCTTTGTTTCAATTCTTGCGTCTTGATTTATTCTACAAATGTGGGATAGTTACTGCAAATACCGTATTTTTCGGAGTATAAGACGCACCTTTCCCCCCCCTAAAAGAGGGTGAAAATCTGGGTGCGTCTTATACACCGAATGTAGCGCCACCCAGCCTCTCAAACAGAGCTTTCGGAGGCTGAAAAAGCAAGGCGCAGAGCTCACAACCAATGAACCTGTTGCTAAAGTTCATCTCTGGGAACAGCTGATTGGGGGTATTCCGGGAGGCCGATCCACCCGCCAATCAGCTACTCGTGCTAAATCAGGCTAATATACCTGTTCCAGGCTGTTTGCTAAGGACGCTAGCCAGATGGATGCTGGTAGGCAGAATTTTTTTTTTCTTATTTTCCTCCCCAAAAACTAAGGTGCGTCTTATACTCCGGTGCGTCTTATAGTCCGAAAAATACAGTAAGTGCTTTTCTTATGAAGGGAAGGTATGTTTGGGGAAAAAGTGGGTCACGTTTACTATTTAAGAAGACAGAGCAGCAAAGATGTATCTGGTGGGGTTTTTTAGATGAAGCCAATCTGACCTTGTATGGTACCCAAGGATGTCTTTGAAGAGCATGTCTCAGATCCTTCTCCCAGAGAAGGAATATAATCATGCAGCTTTTCTTCCTTTCTGGATATCTATTTCAGACTTAGCTCATGCTCTATTAATATTGATAGTAGCTAAACAAATAGATTGAGTAGTTCACACTCATGTGGCTTTCCTCAAAAAACTCACATTTATTACTTTGATGGATTAGTTCATAAAGTTTCTTAGAGAACTGGTTAGCTACAACCAATCTTATAAACGCCATGCATAGGAGGCAAATGATTAAACGCAGTAATTAATGACACTGGAGGGACTATATTTGTAAACATACATGGTACACTCGTATATCACTGCTGCTGCTAGAGGCTGTTCTAATTGTGTCTAGTGGGGCTGGGGGTGCAGCAAACAACCTGAACAGCTCGGTCCTTAAACTCAGTAACGCACTACATTATCTGAGCGGTTAATTTGTGACTCAGTGTCAACTGGGTTAATCCTAACCGTGGTTAAGCATATTCATCTCACATACAACTAGCATGTTAAGTGGCTCAAGGTGACTTAAGGGATCATCTGAACTTGGAGCTTGGTTTGTTTCTCTTGCAACATGTTGACCATATATAGATTAATAAGGTTGTAAGAATTAAGACAAGCACGTATAGCAGAAGCACGGAGATGTTATATATTCCTATCTTGACCACTGCCTTTATGTTCTTGTTTTGGGCCTTTCTGTGAAATACTGCTCTCCTAGATTAAGAAAGGCCTGCTGAGACAAGCTAAGATTTATGTGCTTAATCGGAGTCACCTTGGAACAGAGTGTTCACTTGTGTGTTTTAAATTCAGCATATCCAGCACTTCTACTGCATTGTATGTGCCATCTGATACACATGAGAACTGACTGCAGCATGTTGCTAGAGGTACAGGTGAATGTAGTTTTAGAACCAATGCGCTCCCAATCAAGGAAAAAAGACAGAAATTGCCATATTCTTCTTTTACCCAACTGCCTTTTTCTGATTACTTAAAAGTGGAGCAAATTCCTTAATTATTGATAATATGACTTTGGTTTCTTAAATGGTCTTCTGAACAAAATTACTTTTCCAACGTATGTATGTCATGCAAGGTGAAATTTTGAAAATGGCCCTTAGAGTTGCCTGGCTTAATACTGGAACTTGCTCATCACATACAACAGTAAGTCTTAGAACGGTGGGTTCTAAGGGTGACGTGACCCTAATCTAAGCTTCCAGAAGGTAGCCATCAAGGGACCATCCTGCACGTCTTCATCATCTGCCTCAGAACCTCTTCCAGGTCAGTGGACAATTTTGCAAACTGATTTCACTTTCTACATCTTTCAGTTATTTCTGCTATGGAAACTCGGAACGGGTTGTGGGGGGAAAAGAAGAGGAAGAAGTATTGGATACGTTCACAGCCTGGAGTGGTTAGAATGCAGTATTGCAGGCTTAACTCTGCCCACAGCCTGGAGTTTGATCCTGATGGGGCTTGAGATTAATTCATCCTTCCATCCTTCCGAGGTTGATAAAATGAAGACCCAGATGTTGGGGGCAATATGACGACATTGTAAGCTGTCTAGAGTGCTGTACAGCACTATGGAGCAGTATATAAGTCTAAGTGCTATTGCTATGTAATAATAAAGGTCCATTTAGTTCTATACTTTCCCTGAGAACCATCACTCTCCTAGCCCAACCCATCTCACGGGGCAGTGGTTGTAGGGAAAATACAAGGAGCACTACTGTATATACCGGATTTTGTGTTAATCGAAAAAGTCAAACAAATAAGCACAGCATCCCATTCATGTTCCCCAACAAATGAAATTCAGAGATGAGAATTTCATACCCTGTGAAGGATGTTTTTCCTTGAGTTGACCTCTTTCAGGTGGCCCCATGGGGTTCCAGTTGGGTCGGTTGACTGTTGACAACCTGCAGAATTTTATAAATCACTGAGAAGCAGTCGCTCCAGCAGCAGACATGGAAGAGAAGGTCTTCCCTTGCCTTGGATGCAGTGGTGAAATCCAATTTTTTTTACTACCGGTTCTGTGGGCGTGGTGTGGCTTGGTGGGCATGGCAGGGGAAGGATACTGCAAAATCTCCATTCCCACCCCACTCCAGGGGAAGGATACTGCAAAATCTCCATTCCCACCCCACTCCAGGGGAAGGATACTGCAAAATCCCCATTCCCTCCCCACTCCTGGGGGAAGGATATTGCAAAATCTCCATTCCCACCCCACTCTGGGGCCAGCCAGAGGTGGTATTTGCCGGTTCTCCGGACTACTCAAAATTTCCGCTACCAGTTCTCCGAACTACTCAAAATTTCCGCTACCGGTTCTCCAGAACCTGTCAGAACCTGCTGGATTTCACCCCTGCTTGGATGCTCAATCACATCTGGCTTTGCACACCATATTCCTTGAGGGGTGGCAGGGAAGATGGGGCATGACCACATCCTGCTCTGATTCAGGCAGCTGTGCTAAAAAACAAGGGAACAGCGGGGATGGGAGAGCGGGGCCAGCCAGAGGAGGTATTTGCCAGTTCTCCGATCTACTCAAAATTTCCGCTACCAGTTCTCCGAACTACTCAAAATTTCCGCTACCGGTTCTCCAGAACCTGTCAGAACCTGCTGGATTTCACCCCTGCTTGGATGCTCAATCACATCTGGCTTTGCACACCATATTCCTTGAGGGGTGGCAGGGAAGATGGGGCATGACCACATCCTGCTCTGATTCAGGCAGAAGATACCTTGAAGTAATCCTATACAGTTCATAGTCCTCTTCCCCCATTTACCTTCCTGATTGAGAAAAATATCAAATATAACTTTTCCTTATAGAAAAGATCTCCTAGTATGGGGGAAAGTTTCAAAATGGGGATATGAGAACAGAAGAATAAGGTTGGAAGGGATCTTGGAGGTCTTCTAGTCCAACCTTCTGCTCAATTGTCTTCTCTGTTGGCAGTTCCAATCTGTGTCGGTGTATCCTTTCAACAGACAGCAGTCAAATTGGTTGCCACTCATGTCCGCCTTTCTATGAAGCTAAGATTACACTGGTTTTATATACGAAGGCATCACTCTTCTTCCCTAATACAAAGCATTTCTCATCAGCCAGGACATTTGTGGGTGCAGCTGAGTGAACCCAAAGTGTGTCTGGATAAGGATCCATGGATGGCTCTCACGGCCTGACAGCCACACACATTTTTTATATTCCTTGAGCTTAATAGTTCAATCATCCCACAGGTCTTTTGTTCAACCTTGGAGAAGCAAGGGAACAGCCACTGGATATCCTTCATCAAGGAACTTTACAGAACATTGTTTTACCTCAGTTCAGAACTGAGGAACATAAAAATCCCGAAGGCTTTCCCCCATTAATGGCATATTTGTCCAAAGATCTCAAATACATTAGTGATTATGTGCCACCAGGTCTCTTTGAGAAGCAACATTGCTGGAGAGAAGCCCCCACTACAACAAAAAAGTACTTTCCATAGCACACCTGTCTTTTAGGAGCCGAGGTGGCGCAGTGGTTAGAGTGCAGCACTGCAGGCTACTTCAGCTGACTGCTAGCTGCAGTTCGGCGGTTCAAATCTCACCGGCTCAAGGTTGACTCAGCCTTCCATCCTTCTGAGGTGGGTAAAATGAGGACCCAGATTGTTGGGGGCAATATGCTAACTCTGTAAACCGCTTAGAGAGGGCTGTAAAGCACTATGAAGCGGTATATAAGTAACTGCTATTGCTATTGCTAAATAAGATCTAGAAGCTAAAGACACGATATTTAACCTAGTTTTAGTCTGTTTCAGCAAAGGATTTCTTTTTCCAAAATAATTGAAGAGAGGCAAGGCCACATTTGCAGTTGTGTATTTATTGTCACCATCATTTCCTTTTGCAGATATTTAAGGGATTTATGGTATTATCATCCATACATTCCTTAAATATTTGCTAAGGGAAATTCTTCCCATCCATAATTCTTCCCTTTTTGATATAATTTATATAAACAATAAAGATCATGCAGTGTTTATGTCATTCTTAACAATGAAAAGAGGAAAATTTCGGGCAAGTGTTTACAGATCTTACCCATTAATCCAGAAGTACTGGAAAATACACTTGGGTACTGTACAATATAATTTCAACAGTTATACCAAAAGAATCATGATTTTTTTTTTTAAAAAAAGTTGATTCCTACACATTCTTTACTACCTGCATTTTACATTTCAAAACAACCGAACCCAAAGGACAGAAGGGGTTTTCTTTCATTTGGAATAGAATAGAATAACAGTTGGAAGGGACCTTGGAGGTCTTCTAGTCCAACCCCCTACTTAGGCAGGAAACCCTACACCACTTCAGACAAATGGTTATCCAATCTCTTCTTTAAAACTTCCAGTGTTGGAGCATTTACAACTTCTGAAGGCAAGTTGTTCCACTGATTAATGGTGATGCTGGTTGCAGCATCTCTTACAGGATGCCTTTGAACTGTTGACAACACTTGTTGAATGTTAACAAAATCACAGAGCTGGAAGGGACCTTGGAGGTCTTCAGGTCCAACCCCCTGCTCAAGCAGGAGACCCTCTACCATTTCAGACAGGTGGCCGTCCAGTCTCTTTTTAAAAGCCTCCAGTGATGGTGGGGCACCCAAATAAAATAACCCACATTACTTCCTCGTAGTCGTCAACTAGGTTATTTTATGGGTTAGGGCCACCTGATCCGGGTTGCAAAAATCCTGGCGGTCGTTAAACAGCAACAGAGAGAGGCAGAAAACTCTCGTGGGCTCTTCGTGAAGAAAACAAAGCCAGCGGCTGAAGGTCACGTGTTCTTCGGGAGAACCCCTTTCTCCCCTGCGCCGACAGGACGCTAGGTGGGCGTGGCTAGGATAAAGGGGAGGGGCGTGCGGAGGTATTTAAACCCTCAACGGTCTCTTGAGGGTAGCAGGGGGGCGGAAGAAGGCTGAGGGAAAGTTGGTGCCTGACAGAGGGGCGAAATAAACGCGGGGGTCTTCTGGGGTGCTATAATCGGGGAGAGGAAGGCTGAGAGAGATTGACTTCTGACAGAGGGAGAAATAAGTGCCGTGTGTGTCCTCTGAGGTGCATATGGATATGAAGAGGGGATGTCTTAAAAGCATGAAAACTTGGTGACTTTCGCCCAGTTACTCTCTGTCAACTCGCCCCACAGGGTGGTTGGGGGGGAAATAGGAGGAGGAAGGAGTATGAGGAACGTTTGCCGCCTTGAGTTACTTAAAAAGTAATAAAGGCGGGATAAAAATAAACGTCACCCATTTAATTAGGCATTTAGAGGGTCTGAGGGAGCGTTGACTTGGTTAGTTATGGCGGGATCCACGTTGTGAGGCGTGGCTTCTTGACCTGAGAAGCCTGTCATAAAAAAAGGCTAATTGGGAAGGAGGATGAGAGGAGAAAATGGGGAAAGTGGAATGGGTGGGTGGGTGAATTCAGGAATGGCTGGTGGGGGACCTTACCTGGGGAAAAGAAGAGAGTTAGGTGGAGGGTGAAGTCTGAGAGGACTTAAAGTCAGTATAGAGCAGGGGTCTCCAACCTTGGCAACTTTTAGATTTGTGGACTTCAACTCCCAGAATTCTGGGAATTGGTCCACAAGTCTTAAAGTTGCCAAGGTTGGAGACCCCTGGTATAGAGAAAAGGTGAGAGGAAGTCCCAAAGGTGTTTTTTCAAGAGGCAACTGGACTGGATGGTGGGGAATGGAAGGATCCAGTCAGAGCTGAAGAAGCTTCTTGGATGAGAAACCAAACTTCTTAAAACAAAACAAAAAAACCCAGAAAGTCCCTCTTGGAAAAGCACATTTGGAACAACCATGACCTGGATGACTGAAAATCTCCATAGACATTCAATGAGAGGAAGAGTGGAGGAAGAGGAGAAAATAAGAATACAAGTGCCAGTTCACTGAGTGTTACTATCCCTCTGAGAACTAGGTTATCACAGGAATGTTTAAATTAAATTAAATTTATATGCTGCTCCTCTCACTTATAAGGTCATTTGGGGAGGGGGGAGCGGTGTTTACAGACAGTAAAAAGATAAATATAAAAGTTAAAATTTTGAAAGCTATATGTTAGTAATTGAATACTGGCTGAGGATGATGTGAGGGGTAGTCCTATACCATATATCTGCAAAGTGCCCAGAGTGGAGGAAGGTATTTATGGTATCCTGAGTAGAATAACATTGCCTCCAATTTGAAGTATCTTTTCTGAAATGAAAAATTGAGAGGAGAGTAGAATTGCCTGGAGATACCAGTAGAAGGAGGAAGAGTTTACTGGCAGAGAATTTGGAGTGGTTTTCAGTAGAAAATGGGTATTTGTTCATTTTCAGATGGAGAAAGTAAAATCCTGAAAGATAATGAGTTAGAATTGGGAATTAGAATTTAGAAATAGTAGATTCCTTCCTTCCTTCCTTCCTTCCTTCCTTCCTTCCTTCCTTCCTTCCTTCCTTCCTTCCCTCCCTCCCTCCCTCCCTCCCTCCTTCCTTCCTTCCTTCCTTCCTTCCTTCTTTCCTTCCTTCCTTCCTTCCTTCCTTCCTTCCTTCCTTCCTTCCTTCCTTCCCAATAAAGGAGTTGATCAGCAATTAAAACTTTAACATTTAAATTAATATTGTAGAGCAAACTAGTGACTGTTTCTGTGTTTGTTCCTGTGTTTTGGACTGAAATTCCATGAACTCAGTGCATAGAATGTGCAACAATCTAGTTGAAATCCATGGGCGCTACAGCTGCTTTTTGTCTTCTAATGCTTTGTGGAATAATTCAGCAGCAGGATGCAAGCAATCTTCTGAACGTCATACCAAGAAAAACAGTGAAATACCAGTGTAAGCATCTTGTTGAATCTATTAAAAACTACAGAAATATGTGTCCAACAGGACAATTTCTTATTAAATATGGCTCTCATCACCTGTGTATTAGTTATGGAAATTAAATGGAATTGCTTTGTGCAAATATAACCATATAGGGCAGACTCTTTATGATGAATAAAAATTGAATAGTTATCTTGCATTAATGTATAGTCTGTGAATTTTCAAAAATATCTGGCTTATTCCTATCAAAATCTGGGCTAGACTGATTTTTGAGCCAACTACAATATAATGCTTATATTGAGAGCTCCTGAAACTTTATAAATGGACTTGTCCAACTTTCCTCACTAGGAAGGCTGAACTTCTTTCAAGATTATTTTTTATGCAAAACTGAGGTTTGGCCAATAAAATATCAGTACTTACAGTATATGATAATATACTTGTGTTATCAATTTTCTTTTTGCACATTTATAAGCCAGTTTTCCATTTAAAAGTGCCTGTGGCAATGGACAACATTTCAAAGCAAAAAGGAAGTAATGCAAGAGAACTCCATATGTGGAAACTGAAACTAGAAACCAGTTTTTTTAAAGATTTTATGTAAAGATTTTATTCAGGATCATATTTAACAACACCAAAGATTTAAAGCATTCATTTCTTTTTTTAAAGCTGAAAATCTAAAGGTATTTGAAAAGAAAGGACTGTCCAATTTTTCTACTTTTTTGCTGAGTGAAGAAACAAATACTTTATATGCTGGAGTCAAAGATTATATCCTTGTTTTTGACTTAAATGACATTTCTAAAGAAATATCCAGAGTAAGTATTTTAAAATTCTCATGTATCTTTCTACTGAAAACTTTTGTTTACTTTCAATAAAGTTCTTTATTTTACCTGACACTATTTATCCCTGTAATTTGGTAGTGCCTACTCTAACCAACAGAAATTCCCTGTAATGTCAGAGACCTTTCTTTTCTAATCCCATCGGTAGGAAAGCTTTAACGGTGTAATTTTAAAAAGTGCAAAGCATATCCTCAGTTCACCAAGAAGTGGAACCTCTTGAAAACATGAATCTAGTATACTACTAAAACTCTTGTCTGAGTGAAACAGTATATCGTGGGGCAACAAGGAATGTGCCTCCCATGGTTTTTATCCAGAAAAGGATTACTGACTGGAAGGGGGCCAGCCTACTGGGGGGGGGGGGTAGAGATAGGGAGGTTTGACTGCCACCTGTCACTCCACACCAGCCTTCCCACTAAATATTTAAGACCAAATGAGACATTTAGTCTGATTTTGTTGGATTGAAAACTCAGTATTTCATAGTGCTTGATGCAACACAAGTGCACCAAGCTGATAATGTTAGGTGACTGGCCGGAGGTCCACAACCTGAACATTCATACCCTGGCCACACTTCCTGCTGTTCCTATTGTCACCTATGTTCCTTTGAACAGTTTCCTGGCATCTTCCCACTAAACCTGCTGTCATAGAGCCAATCTAGAGCCAAAGTGCTGTCATATCCTGTGCTGATCTTGCGTAATTAAAAGTTGTTGGAAGTAATTACGATAATACCACTTCTGTTCAAGAAGCAAAGAGATGAGACGTGCAAGATTGATGGGAAATACTTCAATCTCACTAGAGATAAAAACTTTTAAAAATGTCTAAAAGTTATTTCAGATATTAAAATATAAGCATAGATAAATTGCTACAGAGGGAAATTTTCTCCCCTAAATTTTTGTAAGGAAATTAGGAAGAGTTCTAAATATTATTGCAAACTACAAGAAATTTGCCATTTCACCAACAAAGAATGACCTAATATCCAAACCTGTATAGAGATACAAAGGACTTTTCTTTAAGCGCAGCACTTCAAACAGGGATTTAGAAAATCCAATCTATTCCTGGCTAAGTGTTTCTACCTGAAGCATGTGTTTCTCTGCTTCAGTTACTTAGAGTTCCCAATTCCTTGGGCTTTCACACATTATTCAGAGGTCTTTGGGGAGATGGAAAACCTTACTCTTTCTTAGTTTCTCTTCATGGACTTCTCAAAGGAAGTTCTCTTCATTTTGAGAAGACCAAAATCTTTATTAGTAGAGGGAAGGGCAGGGGTAATCTGGATCTGAGACAATGTCACAGAGAGCCACCTCTCATTCATGGAAAGTATAGAGATTGGCAAGCAGGCTATATTCCTAATAATCAGCCTGACTCAATGCTGATGAAGCACCAAAAAAATCAAAACTATTTTTTGCATTTCCTTTTGCTTCCATTGGCTGATCCCTGCTTCCATAATTTCTGTTCTAAAACGCAATTAGCACCATATAGCTCATCTCAGCAACTGACAGAGAAGCTATTTTTTTAATCAGATTATCTAGCCTAATGACTGCTCTCACTGGCAGTAATTGTCAGGGTTTCATTTGCTACTTGGTCATTTTTTGCTAAGAATACAAGAAAATGAAGCTGTCTGTGCCCAAACAGGAAATTAGACGTGAACTATGTAAGACCTAAGAGGCTAAGCAGGTCCTGTTGGGCATTATATTTCCATTGATTGTGGCTTGGCTCTTTAGTTTTGATTTTATAGAATGGACCTAAGGTCCTTCATTATTTGCAAATTACCGTTCTCAGGCTTCTGGCAAAAATCTGCTACCTTCTCTTGAGGGGGAATGAAGGAGCAGGCAGAGAAGGATAATCTTACCTATTTGTTCTTCTACTACTACTGAAAAAAAAGCATGGCCAGGAGTGGGTTCCTCCCGGTTCGGACCGGTTCTCCCGAACCGGTAGCAGCCCGCTGGTGATGTCATGATGATGTCACCGAACCGGATCGGTCGGTGTCGGTCCGTGGAGGGCGCCATCTTTTTTTTTTATATTTTTTTTAATTTCCTTCTGAGCATGCACAGACTTCCGGCACTGTGCATGCCATCTTTTTTTCGGCTTTGTTTGTTTGTTTTTTTGGATTTTTTGTTACTGCGCATGCGCGCGCGCGCAAGACGCGCCCACGCGGCGCAGGAGGGAGCAAACCAGCAGCGAGGTAAGTTGGAACCCACCCCTGAGCATGGCCACATGTGACTCCACCCCTCCACACCATACTGGGTTTATAGGATATTATTTTCCTGCTTTCCCATCTAGTCCCTTGGCAATTGTCAGAAAGAGAACTAGAGATTGATACAGAAATTGGAGCAGAGAGGCACAACTGAGAGATAAAACTACCGTAGATAAAAAAACACGTTTCTCTCAGAAAAATACTCAGTCTAAATATGAAGCCATTTCTAGTCTAAGATCATTGGGTCTGATATCATCTTGGCCATAAAATCTTAATACTCGGATTTTATGTGTTAATCATCCTATAGGAAGAGGGTATGCCTAACTGAAGGAACTGGCTAGAAACAATAGCATTGGCTCAGCACGTTTACTTTATGGAAGATTTTAATATGTTCATTTGCCTATTTTGATTCCTAGGTATCCTGGTTTGCTTCAGAGGATAGTAAGCTTCAATGTCTTCGCAAAGGAAAAAGCAAGGTGTGCCTTGGTGTAAATATTAAATTGATTTCTGGGATAGAGTATGGTTGCACTTCAGGCTTAAATTGATTTTTTGATAGATTTGTTATAGAAATGGCTAGTGTATATTATCATATAAAAGTAAAAAGCTGAGGTTTTATGTTACTAATTCTACTGCACCAAAAGAGTAAGAAGTCAATGCTTTTCTTTTTCTTTTCCCCTTTACCCTACACTTTTCCTCCTTTATTTTCCCATTATTTACAGTTTTCTTTGTACTTCTGTATTTTATATTTTGATAAACCAATACAATACTCTAGGGTTAAATTGATTTTAACAATTTCATTTACTAAGAAGAAATGTGAAATATGAATTGAAACCTCAAGCAGAAATTACTTGGGAACACTAATAAAATAGTGGGGGATTTGATGGGAATAGTCCTTGTAAGAGATGACCAGATTTGAGCCCAAGGGAGGGGTCAAACGCATCATCAGTCTCAAGTCCCTTTGCACCCACAAGAGATCCAAGTCCATCCCACCTTGAATTCCATTGACTCTTCTCTCCCGTCAACTTGCTTCAACCGTTAGTAGTTCAGATTTTTGTAGACAGCTTAAGCTTGCAACAAACCTTTGTGTTCATTTAAACTGCCTGGACTCCTGATTTCCTGTGTTTGACAGTCCTGCCTGTCAAGCTAGTATCTGTGATTGGCCAACATATAAAGGAACCTGCCTTCAGCAGTCCTGTAATAATGTTTTAGAAAAATTGTTTATTTAGAAACTTTATGTGGGAACAGGATCAGAACCATAAATTGTATGACTTTTTATATTTGCATATCCATCTTGATCCAGCAAATGTAAAGCATCATTGGCTAACCTTTGGTGCATTTCTATAATTGTATTGCTACATATAAATGTAATATATAAATAAAAATATCACCTTTTTATAATGAAGTCATAATAAGAATCAATATGATTTTAAATCCTATTTTATTTATTTTAAATCCTATTTTAAGCTGCATCTTGAAATAGAGCATGCCTGAAGAAAATTCATTACCAAATATATAATATTGTGGAAGTGAAAAGACACAACATCTCTTTATATGTGGCAGTAATTGAGATGCCTTATTGTTTGCAGCTCATGAACTAATACTTTGTATGAAAAAAGGATGGGAAGATTAATTTCAGAATGCAGGACAGATTTGTTAAATACATAAAATAAGTAGGTCTGTTTGTCCTCCTTATATTATTAACTTTTCTGTCTGATCAAATCATGTCCAGTTTTGTTAATTTATTTTACTTTTAATTTTCTTGTCATCACCCCTTTTTTTCTTTTGTTAATGTAATTCCAAAACAGGCAAATCAATTGCGTTTCTAATTGTACTTAAACGACTAAAATAGTAAAAAAAAAAAAAGCATAAGAAAAAATATACAAATCTGCAATTCAAAACATTCAAGAAATTATCTTTCAAAACCAAATTATCAAACTCTAACTTTCTTGGAAGAATAGAAATGTCTTAGTCTGGCATTGGATATACAGCAATGCAGTGGCGGATTAAGGCTCACTGGTGCCCTAAGCACTGACAAATCTTGGTGCCCCCCTCCTTTGTACATACTGGGTTTTTTTTATATAAATCTTCATTGGGGGGTTTTCTTTCTCAACTTTGTGGTGCCACCTTTGGGCCTGGTGCCCTAAGCACGTGCTTAGTCTGCTTAATGGTTAATACACCACTGCAGCAATGTATGTACTAGACATACTATACTTTTCTGAAGAGGATATTCTAAATTAAGACCAAGGAAGCATTGGCATGCCATGATCGTATCAACTAATACTTGTAATTAGTCATCCATTTATTAGATAATATGTAACTGATGTAAGGCTATCCCTATCTAGACAGATTCAGTGCGAATATGTCATTTTAAACTAATAAAAGGCACTCCAGTTCACTATCTGTGCTTATATTGACAATATTGAAGCCAAGAACCACTTAACTCATGTGAGTCACAACCATCTCTAGAATACATAGACTGCACCAGGGGATGTCATGATATTCTCTTGTAAAGTTCAAAATAGTGCAAGCAGTGGTATTTACTGTGACACATTATGCAAATGAAAGTTATACTTTAGAGAAGTGCAAAAAAAAAAAAGGATTGATTCCTTTGAAATTTGATGTTGAAGAAGATTCCTGAGAATCTTCAAGAAAATAAACAAATGGTTAATTGAACAAATCAACCTAGAATTGTGCACTCAAATTATCCTACTTCAAATACATTATGCAAAGACCTAGCTCTCTGAAAAAGACTTTAACATTGGGAAAGGTACAAGGAGAGCAGCAAGCTGGATAGATTCAGTTATAATGGCAATGGATACACTGTTGGAAAACATGAAGGACACATCACCTTGCGAAAAATCCATCTGTGTGGTCACTAAGAGTTGACAGTGGCTCGATAGTCCTTAACCAATTTTCCCATCCTCATCCTTATTCAGGTGTCAATTCATTAAATGGTCTACTGTGTCTGTCATCTTCATAAATAAAAAGGAGAGATGGATCTCCTGTGTATTGATAACAAGTTAGACTATTTTCCCAGCCAATCTTCCCCAATGGTTTCTTGTAGATATTGTATAATCCAGGGAATAAAACTGAATTTAAGGAATCAGTGCAACAGCTTGCCTCCTGGAGTTGTGGTGCTCCACTGCTGGAGGTTTCCAAGAAAAGATTGGACAACCATTTGTACAGGATGGTATAAGGACTCCTGTCTTGGGCAGGGGGTTGGACTACGGTAGAAGACCTCCAAGGTCCTTTCCCAGCCCTATGATTCTAACTCTGTAACACAAGAAAAAAGAACCCGAATAATTAATTATCCCAAAACATCTATTGGAAATAGGCAGCAGAGTGGAAATAGAATTACTAAATAATTACTTAAATTCAATCAATTAAGAAAGGTCAATGAAATAGGCACCAAATGTTGGTGTCATTAGTTCACTCAGACTCCATGTATACGTCAGTAGGACCCCATGAAGATCTGATAATGTTTAATAACAAAGATGAATCATTCAGAAAATCCAAAAGGAATGTGAGTTTTCCCCCACAGAATTGTAGGACAAATAATAAATCAGAGTTGCAAAGAAGGCTGACAAATCTTTGGATTTCATCAATAGAAATGTAGCTTCCAAATCATGAAAATTAACAATCTACTTTATTCTTACTTGGTCAGACCATACATCAAATAGTATGTCCTGTTTGGGGTATTACATTTTAAGAAAGATTCAGATATATTAGAACAGATTCAGAAAAGACGAATAATACATTGCATCAACAGTTAATTTCCAAATTACAGGATATAATCTGCATTCTGCTTTAGTCATATTGCACCATCTGAAAGAATGATGGGGCAAATAATAGGTAGAATGAGAACTTCAGTCATATATTTTACAAGTTACAAACTGGGAAAACTTAAATCGTTTTTGACTTCCATCTCCTTAGAAGGTACAACTGGCTGTTTGAAGCTTCAGTCCTATCTTAAATCTATAGTTTTAAATTAAAGAAAATGCCCATATTGAAGTCAGTTTCCTCATCCCTGGTGGTCCTGGAGGCTATAATGACAGGAAATTTCTAATCTCCGATTTCTGGAATTTCTAATGAGCCCATCTAACTAAAAGTTGTCGATAATTTTTGAAAACTCTGGCTCAGGGGTGGGTTCTGCTTTTCTTCGCTGCCGGTTCACTTAGTGATGCGCCGCGCAGGCGCAGTGCACTTCGCACATGTGCAGTGCTTAAAAAAAGCTTCTGCGCATGCGCAGAAGCAAAAAACAAGATGGCGCCGCCTATGGTGCCGCCGAAAGAACCGGTTCGGGGGCATGGCAGGCCTGGGTCGCTGCTGGTTTTAGCAACCCAGGCCACCAAGTTACTACCGGTTTTGTAGAACCGGGAGGAACCCACCTCTGCCCTGGCTCCTATTTGAGATGCAAACTTCTACAGTCAGCTGTTAATCTTGAAATTTGACACTGTTCTCCCAAAACACAAGGCTTCTTGGAATCTTCTAGTTATCGACCCTTGTATCCCTGACTGATAAGTTGGGCCTTAAAATAAGAATAAGTTTCTGCAGAAACCAATTTCTGCAGGCCAGTAGTTCTCTTCCCTAAGTAGTCCTTATCGGGAGAAAGGCTGAATGTTTCTTTCAAAACTTATTTTGAAGTCCTGAAAAGAAAACAAGTGCTCCCTCTGTACATCATTACCCACTTCTTAGTTCTCAGATAGTCTTGTGTTATGGACTACTGGAGACTAGTTATCTCAGGAGAAAGAGATATGAGCTGAAGTTGGTGTCTGAAGTCTTGGAGCAATTTTTTCATTAGATTGGACCAGGTTACAGGAAGTTTGGAGTCCCTTCTTTTATTTGAAAGTGAATATATAAGACTGTTTGGTATTCTTGCATATTCTATTAGTTTTGTCTGCTATAAATTGTCTTTGCATTCAGGACAAATAATCTGCCATCAACAACAGTGAACTGATTGGATTACAGTGTTAAAGAACAGTGTTTGGTTGTGTGTTGGTTAGTGTGCCATTTCAGTAGTGGTTAATAGATGGGCTTGCCTAACAGCTAATAATGAAGAGATTGTATTGTCCACTTAGTACTGTATCTAAACATGAAGGGTCCTTGGTGCTCTTTGAGCTTGCTTGTTTTCTTGCAGACGTTTCATTACCCAAACTAGGTAACATCATCAGTGCTAGTAAGGAGTGTTGTGTGCTGTCAGTTTATATTCTGGTGGCTTACCCTGTGAGTGTTGGTGGGGGTGGTCTTAGAGATTTTTTTGCTTGGGCTGTTTACTTGGCTCTTTGGCAGTTTCTTGATTGGGGTATGGTTTACTTCTCCTTTATTGGTAACTAAACATTTATGCTCCATGGTTGAGGTTGGTTTCTTGTGATAGCAACATCCAGCCTTCTTTATTCTTGTTCAGATACTATCACCAGTTGTCATTTCGTAAAGCATTTCATTAGAAAGAGCTATAAAAACGGGATTTTTTAACATTGGGGTTTGATAAAATGTGCACTTCAATTACTGAAGTAGTGTTTGGCTATTACTAGTATTTATGAATGTGTTCAGTAAGGTGGGACCATTTGAGAAGATAGGAATGGACAGTCTAAACCAGTGTTTTTCAACCTCAGCAATTTTAAAATGGCTGAAAAAATCTGGGAGTTGAAGTTTACACAAATCATTGTGATTAAGAAACTGGTCTAAATCAACTGTTCCCAGGCATTTCTAGATCTCCTTTTTGGAGTCAATTGAAGAATAGCTTCAACATTGTTAATTTAGGGATAAATGACTTTCTAACTCATCACATCAGAGGTGGGTTCCTCCCGGTTCGGACCGGTTCTCCCGAACTGGTAGCGACCCGCTGGTGACGTCACAATGACGTCACGGAACCGGTTGGGTCTGTACCGGTCCGTGGGTGCCGCCATCTTTTTTTAATTTTTTTTAATTTTTTTTTTAATTTTTTGCGCACGCGCGAAGGAAGCGAACCAGCAGCAAGGTAAGTTAGAACCCACCCCTGCATCACATCACCAAAATGTTTCACTTCTGACTAGAACCATATAAACATTGTAAGCTTGACCATCAAACTTCCTTTTTTTAACTAATTACTGGTTTTAAACATATTAAATGATCCTGCCAAGATTTATTGAAAATGACAAGATGGATTGTAATAAATTCATCAGTTTCCTACAATACTAGATTCAATAGTGTTTGAAATTTGGATTCCTGCATTGAGAATGCATTAACTTAAATGTTGCTTCAACCTCTAGAATTCTAACAGGGATTATCATAGCACTAGAAGCTATGTTTTGTGAAAGAAAACAAAGGAATTAGGAATGTCTAGTCTTAAGAAAATCAGACTGAGGGGAGACATGATTAAATGTTAGAAAATTTAGAAAATGTAAGTCGTCTACGTTTCATAAGGCCTTGAAAAGCTGGTTCTTCCCATAAGCATTAGGGTAGTGTGAAGCTGCAGCTGAATACTGCTGAATGTGAGTATTTGTGCGATGGGGAAATGGGTGCAGGGAGCTTTTGTTGTGGTTTGACAGTTGTTGTGTTTTTTGTTATTTTGTGAGCTGCCAAGGGTTATGATAAATATATAGGAGACTGCATACAGTAAGTCTTATAATAAGTTAATTAAATACTTCTTAAGAGCACAAAATACAAGCTGAATGGACATGACCTTGTTGACGACCCTCACTCTGTCAAGGACCTTGGAGTACTCATATCTAATGACCTAAGTGCCAAAGCCCACTGTAACAACATCACCAAAAAGGCATTAAGAGTTGTAAACCTAATCTTGCGTAGCTTCTTCTCCGGTAATATTACACTACTTACCAGAGCATACAAAACATTTGCTAGACCAATTCTTGAATACAGCTCATCTGTCTGGAACCCGCACTGCATATCGGACATTAATACAATTGAGCGTGTCCAGAGATATTTCACGAGAAGAGTCATCCACTCCTCTGTTCGCAACAGATTAC
>QLTV01009056.1:1421283-1432400 GCA_003457575.1 Thermophis baileyi
TTCCATTGAGGACCTGTATACTGCACGAGTCAAAAAGAGGGCTGTGAAAATATTTACAGACCCCTCACATCCTGGACACAAACTGGTTCAACTCCTACCCTCAAAACGACGCTATAGAGCACTGCACACCAGAACAACTAAACACAAGAACAGTTTTTTCCCGAACGCCATCACTCTGCTAAACAAATAATTCCCTCAACACTGTCAAACTATTTACTAAGTCTGCACTACTATTAATCTTCTCATCGTTCCCATCACCCATCTCCTCCCACAAATGACTGTATGACTGTAACTTTGTTGCTTGTATCCTTACAATTTATATTGACTGGTTCCTACTATGATTTGATTGCTTATTTGTACCCAGACTATCATTAAGTGTTGTACCTTATGATTCTTGACGAACTTATCTTTTCTTTTATGTACACTGAGAGCATATGCACCAAGACAAATTCCTTGTGTGTCCAATCACACTTGGCCAATAAAAAATTCTATTCTATCTATTCTATTCTATTATGCCACCAGACTTGAAATTCTGGGCTTAGACAACCTTGAACTAAGCGTAGTTCATAAAATTATCTGCTACAATGTCCTTCCTGTCAATGACTACTTCAGCTTCAACCACAACAATACACGAGCACACAATAGATACAAACTTAATGTAAACCGTTCCAAACTCGATTGCAGAAAATACGACTTCAGCAACAGAGTGATCAATGCCTGGAATGCACTACCTGACTCTATGGTTTCATCCCCAAATCCCCAAAAGGCCACCTTGTCCAGAATTGGTATCAAGCCAAATCAATTTATAAATAGTAAAATAGCAAGGGCTTAATATATGCTTTGAAGGAGAGGTATTATCAAGGCAGACTTTGGAGAAAATACATTTTTTTCTCCCTAGAATCAGTAAAAGGTCTAAATTACATTAGAAGTGATTTAATGTATTTTGAAGAGAGAAATTAAAACACATCATGTAAAGAATTTTCCTGCTCATCCAGTGTCCTAAAATTACTTAACTGCACCATTTATCAGTGCATTTGTTGGAAAAGTGTTCTTGTGTTCTCTCCAGAAGACAAGCATTGTTCTTCTGCCCAGGGATCTTACAATGCCAGTCTTTGCTTACATTCAACAGCAGAATAGTTTTATAAGGTTGAGACTATAACTGCAGTTTTTGGTTTTTTTTTGAAGTTAATCATTTGTGTGCATTTTTCAGGCAGAATGCAACAATTATATACTTATTATGCATAAGATAAATGCAACAAATTTATATGTATGTGGCACAAATGCATTTCATCCAGCTTGTCGTTACATGGTAAGTTCATGGCATATTTTTTGGATTATTGCACTATGTCTTTTACTTATGGGAACAAAGAAATTTCTTATTTACTCACAGTATTTATCTTAAACCATTTTCTGAGTCACTGGGGGAGCTACAAAATAGCATAAGAATTCTAGAAATAAGTAATTTACAATACACGTGTCAATGGTTTGTAAAAGCAAGTACAGGTAGCCCTCGACTTACAACCACAACTGAGCCCAAAATTTCTGTTGCTAAATGAATATTTGTTGTGAGTTTTGCCCCATTTTATGACTTTCTTGCCACAGTTGTTAAGTGAATCACTGTAGTTGTTAAGTTAGTAACATGGCTGTTAAGTGAATCTAGCTTCTCCATTGACTTTGCTTGTCAGAACTCACAAAAGATGATCACATGACCCTGAAACACTGCAACCATCATAAATATGAACCAGTTGCCAAGCATCTAAATTTTGATCACGTGACCATAGAGATGCTGCAACGGTCGTAAATGTGAAAAATGATGTCACTTTTTTTTGTGCCGTTGTAACTTTGAACGGTCACTAAATGAACTGTTGTACTGTAAGTCGAGGACTACCATTAGGACTGTCCATTGCAAGCTTTTTCTTCACCCTATTAAAATCTTAGTAGCCATGGAGGAAAGGGTACTATTTACAAAAGGTAGTACAAGATCCAACTATATTCATCCTATTTCTTTTACTTGGCTTTCAGAATTGTTATGTTATCCTAAACAAGGTCATAAATTATGAACAACCCTTGAATATAATCTGTTGATAGGTTTTCCAGGAAGCAGGAAGAGTTCAACAGAACATACCAGCACACTAGCTTTCTCCTGATAAGTTAGAATTCTTTATAACAATTCTAATTTAGCATGTTATCTGAACTAGCTAATCAACCCTTAGCTATCAGAAATTGGGAATATCACTAATCCCCACAATGGAAGAATGGATGATATTAATAGCTATTAAGAATAAAGTTTTGCTAATATTATGAAAAAGGCTTACAATTTAGGAATAAGTTCCCAGTCCTCTTGCTCTTTTAGATCACACTCCTCTGCCTAAGTCAAAGGAGATATCTCTCATGGGATGGGATCAGATCCCACACAAAACAGTAACAGCCTCACAGTTTTAATTAGAAATGGTAATGACTAGGACAATATAACAAACAGGGCAATTACAACCTTTTGTATCAGAGAGCCAAATAACATCAGATCAAAGAATCTGAATACCGTCTGGAAAGCATTTACAGTAGGTGTTATATCTCATGCTCCCAACTGTTTTCTCTATTCTCCCAAGAGAAATGCCACCTAGTGATGAATGACATCTCCTCTTAATGTAGGTGATAAAATAGCATCTTCACAAAAGTTCTGCAATTTTTAAAACTCCATTCAAGAAAAATTAATGGGGTTGGAGAGCCAGCTTAGACCTTAAAAAGGTGAACTGATAATGTGAGATTACAGATTCTCTGTGGAATGAGATAAATTCTGGAATGGTATGGAAAGAAGATATACTACGGTAGCCTCTTTGGATCTCTAGGAGACTTATTTTCACATACCAATTCATTCAGCTTACTAAAACCATCTTTGAGTATGAGCTTTACTTCTAATAATTAATATTCTCTGGAACAAAAGTGTTTATTAAGATTATAGTTTCAGGAAACTGTTCATTGTAGGAAACTGTGTTCATATCTGGACAGTTTCCATTATCTGCTGTCCTTCTGTACAACAAGGCAAAGTAGACATAAGAGCCATAAGAAAATTTAGAGAACAGTCATACAGCTTCCTCACATAGATTGCATCACTTGTGAGCTGTTTTTAGGTATTCAGCTGTATATTTTTTCTCTTTTAAAAAAATATAATTTTATTAAAATTATCATAATATAAAATGAAAATGAAAATAAAGATATTAGGGAAATGTGGAAGGGAAGAGAGGAAAAAAGAAGTGTGGGTTAAAGGAAAAAGGAAAGAAAAGTGTTAAGTTCCAACCTTTTTCAGCATAATAAAATAAAAATAGTAAGGCAAGCCTTAATTCTTTACTTTTACATACTAACTATAAACTACGGTAGTCATTTCTCTAACAACAAACTTATCCCAGTCAGAATTTCATTTTTTTCTGTCTCAAACACAAAGTCTATAAGGCTTTCCAAGTAGAAAGAAAGCTGGATATATTTTTTTCTTTTGATTAAAACAGTTAATTTGTCCATCTCTGCTAGCTCCATCAGTTTTTCCATCCATTCTTCCATTGTGGGGATTAATACATGTTTCCATTTTTGCACATAAATAATTTTTGTTGCAGTCAGCATATGCAAAGTTTTTTCTTTTTCTTTTTCTTTGGACTATCGGTCAAGAAAATCACTGGTTTCAATATTATATTTATTTTAAGAAATTCCTGCATTAAAATATAAATCTGGTCCGAATATTACTTTGTTTTATTACAAGTCCACCAAAGATGATAACACGTTCCTTCTTTACAATTATGTTTTCATCATACATTTGAAATACTTGTATACATTTGGCTATACTTGTCTTCAGATGAACAAAAAACAAACATTGGAAAGGATTATTAGGTTCTGCATGCCAAGAGTCATGACTTTATAAGCCCGGCCACCCTACAGGGGCTCATCATGGTATATAGTGAGATAATTTTGAGAAGTGAGAATACTCCCATAAGCTTATTCTGGTTTCGTACTGATAAACACTTCCCTTCAGAGGTGGCTGACCTTTGCTTTTCATATGAATACCTTTATGGATTCTCCAATGCATTATTGTAACCTCTGATGTTAGTATATGGAGATGGGAAGTACATTGCTCATGAAAGATGACATAGCCTTAGGAATGCTTTGGAATCCTATAGTAACATAAAAAAAAATTTTGAACCCCATACAGTCACAATAGCATTGTCTAGTTTCCAGTCTCTGTTCAGTCCATTATATGTTAGGATAATCAAAGCTAGTTCCTGAATCTTACAAAGGAGACTTTAAGTTATACTGTCCTATGAGTAAGGCTTCTATTCTTTTTTTATGATCAGATTCTCATTTTCTGTTCTAGTATAAAGCATATTAGGTCTTGACATTTAACAGAAATCTGGCTCAGGTGGGTGGGCATGGATTCAAAGGAATGGATTTTTTCACAACTCCAATCAGCAGCAAAATTAGGATAGATTTTTGGTAGCTAGTGGAAATGGCAGATGGACTACTGTCAGTTGATCTTTAGGACACTTACATTTTTCCACTCAACCCTTGGATAACCAGAATTTTTTATAGCATCAGAATATGGAGAACATTCTAGACTTTGGTTTCCAGTCTTGAGATTTTTCTTAATAGAACCTCCTTAGTTTTTGTTTCATATAAAGCACTGTTTCAGTCATCCAGATTCATGCTCAGCTTGGAAGTTGAATGGAGTCAAGGGGTCTTTACCTTTTAATGGATAAGGAAACCGTGATTTAGCAAGAAGTATGAATATTGTCACTAATACATCTGCTCTCTGGGAATTATTTAAAATAGGTAATTGACAATATGAAATTAAAGTTGTATACAAGAGCTACAGAAAGCAGAGGAAGATGTCCATATGAACCAACTGTGAGTTATGCCTCTTTAATAGTTGGTAAGTTTTCTCCTTGCCCTGCAAAATGTCTTTATATCTTTTTCATTTAGTCATGGTTGTCAAGCACTGATTACTCAAATTAGAGTGAATATATTTCAGATGTGATGTTGCTTATCAGTCTTTGAATAAAAGACTGGTTTGAAAAAGCTATCAGGAAACTGATTGCATATGCAATCTGCCTGTACAGTATATCAGCTGTTCCTCAATAGCTGGCTGATGTAGGATTTTTGTGTGTGAAAGACTCTAATGACATATTTATTCTTTTTCAACTTTGTCTCCTTATAGCCTTTGTTCTTTTCTGTATACTGTAGATTTCAAATGAAGTACAAGGTCATAGTGGGGGGAAGCATGTTACCCTATTCTGCAAGCAGCAGCTTTTTGGTTAAAAAGTAATTTAAAAAAAAGAAGAAGCTGATATTTTACACAAAGACTCTTTTCAAACCATTTTCTATTATCATTGGACAATCAATGTAGCCTTTTAAACTTAGCTGCTTGTTTTCCTCTATTTTTGGAACTTGCTGATATGTTTGACCACTGCTTCATTCTGTCAGCCATATGTTTGCAATGGAAGCTAAATTGCTGACAGCAGTCAAAGTGTCAGTCTCAGCTAAAGGCTGTACATAGCTCTTAAGCAAAATGCCCTCAACTCTCTCCTCCCACCTCCATTGTAATTCCACATAGTCATTATTGTAGCTGTCTCCATTCTCTGACTTCAGTCCATTTTTCTTGCTCCTGTCAGTGCCAAGTCACCTTCAAGCACAGTTGAACAAGCAAGAAGGAGAAATAGTAAGCTCAAGAGTGAGGAGGAACAGATGTTGGTATAGAGTAGGAGGGACTGACTTTGCCAGTCCTTAATGTTGGCATTAGTATTTTCATATTAAGATGAAGAAAGCTATGCTGTTGGACTTGCAATAATGCAAGGATGGCTTTTTGTGTTCATATTATTTATTATGTATTGGTTGGTTATATACCATTGAGTCAGATTCAATTTCTGGCAATTGAATACTCATAATCCTGACCTGCCTTACAAAAGTGTAATTTTTCTAATGCTATGTAGATTTTCTAATGATATTCCTATTCTGTTTTTGATACGACATATCAAACTTTATCTGTGGTTTTCCTCTTCTACTTCCTTTATGTCTTGCCATGAATTATAGCAACATTTATTTAACTTGCTAAATTAAAATAAGATTAAGCAGGTTTAATTGTTGTGCATGGTTCATCATTCTGTGGAGAATTGCTGTAACTCAAACTAATGTTAGGCTACTCACATGCTAAACAACCATATTTAATCTATTTCTATTTTTATTTCAAAGGAAAAGCAGCTGTGAGACCCCAGTCCAGCATCATAAGGTTGATGCTGATCATGGACCTTTCCATAACCTGCATGCATGTTATTAAATTCCGAAGGTCCCATTTGTAGTAGTGGCCCAGATATGGGATTTGACATGGTTCACACTTGTGTCTTCTATGCTTTTGCTTCTATATTTATCCTTCAGCTATAGCACACACAATATACCCATCTCCTCCTGCAAATTGTGGCAGGGCTAAAAAGATACATCTTTTTATTTGCTTTGTCTCAGATGGTGCACTTTATACAGCCACTTCAAATAACTTCTTGGGTACAGAGCCAATTATATTGCGGAGTTTCAGGAATCCTTTAAGGACAGAATATAAAGCATCTTGGCTTAATGGTAAGACATTTTGTACAAAATTAATGAAGAAAATGGTGTACAGTAGGGCTTTTTTTGCAAGTTTGATCTCAGCTGCCTGTGTCACAGATTGTCACAAACCAAATTTTTAACATACAATTAAACTTGTCAGCATAGGACAAAATTGCCTGATGAGAAAATAACACTATAAGGAGCATTGTGGAGTTATAGTAGTATTAGTTTAATAAGTAATTTTTTATTGAAACAAGAAGTCTTTTTTCTGATTTTATCAGGGATAAATGTAGCCCAAGACAATACTCCAAAATTATAACCTAGTCTTTAGACAAAAACAGCTGTATAATAGAATTGTTGCAGATTTTAGTTGGAGAGCTTTGAAGTAAGGGCTGTTTTAGAAAATATTAAAATAATGGACCTGCTGCCATCCCCATTCATTCTTGGTCCACAAGTTGGCTAATTGCTCTATAAATCTTACTCAGAACACCCTATAATATACCTAGAGTAGTTTATTTATTGATTGATTTCTCACCAGAGATTTCTCACCAGAGGCATGGTATTTTACAGCCATAACAACACAAATCTATATGCATAAAAACAAAGTAAATTATCAAATGATGGTCCATGATTATTAAATCGTGCCAATTTACATTAGGTTATCAAGCTTTGGGATAGGGTAAGGTTAGAACTTGGCCATGGTTTCATTGGATGCATTAGAGAAGGATAATTGAGGCACCATATTTTGGTTTTATTGGTTTTTTTGGTTTTTTGTTTGTTTATGTAGCTTGCCAGATTTCTTAAAAATGGGTGGTTATATAAGTCTTGTAAATAAATAAATCTTAAATACAGTCAGAATATTCCATCTCAACTCCTCCTTAAAATAGACTCAAGGTAGTCATCAATATGTTCTCGGTGGGGAGATAGGGCTTTCCTATAAGGTAGGAGCCATCACTAAAATTCACCTTTCTCAAGTCTGCATTGATGTAACTTGTGCAATGGGAATCCATAGTGTTTCCCTCTGAAATGAGTGTATCGGATAAATCAGTTGTACTTGGAGAAGGCAATGCTGCAGGAACCATATGAGGTTCTTAAAGTCAAAAACAGTTGACCGGAAACCAGTATAGCTATAACTCTAGACTGGAGATGGAGGCATTTGAGACTTCGATTAGGAGCTATAAGAGCATTTGGGATCTCTGGACTTGTGTGCACTGGAATCCACTTGGCAGCACCAGTGGAGTCAATGGAGCCAGTAGTACCATGGATACATATTGTAAATACAGTTGCCCAGAGTAGGACAGAACAAACCAAGTTTTGACATAAGTTGTGAAGCTACTGCAAAGGTTTGCTAGGGACTGGAAAGGCTACAAAGAAGTTTGAGGCTTGAAGTGCTGTGTGGTTCTCTGACTGACAAGCTGTCATAGGTCAAATGCCAGGGGTAATGTTCAATATGGCAAGGTGAGCAAGGCTGGCAAAGCAAGAGGCTGGGGTGGCGAGGTAACATAATGTAATCAGGTAAGGCCCGATACTGTCTCAGACTCTGGGCCATTGTGTACTCTTTGCCATCTCCTTGAACATTTGGCTTGGGCAGCGGTATTGATAGTCTCATGGGTGCTTTTGGGTTGGGAGAGTGGCCCATGTTGTTGACTCTTGTTCAAGCTTCAAGTTCACAGGTCCCTCATCTATACTAGGGCCTGGTCTTTTTCTGTTGATATACTGCTCTGGGACTTTAAATCCTCTGCACACCTGTGGAAAGTTGGGGGGCTTGAGGAGCAATGTAAGATTTCCTCAGGTCGTGAGCTGTTGCTGCTGGGCTCTAAGGCAAAAGCAGTTGACAGAGTGATGGGGACCCATGAGGATGACTTTGGGACCTAGGGGAGTGCCATGGATGAACAAATGAATGAATGTGGGTGTAAGTGTGAGTGACTCAGCCTGGAAGGTAGGGACTGGGGTGGGAAGAAACATGGAAGTGGAGAGAGGGCAGGTAGAAATATTAAGACTAATGGTCAGAAGTAGATATGGTGGAAATCTAAACAGCTCCTGTTCAAAGAATAGCTGTGGCAGCTATGTCCAGGAGAGCCTTTATAACAGGGCTGTCAAATTTACAGCCCACGGGCCGGATGCGTCACACACTGGCCACGCCTACACCCGGTTTAGTGAAGGGAAAAGTCCTGATACGTCACGTGACGTCACGTGACGTCACGGTGACGATGCAAGTTTGACACCTCTGCTTTATAGGCTCCATCAAGTGCTTCAGCTGTACCCTTTCCTAGAGTGAGAGGTCTTTCAGACATTGATGCCCTAGTTAATGTGCTCTACATAGGACTATCCTAGAAGACAATTTGGAAGCCACAGCTGGTCCAGAATACAGCTATGTGAGCAGTGGGGGGATGCATCATGTTACATCCATGTGTTGTTCTTGCTTTGTGAGCTTTACTGGTTACCAGTTGGCTTCCAGGTTAAATTCAAATTGCTGATTATCATCTATGAACTCCTATATGGCTTAGAGCCTGGTTATCTATCTCTAATCATTTCTGTCTGCTTAATGAGATTGAGGACAGTGGGTGCACTTCAGATCCTTTTAGTCAAATAATGTCATCTAGCCAGACCTAGGCAGTGTAGCTTCTCTGTTGGAGTATCTGTCCCCCCACCCCCCCAGTCAGCTGATTTTTTGAGATTCATATGTCTCCTATCCTACAGTTGTTCTGAAAGTTGTTAAAACATGGCTCTGTTCCTAGGGCTGGGGCTATGGTGAACAAACAAAAAACCCCTTTGTTAGGGGTTTTTGTTTTTTGTTTTGGTTGGTTGGTTTCAGGATGCCGATATTTTATTATTTTTGGTTGACATTTTTCTTATTGTTTCACTGTTCCTGGTGCACATCTTTTCTTAATATTTGGGTTTTCTCTGTATTGTAAAGCCCCCAATGTCATTTAGGATTCAGTCTCCAAATCTAGTAATAAATTTAAAAATAAATAAAAATGGGTTAAGATGTGATGGTTCACTCTTAGAAGACCTAAAGGGCTAGGTTGGAGACAGATCATCTTGGGGGAGGTCTTTCTGTATGGCCGCTAAGAGCTGATATCACCCTGATGGCTTATATTCAGTTCGAACATGGTGTTGTCCATTTGGAGTCATCCAAGTATAAAACTGTCATTTGAAATGCTGACAGAATGCTAGCAATCAACAGCCTTTTTTCTGTGCAGACATCTATCAGTCATTATCTGGGCATCATTAGATTCCTAGGTCATATTTCCCAACACTTTTCAGTATGGCTATGTCAATTGCCAAACCTCTGGAAGGCTTCAATACAATCATGTCCTACTGCTCAGACCTACTTGATGAAGTTTTTTGCTCTTCTCCAGTAGTCAAAGAGTTACTTCAAGACATGGGGATTTTATCCGTTGGCAAGTTTTTATTATTTATTTATTTACTTACTTACTTATTTATGTATTTAATTTATTGTTTATTTATTAAATTTCTATGCCACCCATCTCCCCTACAAGGTGATTCTGTTCCTTTTTGTTGAGCCTCTTTGTCAGCGTTCCAATAAACACCCCCAACGAATTGTCCATAAATATTCTTGTCCTGTTTAGTGAAATAGTTTGTCTATCACTTTTTGCTTTGCTAGTGTTACGTACGGACGTACGTGATAGAAATTTGCATGGACAGTCCTGATTGGTTTAACTGGTGGCAGGAAATATAACTCGCTGTCAGTGGCCGGCTGGCTTGCCGGAGCTCGTTAAATAGAGAGCTCCGGCAGCCTGCTGGCAGTTCATATCGCTAGCGGTTTAGGGAATAAAGGTGCTGAAGTACTCCCGCGTCCTGCCTCTTCTTCCCGCGCTCACTATCTAACACTGGCGACGAAGGTGGGATTCTGAAGAAGGACAAAGAGGACCAAGGGACTGCACACCCACCTCGTGGCATCCGCGGCCATCTTTACAGCAAGGACCAACCCTGCTCCGGCCAACCTGAGGATGGCTACTCAAACCTCCCCTGCACCAGCAATCTTCGACCTGAAAACAGAAGAATGGCACACATATATGAGCCGATTCAGGATGAAGCCAACAATTACCAGGATCTACCTGACAACCACAAGAGAGCCCTCTTCCTCACATACTGCAGCACAAAAATATATAAGATGGCACAAACCCTTGTCGCACCTACCAACATAGAGGCCATTTCCTGGACTACCCTACAAAATGCCCTAAAGGACCACTATGCACCGACTGCAACCCCCATGGTAACAGAGTAACGGAGTTGGAAGGGACCTTGTAGGTCATCTAGTCCAACCCCCTGCTCAAGCAGGTGTCCCTACATCATTTCCGACAAATGGCAGTCCAATTTCCTCTTGAAAGTCTCAAGTGTTGGAGCTCTCACAACCTCTGAAGGCAAGCTGTTCCACTGGTTGATCACTCTCACTGTCAGAAATTTTCTCCTTATTTCCAGGTTGAATCTCTCCTTGATCAGTTCCCATCCATTATTTCTTGTCTGTTTTCGGGTGCTTTGCAGCATAGGTTGACCCCCCCCCCCTCCTCTCAGTG
>QLTV01009056.1:1434510-1466010 GCA_003457575.1 Thermophis baileyi
GTCCGTTACATACAGTGCAACTCCACCTCCTCTTTTGTGTGGTCTGGTTTTTTTGAAGAGTTTGTATCCTTCTATCAGTATGTTCCAGTCGTGTGTTTCGTCCCACCAAGTTTCTGTTATTCCAACTATGTCGTATCTACCTTCGTGTATTAATATTTCAAGTTCACCCTGTTTATTCCCCAGGCTTTGTGCATTTGTGTATAGGCACTTGAGATCTTTGTGCCTGACTCTGGGTGTGCTTCCTATGTCTCCTATTTGGCGTTTGAGTTTGTCTTCCTTCCCATCCCTCTTTAGTTCGTTATTTGCCTTGCTTACTAGGGGTCCTTGCTTGGAGTTAGGTCCTGGAGATCATATAGATTGGTCACCCTCCCCACTCAGTTTTAGTTTAAAGCCCTCCTGATAAGTTGAGCCAGTCATTTTCCGAAGACATTCTTCCCAGTCTTTGTGAGGTGTAACCTATCCCTTGCCAAAAGTCCATCTTGGAGGTAGTACAGCCCGTGGTCCAGGAATCCAAAGTTTTTTTTGGCGACACCAACCCTTTAGCCAGTGGTTCACTTCTAGAATTCTTTGTTCTCTTGCCGGGTGTTGTCCTCTCATTGGTAGTATAGATGAAAAAACTACTTGTGCACCTGAGTCCTTGACTTGGTGAGCCGGAATGAATTCTACCATCGGCGCCAACGAGAAGGGGAAACGATCAATGACTTTGTGGCCAAACTGAGGGAGATCGCGACGAAATGTGAATTCGTCAACCCTGAAGAAATGATGAGGGATCGAGTCATCTTGGGGATGCGAGACCTCAGCCTCCAGAAAAAACTGCTAGTGAGACGAGGGATGACTTTTAAGGACGCGGTTGAGGAAGCGAGAGCAGCTGAGTCCTCAGACAATTCCGCCGCCAACCTCCGGAAGACCAGCAGAGTCCATCGTGCCCACCGAGAGCCCGATTGGATGACCGAGGTTCCCGAGTACGAGGACAAATCCAAAGAGGAAGAAGCCGTGTACCGCGTCCATCCGGAAAGGCGGGTAAGCCCCAGGGATCGTGAATTTAAGCAACCTCGCTGTTCAGGTTGCCTGGGGACCCATTCCAGAGCAGTTTGCCGTTTTAAAGACGTAATCTGCCACCGGTGCCAGAGGAAGGGCCACATAGCCGAGGCCTGCAGGGCCATGCAGCTGACGCCCTACCAACCCAAGCCACCCATGGGACCAGGGAGACAAGCGCCAGCCAGACCAGGGTTCCCTAGGAACAAGCGCCGGGACGAGCAATACCCAGACAGCCAGGGGATCTACCACACCACCGTGGGCCACTCCGACGCCGGCAACAGGGACAAATTCCACATGACGATCCCCATCGAAGGGACCCCCTGTCTGATGGAGATAGATACCGGATCAGTCTTCACCATCATATCCTGGAGCACCCTAAAGCTCATCAAACTGACGGTATCCAAGGGACAGCTCAAACCGCAACCCATAAAGCTGAACGATTTCCAAGGGAACCCCATCCAAGTTTTGGGCCGAGCCGAAGTCCATGTACAATTCAAGGAATTTTCAGGCAAACTTCCCCTAATGGTTGTCACCGGGAGCCGGCCCACATTGCTGGGCGTCGAATGGTTCAAGCCTTTGGGAATAGGCATCACCGGCATCCACCAAATTAAGAAAGATGAACTAGACCAACTGTTGGCGCAATTTGAGGATGTGTTTGATGGGAGCCTAGGTAAATATACAGGCAAACCTATATCGTTTAACCTAGATCCCAGTTTAACCCCCATAAGGCTCAAGCCCCGGAGGGTCCCTCTTGCTCTATGGCACAGGGTAGATGAGCAATTGGATAAACTCATTGCTCAAGGAATCCTAGAACCGATCGACCATGCCACATGGGAGACTCCAATAGTCACCCCAATCAAGCCAGATGGCTCTATCCGCATCTGCATGGATTATAAATGCACCATTAATAAGGCATTGCAACAAAGTGCATATCTGGTGCTAGTGCAACATCTGTTGCATTCGTTGGGAAACGGCCAGATATTTGCAAAATTGGACTTGGCCCAGGCCTATCAGCAATTACCGGTGGACGCCACCACCGCAGAGGCCCAAACTATTGTGACTCACAGGGGGGCATTCAAATGCAAACGCCTGCAGTTTGGAGTAAGCGTGGCCCCGGGGCTATTTCAAAGCATGATGGAGCACCTCCTACAGGGCATTCCAGGGGTGGTCCCCTACTTCGATGATGTCCTCATATCGGGAGAATCACAGGAACAACTCATGGGCCGTTTAAAGGAAACCTTGGGGAGGTTCCAACAAAAGGGGCTCAAAGTAAAAAAAGAAAAGTGTAAAATCAGCGTAAAAAAGGTTGAATTTCTGGGCTACCTCATTGACTGATCCGGCATCCACCCCACGGAGAGTAAAATAAGAGCCATCAAAGAAGCCCCACCCCAAAGAATAAAACGGAGCTACAAGCTTTCTTAGGATTATTGAACTTTTATAGTATTTTTTTGAAACAGAAGGCAACCGTTGCTGAGCCGGTCCACAAACTACTGGGGAAGACGACCACGTGGACATGGGGACAGAAAGAAGACAAAGCATTTGCCACCGTCAAAGAACTGCTCTCGTCCAACAGCGTCTTAATACAGTACAATGAGACTCTTCCCCTGTAACTGACATGCGACACATCCCCTTTTGGAGTCGGGGTGGTCCTCAGCCATCGGTTACCAGATGGCTCTGAGGCCCCCATAGCCTACTATTCAAGAACATTGTCCCCAGCTGAAAGGAACTACAGTCAGCTGGACAAGGAAGCGGTGGCTGCGGTTGCTGGAATCAAACGCTTCCACGAATACGTGTATGGTCGGAAATTCGAACTCATCACCGACCATAAACCACTGCTGGGGCTCATCGCTGGAGACCAACTAACTCCGAATTACATGTCCCCCAGAATGATAAGATGGTCCATCTTCCTGACGGGATACGACTACAAGTTGTTGCACCGGCCGGGGAAAAGTATCAGCCACGCAGACGCCCTCAGCCGATGCCCAATGCCTGAACTTGTGGAGGACCCAGCTCCGGTGGCACAGGTATTATTAATAGACATTGACAAAACCAGCCCAGTTACATCAAACGAAATCGCGGAACACACGAGAAAAGACAAAGGGTTGTCCAAAGTTCTGAACTGGGTATTAAGGGGATGGCCACAGGAGAAGACGGGGGACGAGTTTAAAGGGTTCCAAAACAAACAACTTGAGCTGTCAGCACTCAAGGGGTGCCTACTATGAGGCGAGAGAGTCATCGTACCCCAGGACTTGAGGAAGCAAGTCCTAGAAACACTACATACAGCTGCTGATACAGTTCTACAGAGGAATTATTGAGTCTGTCATCTGCACCTCTATAACTGTCTGGCTTGGCTCTGAAACCAAAAAAGACAGACACAGACTTCAGAGGATAATTAGAACTGAAGAAAAAATAAGGGCTGTACTACTATTACTATTATTCTCCTCATCTTTCCTATTACCTATTTCCTTAGCTTATGATATGACTTTGTTATATCTCATGATTTATGTTGATTGCTTTTATTTAGTATCCTATTATGATTTATGCTGATTGATTTAGTATCCTATGTCTATCACTCAGTGTTGTATCTTATTATTTATGATTAATGTATTTTTATGACTATGATCATGATTTATCACACATCTTTTATGTACACTGAGAGCTTATGCACTGAAAGACAAATTCCTTGTGTGTCCAATCACACTTGGCCAATAAAAAATTCTATTCTGTTCTATTCTATTCTATTCTCTACATGTGGGGCACCCAGGAATTGTGCGCATGAAAGCACTCGCAAGAAGCTATATTTGGTGGCCAAACCTAGACCGGGACATCACCGAATGGGTGGCAACCTGCATGCCATGCCAGGAGATGCGGCCAGCTCCACCCCGCACGCCCCCCCCCAGGAATGGGAAGTATCCAAGGGCCCTTGGTCAAGGATACATATAGACTTTGCTAGACCTATGGGGGGGGGCAAACATTCCTGATAGTGGTAGACGCATACTCGAAGTGGTTGTAAGTCATAATAATGCCCACGCTAACCACAGAGGCAACCATCAGGGCATTACGAAGAATATTTGCAACCCATGGCCTGCCTGACGTCCTCGTATCGGACAACGGCTCCCAACTCACTGCCAAGAACATGGAATCCTTCCTGGCCGAACTGGGCATAAGACATGCCCTGGTGGCATCATTCAGCCCGGCAAGCAATGGGCAAGCGGAGCGAATGGTGAGACTCACCAAGGAAGCGCTCACCAGAATGGGCCCAGGGAACTGGCAGGAAAGGATCGACCAGTTCCTTCTAGCACAACATATTACACCCAGTGCGGCCACGAACAGAAGCCCTGCCGAGCTATTGATGGGACGGAAATTAAGGTCCTGATTGGATAGACTGCACCCGAGCTATCACCCCAAGACACCCTTGGACTCGACCAGACAAACCAGGTCACTTGAAATAAACGATCTGGTGTTCGCCCATAATTATGTGGGATATCCAAAATGGGTGAAAGCTAGAGTTGTGGCTGTCACCGGGCCCAAATCATATCAAGTCAAACTGGATGATGGCAGAGTGTGGCGGAGGCACATAGATCAACTCCGCAAAAGGGTAGGAGAGTCATGGCTGAGACAACCAGATGAACCGCAGCCACAAACAGACCCTGGACAGAACCGGGAACCACTTGAGTCTCCGCCCCAAGGAGCATACAAACCAGCCGATCGAGGGGACGACACCAGAGAACCAGCCCTGACTACAAGGAACCAAGACACCCTGTTCTCAAACCCGAGGGAGGATCGCGGACACTTATCTGGAGATGCCGATGTCCAGGGAAGTCATCCGGGACTGGAGGACGGAGCCGCCAGGCCAGAGACTGCCACGCCCAGCAGAGAGTTCCAGGAGGTTCCACCGATAAATCCAAGAGAGGCAACAGACATGACTGCACAGGCCAAAGTCCCAGGAACAACTGATTTGCTCAGGCCCAGTAGGACAGTTAGACGCCCCGCCTACCTGCGTGACTACGTAATGTTCATCAACTGCCGATTGGACAATTCTCAATCCAGGAGGGGAGGGGTGTTACGTACGTACGTACGTAATGTGATAGAAATTTGCATGGACAGTCCTGATTGGTTTAACTGGCGGCGGGAAATATAACTCGCTGTCAGTGGCCGGCTGGCTTGCCGGAGCTCATTAAATAGAGAGCTCCGGCAACCTGCCGGCAGTTCATATTGCTAGTGGTTTAGGAAATAAAGGTGCTGAAGTACTCCCGCGTCCTACCTTTTCTTCCCGCGTTCACTATCTAACAGCTAGATTCTTGCTTTTTGGAAAACTGCCTGGTTTGGCCTGTTTCCTTTAGATATACCTTTTACTTATATCTTTGATATTCATTATCTTCCCCTAACATAGAGTTCTCCAGATCTTTAGCACAATAATATTTCTTCGGGGACATTTCTGATTAGCCCTTTTTAAACTCAGTTCCATATTGCTTAAATTCTCAATTCCTACCTGACTTTCCTTCAAGTTCTTTCTAGCCCAGGACTGCACCATTTCTTCTCTGCCTTGCCTTGAATTCCGTTCTCCAATCTCCTCTCAATTATCCCTAATGGATTTTAAATCCTATCAAAACTATCTGATTTTCTTTCATAGTATCTGAATTACAAATTGCTTTGTTGACTGTCCTAAGCTAAACTGCCAGAAGAGTAGAACCAAGTCTGTGTCCTTTACTCTTAGGAAAAATGGCATACTTGTTTATTAAATTTAATTATAATCTTCTAGCATGATATCAAGGTTCTCCCAAGGATTCCAACACTGATAGTTGATAATTTGTAAACTTATTTCATTTAATTAATTGCTTCAAAATCAGATAATTAATCCATAAATAAAGTTCTTTAATCCACTGACAGGCTTATTTTTCACCAGTTTTACTTGCCAGCAGGACTCCTTATTCTTTTTGTGACATAATAACAGAAACAAGATGGAAGGAGATTTAATTAGTTTCTATAAACAGTTCTTTTATTTTAAAAAGGGCAAAATTGCTCTCATTTAATTTGGGTAATAACACATTATCCTTCTTATAAAAGATTAATCTTTCATGTTATAGCTGGGTGCCTTATGTTAATCTGTGTTAATTTCTGCTGTGCCCTAATTTTTAAGAAGTAAAATTGGAAAAGGGGACGGACTCAAGCAAATATGCGCAAAGGACAGGATTTAAAATATCACCATGAGGTCATTCATGTCCTCATTTTAACTCATGCAAGTTTCAGTACCTGCTGAAAAATTATACTTTACTAATAGATTGTGTATTGGTTTAAATAAAGACACCCAACTGTACATAAAAAGGTGAGTGATGGGAAGGAAAAAGCAATCAGGCCAAATGGGTTGCTATTTGATACATTACAGAGGAAAAACGTAAAATAATATTTCTAGGAAAGTGGAAATCAAAGCCATATTTGGCCAATGCAGGAGCTAGGTGCTAGGCTGTTGAGCTTTGATGTATTTGACTATTATGTTTTTAAAGACTTAAATTACAACATTTGAATTCATAAAATCATTACTGCCCACATTTTACTGGACGTTTTGATTATTTTAAAGAGAAAAATGGAATAGCAATGGCTTCATAGTATTCTTCCCTGTCTTTAGCTAAAACTATAGATTACAACAACAAAAATTCTAAAATCACCTGGATTTTCTTTATAGCCTTGCTTATTTTTATGTGTTCCAGAACCCACTTTTATTCATATGGAACTCATACAGGAGAATGAAGCAGTCTCTGACTCTGACAGAATTTATGTGTTCTTCACGGAAACTGCTACTGAGTTTGAGTTCTACGATAAGCTTCGGGTGTCACGAGTAGCTCAACTCTGCAAAGTGCGTGTTTGAATTCCTCATTTGCTTCTCTATTAGACTGTGAAAAATGGAGTCAGTGGAGATATTGGGCTGATAGGAAATGGTTCATATTTTCATTGAGAAAACAGAATTAGGAGAAAGAAATTGTATTCCATCTCTTTAAGGAAGATTCAAATTCAAAATTCAAACCTTTATTATTGTCAGAGTACAACATGTGTACAATGAGATTGGCTGAGTCTCCATTTGACTCTGTAGAACACAATTTTCCCTTTTTGCTACTGTATTAAGAGGAAGGAAGACAGGCAGCTAGCTCTCAAATGGTTAACCATCAAGCGAACTTTTAAAATTCTATAGATCTTACATATGTATGCATAATGTTTCCCTACTCAAGATGTCCCAGTCCTTAAAAAGGCTTAGTACGGCTGTGTGAAGTGGTGCTCCCTTGTTTCACCAAGCTTAATTCAAAACGGTGGAATAATGCCTCAATACAGAATTGAGACTAGAATTGAGAGAACTCCCAAAACCTGCACCAACTGAAGCACCAGGGCAAGCCTCTTTGCTTTGGCCAACAATTTGTCTCTGCAAATGCAGATATGCATAAAAGATTGCTGAAGGCTACTGCTTTGACATGGCATACCAGCTCCTAAAAATTTGGTTTAAAGAAAGGGAAGTTTCATTTTCTGAAGTGAAGTGAGCCTTTGAAGCTTTGTACAGGTTTAGTATTTAGTGAATTAAACATCCAGATATTTCAGTTCCAAATCAATTATGAATATTTTCTGTTGTGTTTATTATTTTCCCTGCTCATGGTTCTCTTGGTGCATCTTCTGGATCTATTACAGACTCATTTTTCAGTGGTGTTTATCAAGCTGCTTGATTTATTTTCATAAGCAATGAAATAATGTATTAAAATCATAAAACAAGTGTAACATTTTGGAACATTTTGCTAAGTAGTTTTGTAACAGGATTTGATTTTTCCCTTCTCAAGGGTGATCTTGGTGGAAAGCGAACATTAAAAAAAAGATGGACCTCATTTTTAAAATCTACCCTTCTCTGCTCTGTTCCTGAACTGCAATTTCAATTTAATATCCTTCAGGATGTCTTTGTAGTCAAGAATTCAAACTGGCGGGAAACCATAATTTATGGGATTTTTACCCAGCAATGGTAAGAGTTCTTCTCCATAATATCCCAAGACATTTTCAATCTCCCTCTTAAAATTAACCACAAAGGGCAGGTATATTGGAAGTATAATGGTAACCACATAGTTTAAGGCAAGATCTATAATCACTGGCAAATACAGATTCAAGTTAAGGTAAAGGTATGACATTTGATTCAATTATTTTTGCACTATACTCTGGCATGAAGAATAAAAGGTCAAAATCACTCAGATTTGTGAACTCTTATAAAACATTCAGGAGGCTTGAACTGGGAAATTTACTGCAGCAGTTAAACCAGTCCAATGGTCCTGAATTACAAAAACCTGCTGTATCATCTTATGGCCACCATATTGGTTCTGCTGATGATACTTTTGTGGCATCAATTCCCTAATATTGTTAAGGAATACTGATTGATAAATGATTTAATTCATGTTTTGGTGACCTCAAGATTAAATTATTATACATGCTCAAAGTTATATTTTGAATTTTTGCTTACTGAACAAGTTGCCAGATTGATACATTATACTAAGCCTCAATGAGGGTGGATCATACAAACATAGCTAGAAATAAGCATACCATTCTATGATTTCTCCCACAAATCCTGCTAATTTGTCTTACTATGGCAGGGATGGGATGGTCCTGGGAGAAATGAGCAAAAAAATACCAGTGTGTACACTGAGTATATACTCACAGCAGGATCACCTAAGATATGAAGCTCATCCCACTGGCCCAATTAATGTTTGTTTAATTAAATTAAATTTTCCACTTTGACCCTTAAAGCTGCTTAACTCCTCCCCTTCAACTCCCACAAAAGAATTTTTCAGCTCTATAGAGACATCACCCTATTACTAGCTATTGGCCTTCCAAGGCTAAAATTATTCTAGAAAAAAAAGGGTAGCTCAATCCTAGATTAGACCCTAACCCAAGTTTACCCAAACTTTAATGATGGAATTAAAAAGCAACTGGAATCTTGGAGTAAAAAAAACACTAAGCTGCTGGGTTTCACTCCAAATCCAGCTCATACCAATGATACTAATCATTGTGGTATATGTGTGCATGTGTGTTCCTGGGAGAGATGCGGAACGAGCACTGGAAAGATATGCCAAGAAAACTACAAGGAAGAAATAGTGTAAAGTGATTGAGGTGCTGGATGATTGACCCTTCAGGTGAGATGGCACTCAACTTGCTGCTGAGGAAGAGTTGAGGATCTTTTGGGGTACCAATAGTGTTTATGACACAGCTGGATTAGAGCCTTCAAAACATCTAGTTGTTGATATTGTCATGCAGGAAAAGAAAATTGAAGCTGCAGGAGAAGTATGGAATGTAAGTAGTATGAAAGCTCAACACAATAAAAGAAGAAATAAATCAATTATACATAGATAGACAAATGGATCATAGAAGAAATCAATCCAGAGCCCTTGCTCAAGGTGGCACGAATAACCAGGCTCAAATTATCACCCTTTGGACAAATTATGTTAAAATCTACCAGTAGTTCTCTGGAGAAGTCTGTAATGCTGGGAAAGGTGGAAGGAAAGAGAGACTGGAGAATGACCAGGAAGCAAGATAATGGATTTAATTACAACAGCAATGGGTTGGAAGATCTGAAGGATCAGGCTGTTCACAGATATAAGTCTTTGATCATATTAAATATTGTCATAACATTTGATTGATTGATTAATATAATAGTATGGCCATCAAGTAAGTGACTGACCATTTTTTTAAATGGAGAAATGTACAGCAATCTGAGGTAATAATATTTTGCAAGCTGTTGTCCACTTTCTTAAGCTAAGAAACCTAAAACACACATTTAATTCCTTTATGTTCTTTACCATTTATTCCTCTTACATTCAAGTGGCAATCTTTCATGAGCCATAGTTCTTACCAGATAGGCCCATAGATACTCACCTCTGCTACTCATAGTTTGGTAAATTGAGGTATCTGTGTTATCAGGCTTAGCCACACTTTACTACATGCAGCAATACCTCTAGCAGTAAGGACAATACCAGTTAATTTTGATCCATTTTGGGCAATATATCTCAAGTGGAACCAAAGGCCAGTATTAACTTCAGCACATTCTATTCCATTGGGTCACAGAAAATGTTTGCCACATTTCTGCATTAGAATAGATTATTTCTCACTTTCAAAAAACTGTTCATTGCAGAATTCTATTTTGTGCTTTATTTAAGGGGAAAGTTGGATATTTCAGCTGTTTGTGCATTCCAGATGGAGACTATTCAAGATATTTTTCTGAAAGGAAGCTTCAAAGGTCCTGTTGCTTTGGAAAATTCTCATATGAAATGGGTGATGTACAGGGGAGATGTCCCAACTCCTCGCCCTGGGGCTGTAAGTCTCAATTTCTCCTGTTGAATAGGCATATCCTTGTTGAGTATGAATATGGTTTGGTCTCAAGAGAGGGAGGTTTGAATTAGAACTCAAATTCAAAATATTTTTCACACCCTGCAGGCTAACATATTTAAGTAACAGATGCTGCTGTCAGAAGATTAATTGTACTTTTCATTTGACTCTGCCATTTCTTAATCAAAACTATAGTCAGAGATCTTACAAAGTATGTATAGGTTAAAACTCTTTGACAGGAATGACATTATAGCACAAAACGGTGTTAAATATTTAAGAATTTACAAATAATATTGGATAATATGTGGTAATTACATTGAACTTAACTCCTCGACTGAACCCAGACTGTACCATGTGTTAAGCTATCAAGTGTCTATTACATAATTCCTGATTTATATCTCCCCTTGGTAAGTAGTAATAGCTGATTTTCTTAATAAACAGAATACATATCTCACTTGTTCAATATTTTACAGTGTGCCGATGTTTCTGCTCTACACTTGGGATACACCTCTTCACTTGACTTGCCAGACAAAGTCCTCCAGTTTGCCCGAGACCACCCTTTGATGGACAGTATTGTGAATTCAGTTGGTCTTCAGCCTGTCTTCCTGAAAAGGGGTACCAAGTACACACAACTCATAATAAGCCAAGCCACTGACTTAGATAATGTCACATATGACATCTTTTTCCTAGGGACAGGTAAAGCCCTTCCATAGTACGTTTTTTTTTTAAAATGCTATCTTGTCAGTTTTCAAGATAGGTGAATTTTTAGGTATTTTAAAGCAAGGAGAAGCAAATAACAGCTCTAGTCCACCTCTATACTAGCACATCATACCCATAACATATTTTTGGTTTCTTAGTGATATCTTATAGATCAAGTCTTTGCTCCTCATAATGAATTTTCCAGTAGATTCTATTGTAATGGTATGTGGGAATGACCTCGGGAGACAGGAAGGAGAGCCACAGACAACCAGCATGTACATGGTATCTTAGCCCATGGAAATGGAGATGGTGTCAGAAAAGACCCCTCTCTAGTTTTCCAGAGAGTAAAAAGGAAGGATGGGGGAAATTTCAGTCTTACATGATTTTGTTAGTCTAATCTTTGTGCTTATTGTCTGGACTCCTATACCTTTCAGGGTTAACATCTATTTATACTCTCATGAGGATCTGAGAAACTTGAATGTTTGAATTTTGCTATTTCAGTGATTACAAATTTGTCACCAAGTTTGATTTATCCCAATTTATTGACTAGCCAGATAAAATAACTAAGCTCTGATATTAAAGAAATACAATTGGGGTGTTTCTAACACATCTATAAAACATAAAGCAATTGAGGTTTAACTGTGTGTTTTATTTTATACAGATAAGGGCTATTTGCATAAAACTCTCAATTGTCATGGAGAAATTATTATTTTGGAAGAAATACAGCTGTTCCCATCAGCAGAGCCTGTACAGATACTCAAGCTAGCTTCTCTAAAGGTACAACATTGTCCTGGTCTATTCAGCATGACACCCTTTCCTTCTGTTTCATTCCATTGTCTACTTTTGGATTTATCTATTTGAATGGTTTTTAATATAATTTAGGGAAAAAGTTAACTGTTTAGTGCTGTCTTTCCAGGGCCTGTTGTATGCCAGTTCTCCTTCCCAGCTAGTACAGCTCCCTGTTGCAATTTGCAGCTGGTATAAACAATGCTTTGATTGTATCTTGGCAAGGGATCCCTACTGTGCATGGTCCCTCTCTCTTCACAATTGTATCCTCCTGGCTAAACACCTTGAGAATTTACAGTGAGTAATATAATCAATGGAACAATTAATGAGACTTGATTCAGATTTTAAAGTGTGTACATTATTGCTCTACATTTTTAATCTTTTGTTTGCTTTGAAGCTTTGTTTGAATCGGCTTGCAACAGAATAAAACAAATCAAAGACACTGCCCAGCATTGTCTGTTTTTGCTGCCTCTATTTTTGGTGAACTTGTTCGTGTTTCTTCAGGAAGCAGTGAAGCTCGCTCCCTGTAGGTATTTTTTCTCTAGCTGATAACCGAGGAGCTACTTGCAATGGAGAGGAGATGAAGCTTTAGCCAGCCTTTGCACTACTGAGGATTCTAACATCTTTTTCCAGTGGAAGTGGTGTTTCTATTGAATCCCAATTTTTTTTCTCTGAAGAGGCCTTTTCAAGTTTTATTGTAGGAGAGGATTCTGAATAGGGGAACCACAAGTTTAATTTTTTAGATGACTAAATGAATGCTGAAGTTGTTTCCCCCTATCTGCTTTTGGAGTGGGAAGTCAGTGTAGCATGTGAAAAAAGGAGTTTTATTAGAATCTCCAGGTCCTGCTGAGGACAGGGCAGAATAGCTAAGGAGCTTCATAACCCTCCCCAATTCACAAAATACTTCACTGATACAATGAATCAAGGATAAATCAAGGAGAGAAGCAACCTAGAACTAAGGAGAAATTTCCTGACTGTTAGAACAATTAATCAGTGGAAAAGCTTGCCTCCAGAAGTTGTGAATGCTCCAACACTGGAGGTTTTTAAGAAGAGATTGGACAACCATCTCCTGCTTGAAGAGAGAGTTGGACTAGAAGACCTCCAAGATCCTTTCCAACTGTTATTCTGTTGTTTCCTCTTTGAAAAGAACGTATTTTGCACTGGATGAATAAGTCCCTGAAAAGGATGGGAAGTTAAGAGAATTTCAACACAACCTATGTTGCTTGGCAATGTTTAGATTGCAAGCATTATCCTGGTCTTTAACTATAATAAAAGTTTGATTTCATTTGATTGCATACTCTTTGGGACTGAGATCAGTTCTTTTATCCTTTAATGCTGGGTTATTTTATGATACAGAATTGTGTCAATCTATCATAACCATAGTTGGTGTATTGTGCAAACAAGCCTTACAATATGTCTGGAGATTGGGAGGGTTTTGGAGGGGGACAAAAAGGTATAGACTTAATCCCAACAAAATTGAGAGCTTTGAAGAGGGAAACCCGAGATATTTCATCTCCCTCCACCCCCACCCCCACCCCCGATCTGAATTTATACTTTCCAATGCAGAGCTGGTTTGTAATATCTGGGTTCTCCTAGACTCACAGCTCATCCTTAAGAAAAACAGATAGAAGCTCTGGCTAGGGGAGTCTTTGCACAGATCCATCTGGTATAGCATATGTTTTCCTGAGTCAGGAGGTTTTGTTCACCGTAAATTATGCCTTGGTCACCTCCCAATCAACACTCAGATATGATATAATGAGTTGAGCGATTAGGCCCTTTTTGACAAAGTTGCATGGGTGGTATCCATGGTTATCCCTGTTGCAGCCATTGCAAGCATTCGCTAGCCGTGACCACCCTCATTGTCCAACTGTCTAGTGAGGAGGGACCAAAATCATTGTCCTACCTGGTGTTTATGATGAGGCTTTAACATTGAAGCTCAGTATGTGAGTTTGAGGCAGTAAGGCAGCTTGTCAGCTGCAGGGAAATGCCAAGGAAACAGGGGATGGGCATTGGTTGCTCAGTAGAAAAGCTAGGATAGGTGTAAGGTGAAACCCATACAGAAGTGCCCACAGCTGCAAGTGGTACATCCCATCTTCTATCTAGTTTTATGCCATTGAAGCAAATTCTTCGTAGCCTCTCTTTGTAGTAGAGTTTCTGATTGCTGCTATTCTCAGACTTCCTTCTCTGCATTTCAAGGCTGAAAGTAGATTTTTAAGAGAAGATTTCTGTCCATTTTGAATGTTTTTGAATATCTTTATGAAGTCGTTTTTCTTTCTTTCTTCTTTTATCAAGAGATCTAATCCAGAGCATCAGGAATGGTGATATCAACAGGTGTCCTGAAGTAGGTAGGGGAATTTTTTTTTAAATAAGGCAACATATATTTTCTAAACAGCAATTATTGTTTAGTTATAAAATCTTTGATATAATATGATAAATTGCACCATACAAGTATTCCAAGTTTAGGTGAATCATTTAACATTAAATGCTATAATCCATCCTCATTTACTCAAAGTTCAATTGCTTAGGGCAGATTTCTTTCTTTCGCGGGATAGGTAATTTTATTCTTTAAACCAATTTTACCCAAAGTTAAAGGACACATTGGTAGCAGTTTCTCCATAATCTTGGGCAGTTTCTGGGTCTTTACTGTCTAAATAGGATCCACTGCTGACAACTGCCATGCTCGCTTTTCCTTAAACAAATACTTTATTAGTACTCTAGTTCGTGCTAATCTGGAAGCTGCCATTTACATTTTCCATGATGTCTATAATGTAACATCATTCTAATATACTGTGAAAAATTTAAATTGATCACTCTCAGACTCAGCTATCTAATGCTTTTTGCATTAGAAGGCATATTATCAAGAACCCTCTTGATAATATGCCCTCTATCCAATTTTTTTATATATCTGTGTACATTCAACCATTGTCGGGATACCACATAATAAGCTTGAAGAAAAAATGCAGAATACTCTAAATTTTACAAAGAGATTGGGAGTGCAACTAATAGAAAGGATTGTCATATGTCATTAATTGGCAGGAGAAAAGTTATTTAGACAAAATTAGGTGAATTAAACTTTTAATTACAGTCCTTGTTTAACAACTGCTTCATTTAGCAACTTTCAGTTACAAAAATAACTGAATAAAGTAATTTTATGTCCAATTGCTCTGTAAAGCTATGAAAAGCTGGAGTAAGATCATAAGCATAGTTGCGGTTTCACTTAGCAATCACTTTGCCTAATGACCACATTGACAGTCTCAATTGGGGTTGCTAAATGAGGACAGCCTATATTACTTTTTATGCATTGAAATAATCAAATGTAGAGAAGAAACAGAAAAAGTAGTAATCTAATATGGCTTTAAAGGAGGGGAAAAACCTATCTCATATAAGCAAGTATTCAGATTGTGATCTGATGCAACAAATGTGTTGTGAATGTATTTAAGGGCATAAGACCTTAAATGATGGCGAACCGATGGCACGCATACCAGAGGTGGCACGCAGAGCCCTCTCTGTGGGCACGCGTGCCGTTGCCAGCTGCTCTTCTGGTTTCCAGCACGCACATGCGCGCCGGCCAGCTAGTTTTCGTGGGTGCCAGAGTGCCGGAAAACAGCCTGAAAACAGCCAAAAACCAGGGCATTTTTGGGGGCGTTTTTCAGGCCATTTTCCAGGCTGTTTTCAGACCATTTTTGGGGCATTTTCCAGGTTGTTTTCAGGCCGTTTTTTGGGCCGTTTTCAGGCCATTTTCCAGGCCGTTTTCTGGGCTGTTTTCAGGCTGTTTTTTGGGCTGTTTTCAGGATGGTTTTCCAGGCCATTTTTTGGGCCCTTTTCAGGCTGTTTTCAGGCCGTTTTCCGGGCTGTTTTCAGGCCATTTTTCAAGGTCATTTTTCGGGCCGTTTTCAGGCCGTTTTGGGGCCATTTTCTGGGCCGTTTTCAGGCTGTTTTCAGGCCATTTCTTGGGCCGTTTTTGGGTTGAAAATGGCCCAGAAAATGGCCTGAAAAACGGCCTGAAAATGCCCCAGAAAACGGCCTGAAAATGGCCCAAAACCAGCCTGAAAACAGCCCAAAAAGGCCTGAAAATAGCCCAAAAACGGCCTGAAAACAGCTCAAAAAACAGCCTGAAAATGGCCCAGAAAACAGCCTGAAAATGGTCTGGAAAACGGCCTGAAAACGGCCCGAAAAACGCCCAAAAAACAGCCAAAAACAGGCATGCATGTGCCGGCCAGCTGGTCTTCGGGTTTCCGGTGCTCCGGCACGTGCACATGCACATGCACGCATGTGCACGCGTGTTCCGGTTTGGGCACTCAGTGCCAAAAAGGTTCGCCATCACTGGCATAAGAGATGGCATCATTTGCATATTTTTATTTGTAATTTTTATTAAAAATTTAAAAAGATAAACATTAAAGCAAACCAATATAAAATAAGGAAAAAAGAAGAAGAAATAAAAGACATAGCCAAAAATGTCAGAAAATAAAATACAATAAAAAGAAAAAAGAAAAGGCTACAAACTTCTGATATTCTTCATAGCAATTATAATTATATTTTAAACTTTTTCTAAAGTTACATCATGATCCTCTTCTTTTTGTAATATATCCTATCTAATATTCAAAATCATATGTTCATTTTTTCATTTTTACACCATAATTGTGTTTCCAGTCACCAATAAGTGTAGATATTGTCTTTTCTCTAATTAAAGAAGTTAATTTTTCCATTTCAGCAAGATCTGTCAATTTCACAAACCATTCCTCCATAGTGAATATTGTCGAATCTTTCATCTTTGTTCATATAATAATCTCGCTGCAATAATCGTATATTGAAATAATCTTCCATGACTCCAAGCATCATTTTTTTAGTTTTTTAAATGTACACCAAGCATGATAGAATGTTGTTCACATTTCCAACATACATTTGAAATACCTTTATACATCTTAGTTAATTTCTCTGATGTGATGTACCAACAGTATATTAATCTATAAATATCCTCTTTAAGGTCATAGCATAATGTAAATTTCAACCCTTTTGCCATTGATCCATCTGTATGTTATAACCAGAATTCTTAGCCAACTTTATCATACAGTCTTTAATCTGTTCTTCCTCTGTTTCAAATTTCAATAAAAGTTTATACTTTTTAGCAATTATGTGTGTATGTTCAGTGCACAATTGTACTTCAAACTCTGCGTTACTTTGCTCCAAACCTTAAGCCTTTTTATTCATTTTGAATCCTTCTGATAATTATAAATGGTAAAACTATATCCCTCTGCTATTAGTTGCTCTCTTGATTTCATCTTAAATTCCCCTTGATGATTTCCCAATAATTCCTGGTATGTCTTTGCCTTCTTTTCTCTTCACCGAGATGCTTCTTGTGTGGATATCCACAAAGATGTTTTTGGGCCCAACCAATGGGTTTATATCCATTCCATATTCTCATATAACTTGAATATGTGCAGACACACACACAAACCACAGCAGAGATCTGGAGTTACACTAATGCATTGGGATCACCTTGCTGTTTGACTTTGCCTGGCAACAGTAATGTCAGAGGTGGGTGTGTAACAGCAAAATCTCTCTCCTCCAAATATGGTATTTCTCCATAGTAACTACAATAATGGTCTGTTCTTCCCTCTCCCCATTGCGCAGATATGGATAAATGTTTCTCTACAGACCCATGGAACTGTTTAATTGGACCTGAATTCTTTCCAACATAAAGATCATAACTACATTTTTCTATCTTGTCACTCATGAGCACTATGCCACCCTGTCCCAATAATTTCATAGCACACAGTGGAACTGGAAGTCCTTGTAATCAAACCATTTATCCATTGTTAAAAACAGCAGTACAGACAACCATGGTAGGTCTGAATATAGGATAGTAATTCACTGAAAGACTCGGGAGGGTTGTTGCCTGCTTGTCTAAGTGCTTTCATCTCCTTTTCAATCCAGCAGAGGATGACTGCGATTTTCCCAGAGATACACACTGAAAGTCTTGCAATTTGTATGTGTGTGGGTTTAAAATGCTGTTTCTCTAAGCTTAATATTATTTGATTAAAAAGGCACACTATTTTTGAATATAAATTGTCTTGACTTTGGGGAGTCGATTGAAAATAGGGACAAGTGTGCTCCTTTTTCCTTTTGGAGTCATTTTCTCTGAAGTACTGCTTCTTCATTTTTAACCTTGGGCTGAACCCAGGGAATTCCTACACGAGAGTGAGCATCAGCAGAATCAGCACATTGGCTTATAGCAAAATCCCTGGTACTGTTGCCACCGAGAGAAGCTGGTATCAGATTGCGAATATTAAAAAGCTGAAAACACATTAAATTTTAAAAAAACCCAAAGCACCATGCAACACATTTTAAACAGTGCTTTCAAAGCACATGATACAGAGGCAAATGGTAGCTAGAACCTCTTTTATTCTTTCTCTGACAAGTGCTACATAAAATTAAATGCATTTACTTGTAAGGAGATCCTTCATATGGGATACCTCTCTGCAGGATCACAAACATGTATAATTTATCAGTATCTTTTACTGTAGTATCTAAAACGTCAATATATTATGTCGCCTTCCATTAATGACGATACAGATTGTATGATGGGCAGTTAGTAGAGTGAAGAAGGTTGGCATAGTTCCTAGCATGAGGCAGGAAGCTATAAACTGACCACCAAGCCTTCTTGCTTTTCAGAAAAGAAAATCAGAAGGTACCCTGTCACCCTTGGCAGCAGCCCTCATCTTAACTGTGAACCTTTGTCCAACACAGCCAACCTCCTCTGGATGTTTAACAAGAGCCGCTTGCTGGAAGAAGAGGCTAAATATCTCGTCCATACAAAAGGACTGGTTGTCTTTAATGCAACAGTTGCTGATACTGGGCTTTATGAATGTCAGTCTGTTGAAAAAGTCAATGGGAGAACATTTCGTGTAACAGTGGCTGTCTATCTCCTTCAGCCCCAGCCAGAGAAAACTTTCTACACTCCTAAGTATGACTTGTCAAACCAGATGTGTTCTGAAATAGCAGGTCCAAAAAGCAAACCTTTGGCAGGCCCAGAGACGGAGAACCCAAGGCAACTGCCATCCAGAAGAATCCAAAGTTCGTTGTTCAGTCTAATAGTTGTGGGGTCCATCGTTGTCCTCCTTTTCTTCCTTTTGCTTTCTTGGAATATTTACAAAGGCTATATCTCTCTGCCCTGGGCCTCTATATCTAAAACATCAGCGGATGAATCAGCAAGTCCAGAAATGAGTCTGGAGCAAGTAGACCTTACTCAGACAAGCTCAACCTCACAAACAATGACCATCTCCACTGGCAAATCAAGCCCATTGATGTCTTCCTCTAAAGTGGATTGCAGTATAAATATGAAGCCAAGCATTAACTCCACTAAAATCTGCGGTTCTTCAAATTGTCTGGTCATGGATGAAACCAAAATTCCCGATAAAGACCATGAAATACAAGATTGCTCTAAGGGAAGGAGTTCAACACTTCTTTGATCCCACAAACTAGCTGGTATGTAAAGAAATGCCTTTTTGCTTTTTCTTTAGGTGTTTCTTCATGGACCACCATTTTCTTCCTGCCATTTTCAGAATGTTCTAAAAAATAAATCTTTTGAAAAAAAGTTTTTATCAAGCCTCATTCTTCCTCCATATTGTTTCCCACATTTTCAGATCACTGTAGGAGAATGCCACCATCCATTCGGCAAATTATAAATACTTCTCATTTCTAATTCTTAAAATTAGTATAGCTATTTAAAACTGAGAAGTATTATGTATGGATTCCAGGATGTTTGTGAACAGCATTTTCTGTTCACACTAGACAAACCATTTGTTTTAAAGATGGGATTGTATTTTCCATTGTTGTATAAATGGAAAGAAATAACCCATTTCTATTGCTAAACTTCAATTGGTCCATAGGACACTCTGCCATTGTAGTGATTGCTTTCCAGAACTCTGATTAATTAAAACTAGCAACTGTTCTTGCATCTGAGATTTCATTTTAGAATGTATAAGAATGATATGCCCTTTGAAAAAGCCACTTTTCATACTTATTTCTGAATCACTGATTTGCAGCAAGCCTCTGAAATGGAAGAAACAGTGATTCCTTTAGATATGCAAAAATAATCTCTTTCTTGAAGCAGTGATTTTGTTCCAGGAACTGAGCCAGTTATTGAAAAGCAGTAAAATTGTCCATTTGGTGACTGGCAGTGAGTAACTCAGACCAGTGATTTTTCCAGGAGTGCATCAGGCACTCTTCTCTGAAAGCACATTGTTCTGTTTTGGGAATAACTGAGGGAACTAATGGTGCCTAATGCAGAAATAGAGCAGAATCATCTACCTTCTCCAAGTGAAGGCTGATTGGAAGGAAGATACGCTTAAAGCAGAGATTCAGCAGGCAGGCTGCTGAGCATCTCTTGAAGAAGGTATCTTTGAACATTGGTTCTTCTGGCAGACTAGCCATTCTAGCAACTACAATGAGAAATTGTAGGTGTTGTGCCTTTCAAAAGTATGATCAGATAAAAATTCTGAGAATGTCATGACATCCTGGGTTTACCTTGGATCTAAAATGACAGGACCTTTCCTTGCTTTAGCTTCACTTTCACTGTCCTTTCATTACCACTGGTAACAAAAGGCTAAAGTTTTAAGTATTGAAAGGACATTTTGAAAAGTAGAGCAGACAGCATCCTCAACTTGCTAGCAATCGGCTATCTAATATTGACAGCCTTTTTTAGAAACTAATTATCTGGCGCAAGGCGGATTATTTTAATTGGGTCAACAGAAATAGGAGATGAATGTTGGTGGGATCACTTTGGATATCATGTCTTGTTCATCTAAAGGGCATCCTTGAAACTTGCAGTTGGAAATGTGAAGGGGCAGTTTATTTGGAGCACTAATTACTCAGCTGTTCACAAGTTTCCACATGAAGTTTTCACTGAGACTTGTGACTCACAGTCTTTGAGATGTTGTTACTTGAACAGAAGGTTGGGTTCAGGACTCACTGTAATCCATATTCCTTGAAGGCAAGGCAAGGCTTAGCTCACTGATCGCCTGCTTGAGATTGTGGTGTATCCACTGAAATGAAAACAAAGAGAATCTTCCCCAATCTGGTGCTCTCCAAATTACTGGCTCCCATAAGGCCTAGTAATTAAGTAATTAAGTCAGACTGTTTGAAAATAATGGAACTGTCCCACACACTAGGAAAGATCTTTCATCATCCTAATTCTTTCTTAGGAAAAATTGGGGAAAGCTGATGTGCTCCAACATTTAGTTTCCAACAATAGCCAGTCAGTAGTGAAGCCATTAACCAAATTATGGAAGAAATTACCATGTGTGTTATGCATCCTCATTATCTTATTCTTGTCCATAGACAAGCTTTTTTTTAATTAATGATCATGATAGCCACTGATTTAATCTTCACCTGTAAAAACTGCCCAGTTTGTCTGATATCTCATGCATCTTCCAACAATAGATATCATGCAAAGCATACAAGCTAGCCACAAAAGCAACTGTTACTCTTGTTCCAGACAAAACACGAACTGTTGCTTGATATATTGCCTTTGAATATGGCCGGGCCAGGGCTACATGATCATGAAGAAAAGTCAGGTCACCTCAGTCATCAGACATATTAGATGGAATAAGAAGCAAAAGAAGTTTTTGAAAGAACAGACCATATGGCCTAACGGTTGCCCTCAGATAGTTGGAGAATGATGTCCTAGCGCCTGTTTTAAGGCAATTGCCAGTCCAGTTGGCTTTTGTTTATAGAAATGTGTATGTCTGCATGAGCCATGGCCATACCAATGTTGACCAGGAATCTAATGTTTTTATTGACAGTCTTGAGGCAGCATATGTGCCGATGTCATCATTGCCTCTGCAGGCCTTCAAGATCATGGAAAGTTCCTCAAGAAATACCCAATGTCCCTGAGATGACACTCAATGTTCTTGGAAAACCTCCAGGGGAGGTGGATGACTATTTCTGTACTTCTTTATCTTATATGGAGTGTGCCAGCTTTTCTGGGTGGGGTGTGCCAGTGCTTCTGGGTGGAGAAGTAGACAATGTAGCAAACATATACCATATTTTTCAGACTATAAGACGCTCCAGACTATAAGACGCACCTAGCTTTTGGGGAGCAAAACAAGATAGCCGCCGCCGCCTATCCCTGCTGCCTGAAATGGGCCAAAAACGGGATGTGTGGAGGCCAAAAATGGGGTGCACAGAGCCCGAAAATGGGTCACGAGGAGGCAGCGATAGGTGGCAGCGGTGATGGGTGGCAGCCAGGGGTGAAATGCTTCCGGTTCGCTCGTGCCTGTCAGTCGCCGTAGAGCCGGTCGCCAAGGTAGCGCGAGGCTCCGCCCACCCACCCGGACGCCGGCGTTTGGGTTCTTTTACCCTCTGCGCATGCACAGAACGCTTTGTGCATGCACAGAGGGTAAAGGAACCCAAATGGCAGCGTCCAGGTGGGTGGGCGGAGCCTCGCGCTACCTTGGCAACCGGTTCTACGGCGACCGACAGGCATGAGCGAACCGGGAGCATTTCACCCCTGGCGGCAGCGATCCCCGCAGCCTGGAACAGCTGATCGGTGGTATTCCGGGAGGCAGATCCAACCGCCAATCAGCTGCTCGTGCTAAATCAGGCTGTGCTGAAGCTGACCAGGCTGTTTGTTGTTTGCTGCAAGGAGGCAAATTGCTGGGAGGCAGAGGCCGAAGGGTGGGGGCCGGCGGGTGGGCAGGGCTTCGGCAACATTCGCTCTATAAGATGCACAGACATTTTTTGGGGGGGGGAGTGCATCTTATAGTCCGAAAAATACGGTAAATATGAGTGTCAAAGTGTGTTCAGGGTTCCCTCTCGCTTTGAGGGGCCGTCTTTATTCAGCTGAATAAACGCGTAAAGCTTATTGAGGCAAATACCTGGACTCTATTTCTACCGAGCCAGACCTGAAATCAATAAAACACCAAACAGCCACATTTCTTGGTCTGGTCCTGGTTTGTCTTTTCCCTCTAATTACCATGGTTGGGTAGAGATAGTATCCGGAAGAACGCTTGTGTTTTTTATCTTAGCAAAGGCAGCTCTTCCATATTTCAGATGCAACTTAGTATTGAATAAATTATCTACAAATCAGCAGCAGGGATGGGTTCTTATTCTTTCCGGCTTCCTGGAAGCACCAATCAGTCAGGATGCTAGAGTAAATGTATTTATTTAATTAAATTTATTCACCACCCGTCTTGTTGAATGTTTTGTGCCTGAGCTGGCTGGACAGCGCTGTTTAAAAAGATGGTAAAGATTGTGGTGATTATATTCTGTGAGCAAAATTCTAGTAAGTTAAATTTATTTAGTTTGCTAAACTTAGCCAGATATTTGAAGAACCTCACACTGGGGTGGGATGGGGAGAGCAAATCTGCATTTTCCTGCTCCAGAAAACAGAATCCAGACTAATGGCTTCTAATTACAATAAAGACTTTAATTAAAGATTAAGAACTCTATGGTCCTATGGGCTGTTCAACAGAATAAAGTGCACCAGAACATATTAGATTTCCTACCTGAGATGTTTGCAGGCAGAAGTTAATTAGGACTTCTTGGAATAAGCCAACTTCAAAGTCCCTTCCAATTCTATGATTCTTCATGATAGATTTTTAAACAATGGCTTCAGTTCTAACTGTGAAAGCTGCCAGGCCAGGGCCAATTCTAATCTTAGAGCAACTTTTCTCTGTCAATCGGATATTTGACACGTTTAAAAAGGTTTTAATTCTAGGGCTCCGGCGTGACTGCAGAAGCTGTGGAGTCCGGTTTCCTCCAGCAGATGGCAATACAGAGCCAACAAAGAAGCCACCCTCCCCGCCCCCGCCCGCCCCTTTGGAAATAACTCAGAAGAAATGTGATAGAAACGAAGCGGAGTTTGCAGATGAAGGAAGATAAATTAAAATAAAATAAAAATTAAAAAAAGGAGAACAAAGGCTGCCGGCATTATCCTGCACAAAAGAACAAAGTGGGTAAGCAGCTCCATTTTTAACATGATTCCCCCCCCCCTTTTCGTTTTAAAGCTCTGCAGAGAAAGCTATCGGCTTGCCTGAAGCGCTAGAAAAGAGCGAGAAATATATGCAACACAGAAACAACAACAAAAAGATGACAATCTCCTGCTTCCACCCTCTTTCCAACTCAAGAGGAAGAAAGAGAACCTGGGATTTTATTTTTATTTTTTGGGGGGGAGAAAAAAAGTTCTTATCTCTGGGGTCCTTTAGGGTGATTTGGAGGGAGTGCTTTTTGGAGCGAAAGGAACAGCTGCTCTCATCTTTATGCTTCTCTTCCCTCCCCACACCCTTGGGAACGTATAGAAGTGTGTGTGCTTATGTGTGTGAATGCGCATGTGGTAATGCTCTCCCTTTCTTTCAAGCCCCAGAATCCAACCCCGCCTTTTCCATCACAAAGTCATGGATTTCCAAAGTGAAATTCCGGAGGAAATTTGAGGAGTATCCGGATCCGGAGAAAGAGTGAACAGGAAAAAAAAGAAGAAGAAGAAAAAAAAAAAAAAAGAGGCAACGTGGAGATTCGATCAAAGGAACAACTGAAGAAAGAGACCCTGGCAGGCGGGCAGGAGAAGATGGGGTGAGAAAACCGATCTTTGACCTTATCGGTGCTTGCAGAGAAATCAAAGAGTTTGACATTACTGGGTTGGGGGCGGTTTTTTTTTGTTTTAGTTTTGCTGTTGTTGTTTTTTAAAAATGAATCAACAAAGTTTATTAATCCGGGGAAGAGATAGTGTGAATTTCCTGCTATACAGGGTTTTAATGTGATGAGAAGAAAAGGAGGAATGTGGTGATATAAATCTTCCTGTAGGTTAAAAGGGTGGCATTTATTTTGTTTTTTGACTGTATCCACTTTAAATTAATACTGGTGCACACTTTGTTCTCATCCCCCCCCACCCCATTTCACATTGCCACTCTCTTTCACCACAGCACGCAAATGGTTCCCTTTTAAAGTAGCTGGTGAATGATCATCAGCCCTCCCTCCTCCATTCATTCCTGTTGAAATGTAGTGTCTATCTGCATATTGTAAGTCATATTACCCTGGTCACCAACCAATACTTCCATGGGTCCATCAATTTGACAAAGGGGTGGAGTTTGTCAATCCAAGCTTCTTTCCTCCATCCCATATATAAATATAAGCTCGAAGTGGATAGCAAGTAAGTTTTATTGGTGTGGCCCCCTGTCCTTCCTAATCATCCCGTTTATTATTGAATCATTGAATATAGATCGCAAAAGCCAGCTCAAAAGTTCAGAATTTGGTTTGAGAAACCTAGTTGTTGATTTCCAACAGGCCCCTGCCCTTCTAGCCTTCCAGAAAGCCTTAAAAATCTGGCTTTTGCCCCAGGCATTGGAATAGGATAAGGCTGAACACGTACACTTTTTTTTTAAAATAAAAAAAAATGTTTTAGGACACAAAAGTTGGGGGCTGGGTTTGGAGGGGATATTGGTTTTTGTTATTTCTTTATACCCTTGTTGTAGTTGTATATAAGTTATAACACATAAAATGGACAATAATGTAAGTCTGGTCATTACAAACATACGTACTTTGGGCAGCCTGTGGGTGTGAGCGAGAGAGACCCATTTCAATTGATAAGCAAAGATGGAGGTGCAATCAACTTGATAGAAAGAAGCAGACATAAATGGTGTAAGAATCCAGAGGGGGGAGATAATATTGTCTAGGTTTATTAAAAGCAACATAATATATGGCACGCTATTATGTATTTTATAATATATAATAATATATACCATATATATATATTACATATATATATATTACATATATATATATATCTATCTATCTATCTATCTATCTATATATATATATATATATATCTCAGGGGTGGGTTCTAACTTACTTTGCTGCCAGTTTGCTTGCTCCCACGCCACGTGTCCATGCCTCGTGGTGTGTGCGCGCCTCGTGGGTGCGTGCGCGCCGCATGCGCGCGCATGCGCCGGGTAACAAAAAATATAAAAAAACAAAAACAAAAAAACAAAGCCGAAAAGAAGATGGCAACCGCATCATTGCTCCTAGAAGCAGGAGGCTGAAGACACAAGCCGGATAATCAGCCTGATGATGACGAATGAGACTTCGTCGAAACGTCGCAACGACATCTCCAACTTCATGCGGGAGAAAACCCGAATAACTATATATATATATATATATATATATATAATCATTGTAATATACACTATCTCCATACTACTGTGGAGAAAGTAAAGATCTTGACAAAGCTGAGTACTGGATGAAGCTGACAACTTGCAGGACTTCACTGGCACAAGATACCCTGCGCTTAATTCAAATGTTTTATGTGTGTATGTAGATTGATAGTATGTAATGATGTAAGATGGATAAGAGATTGATTAACCTTGTACTAGCTACCAGAATGTCTTTAGGGATCAACTAAGTGCTGGTGAAGCAAACAGAAGAACAAAGGAAGCGGCTTCTTGTTATTATTACTTAATTATCATTAAGTGTTGTACCTTATGATTCTTGACGAACGTATCTTTTCTTTTATGTACACTGAGAGCATATGCACCAAAGACAAATTCTTTGTGTGTCCAATCACACTTGGCCAATAAAGAATTCTATTCTATTCTATTCTTATTTATCTATGACTAGTGGAGAGATGGAATTAGACCCAAGGGCAGGATTATTTTTTCCCCTTCCTCCATCACCCCAGGCTTAACATTAGACTTGGTGAAATAGCTTAGTCAATGAACAAGGGCTGAGCTCTCCCTTCATTCAGTGTTATCCATACTCACCAATGAGATACAGATTTCATTGTCTTTAAGGCTCATGGCTCTCTGAAATACCTCATCATATCAGCTGGGCAACCCATGGAGGGATCTATGGAGTTACACAAAGCCAAAACAGTCCTAGGCTGCATTAACAGAGGGATATGTCTATGGAGATTCTCAGTCATCCGGGTCATGGTTGTCCCAAAGGTGCTTTTCCAAAACTCAACTGGACTTTGTTTTTTCCTTGAAAACATTTTGCTTTTCATCCAAGAAGCTTCTTCGGTTCCCTTGGGATAGAATCAAGATCATATGAAATATTAATACCACTTTATAATGCCTTGGTAAGACCGCAATTGGAATACTGCATCCAGTTTTGGTCACCACGATATAAAAAAGATGTAGAGACTCTGGAAAGAGTGCAGAGAGGAGCAACAGAGATGATTAGGGGGACTGGAGGCTAAAACATATGAAGAACAGTTGCAGGAATTGGGTATGTCTAATTTAATGAAAAGAAGAACTACGTGTGACATGATAGCAGTGTTCCAATATCTAAGGGGCTGCCACAAAGAAGAGGGAGTCAAGCTATTCTCCAAAGTACGTGAAGTCAGGACAAGAAGCAGTGGATGAAAACTAAACAAGGAGAGAAGCAACCTAGAACTAAGGAGAAATTTCCTGACAGAACAATTAATCAGTGGAACATCTCCAGAAGTTGTGGGTGCTCCATCATTGGAGGTTTTTAAGAAGAGATTGGACGACCATTTGTCTGAAATAGTATAGGGCAGTGATGGCGAACCTTTTTTTGCTCGGGTGCCAAAAGGGCGCACGCACCTGCCCACACCCATAATGCAATGCCCTCCTCCCCCGCGCATGTGCACACAACCCCCTGCACGCTGCCCCCCCGCACATGTGCGCAGGCCTCACTGAAGCCTCCAGACTTCCGGTAGGCCCATTGGGTCCGTTTTTCGCCATCCACAGGCTCCGGAGGCTTTCCTGAAGCCTGGGGAGGGCGAAAACATCCTACCCCCCGCCCTCCGGAAGGCTGAAAACCAGCTGGCCAGCACGCACATGCGTGCTGGAGCTGACATAGGGCAATGCTTCGTATGCCCTCAGATATGGCTCCGCGTGCCACCTGTGGCACGCGTGCCATAGGTTCGCCATCACGGGTATAGGGTTTCTTACTTGAGCAGGGGATTGGATTACAGACCTCCAAGGTCTCTTCCAAGGTCTCTTTCTTCTGTTAAAGAAAGTCAATAGTGGTATTTCCACAATTGGAAGGGCATTGTCCAGAAGAGTGTTCAGATCCTGCCATAGGTATCACTATGTTTTCCTTTCCAAATATTTATAAATGGAACTTAAGGCAGCGATTTGTCACAGGGAGAAAATATAATCATCTGCTTTCAAAGTTTTCCTCCAAATAAGCTGGAGAAAAGAAGAGGTCAAAACAACAAAACTTTCACCTTGGCACCTTCAATCCAGCTGACTCAGCAATCGGCTGTCTGCCAGCAATGAGCCACATTTCCCAGACTCCTTCATGTTGCTGCTAGCTCAGAAAACAAGCTCAAAAGGAAAAGGCAGATGTTCCAGAGTTCTAAAATAAAGACGTCCCCCACCCTAATAAGCTGCAGACAGAGCCTTACGTACGTACTTTGAGAAAAGTATCCAGGGATGCATGCAGACAATGGAAAAGAATGGTTATTATTCTTGTTAAATACAAGGGAAATACAGAAATACAGAGACATTTTGTACAGCGGGAGTGGGGGGGTCTGGTCATTCATCTGGTCAACACTGGATCTTTAAGTCTCCCCTCTGACTCTTTTTCTTCCTTGAACTGGAATCTGCACCTTTATGAAACTGACAAGTTTTGTTTTGAAATAGTGTCCCCCAAATCAAGCCCTTAAAACGCAGGTGACAAACTCGCCACGTCGCGTTGCCGTCACGTGATGTATTACGATGTTTTTTTCCTTTTGCGGCGCTGGGGTGGGTGTGGCCTGCATGTGACGCATCTGGGCCGCAGGCCGCCAGTTGGACACCCCTGCCTTAAAATATCCCTGCCATTTAATGGCGCTTCCATATTCAGAGGCAGTACAGATAGTCCTCGACTTACATCAGTTCATTTAGTGACCGTTCGAAGTTACAACGGCACTGAAAAAAAGTGACTGACGGCCATTTTTTGCACTTACGGCCATTGCAGCATCCGCGTGGTCACGTGATTTACATTCAGATGCTTGACAACTGGTTCATAGTTACGATGTTTGCAGTGTCATGTGATGATCTTTTGCGACCTTCTGACAAGCAAAGTCAATGGGGGAAGACAGATTCATTTAACAACCTTGTTATTAATTTAACAGCTGCAGTGATTCACTTAACAAACGTGGCAAGAAAAATCATAAAATGGGGCAAAACTCACTTAACAAATTTCTCATTAGCAACATAAATTCTGGGCTCAATTGTGGCCATAAGTTGAGAACTGCCTGTAGAGAATCTGTGAATGTTCATTGATGGGGAACAAATATTATGTCTCCCGCATACTTCATTCCTAGAGGCATTTGGCTGCCCACTGAAGAAATAAGATACTGGATTGAGTCAGGGTGGATAACCTATACATGCAGAGTGAGTCTGGCACATATAGGTAGTCTTCGACTTACAACAGTTCATTTAGTCACCATTCAAAGTTACAATGGCACTGAAAAAAGTAATTTATGATCATTTTTCACACTTACGACCATTACAAGTATCCCAATGGTCATGTGATTTACATTCGGATAAAATAGAATAGAATAACAGAGTTGGACGGGACCTTGGAGGTCTTCTAGTCCAACCCCCTGCTTAGGCAGGAAACCCTATACCATTACAGACAAATTGTTGCCCAATCTCTTCTTAAAAACTTCCAGTGTTGGAGCATTCGCTTCTTAAAAACTTCCAGTGTTGGAGGCAAGTTGTTCCACTGATTAATTGTTCTAACTGTCAGGAAAATTCTTCTTAATTCTAGGTTGCTTCTCTCCTTGATTAGTTTCCGTCCATTAATGGAATGCTTGACAATTGACTCACACTTATGACGGTTGCAGTATCCTGGAGTCATGTGATCTCCTTTTGCAACCTTCTGACAAGCAAAGTCAATGTGGAAACTAGATTCACTCAACAACCGTGTTTACTAACTTAAGAACTGCAGTGACTCACTTAACAAATGTGGCAAGAAAAGTCGTCAAATGGGGTAAAACTTAACAAATTTCTCTCTTAGCAACATAAATGTTGGGCTCAATTGTGGTCGTAAGTTGAGGTCTACTTGTACAGACCTTTTTTGCACTCTTAGGGACATTCTGACTTATGGCTTTTGTGCTCTGAGGGGCTTTCTTGCTGATGGTCATTTCTCACTGTTTCTAGGCAGGAAACATAAAAACTACTGTACACGTGACACACTGAAAATGCATAGGTTGCAAACTGACTCCAAAGCATCTAATCCTACCCGCGGGTGTAATATAGCATTGTGCATTTTATATCCTCGGCCTTCACCTAATGTTAATGTAGCCTAGGGCTGCCAAAGAGTTGTCCACCTCTGAATAAAATGGATTGCGGTCTTGATCCAGCAGGGCTACTTATATGTTATGTCCTTAAACTGCAGTTTTATGGTCTGCTCTAAACCTGCATTGCCAAGAGCATCCTTTCGATTTCAAATTAGGCTCACAGTAAGTAACAGGCAGAAGAGCAAAAAGATATGAGGGCTAATTTACCATCAGACCACAGGACACTCTTAACTTATCAAGGAGAATATTTGTAGCTCAGGGTTGAAATAAGGAACTCCTTAGTGCTTTCTGAAGTTGGTTGTTTTCTTGCAGACGTTTCATTACGCAAGCTAGGTAACATCACTTTGATGTCTATGGAGATTCTCAGCCCTCCAGGTCATGGTTGTCCCAAAGGTGCTTTTTCAAGAGGCAACTGGGCTTACTGGTTTTTCTTTGAAGACATTTCGCTTCTCATCCAAGAAGCTTCTTCAGCTCTGTCTGGATGGTGGGGAATGGAAAGATTTATATACATATAAATCCTTCCATTCCCCACCATATAAATATAAATATATAAATCGTTCCATTCCCCACCATCCAGTCAGAGCTGAAGAAGCTTCTTGGATGAGGAGCGAAATGTCTTCAAAGAAAAAACAGAAAGTCCAGTTGTCTCTTGAAAAAGCATCTTTGGGATCATTGATGATGTTCTACAAGAAAACAACCAAGCACCAAGGACTCCTCACTATCTAACTTAGCATCTGATCAATGACTATGAGGAAGTAATATGGTCACAGATATCATAAGAACATATAAGTTAGAGGAAAGCAAGTAGAACATGGCTTCCCAAGCCTTTCCAGCTCTTTAAAAGCTCTACTGGAGGTCACATGACTGGAAGGAGGTGGGAGGGGACATTGGATGGAGGACTCAATAATTTTATGATTGGTGACCAACCGCCTCGATCCCAACCAACTCTGGCTCATTTTTAAAGTTAAGCTTTCTCTTATTGGCTTTTTCCATTGTACCAAATATAGTAAATGTCATTCAAGATGAGCCGCGGTGGTGCAGTGGTTAGAGTGCAGTACTGCAGGCTACTTCTGCTGATCACCGGCTGCCAGCAGTTTGGCAGATCGAATCTCACCAGGCTCAAGGTTGACTCAGCCTTCCATCCTTCCGAGGTTGGTAAAATGAGGACCCAGATTGTTGGGGGCAAGATGCTGACTCTGTAAAAACCGCTTAGAGAGGGCTGTAAAGCACTATGAAGCGGTATATAAGTCTAAGTCAGTGGTTCCCAACCTTTCTAATGCCGCGACCCCCTGTGACCTCTCCGCCACCGCCACGACCCCTCCCCGTCCCCTCCCCGCGCGCGATGAGATGACAAGGGGCGTGGCACCAGGGGTGAAATGCTCCCA
>QLTV01009056.1:1477628-1496791 GCA_003457575.1 Thermophis baileyi
AGGAAGATGTCTGCCTGGCTGGTTGAAAGTGCTGAAGAAGCTAGTCACAGTTCTCCTGGCCCAAGCCCTCGTCGCCACTGTTAGATAGTGGGTAGAGATGACAGGAGACAGACTTCCAAAGCAGCTCTTTATTTCAGCTCTTGTATCAGCAACCAGCAAAGAGCAGTCTGACAGCTTGCCCTTTTATAGGGAGCTGTCAGACAGACCAGCCAATAGCGTTTGAGCTTTGGCAGGCAGATGTCTGCCTGGCTGGTTGAAAGTGCTGAAGAAGCTAGTCACAGTTCTCCTGGCCCAAGCCCTCGTCGCCACTGTTAGATAGTGGGTAGAGATGACAGGAGACAGACTTCCAAAGCAGCTCTTTATTTCAGCTCTTGTATCAGCAACCAGCAAAGAGCAGTCTGACAGCTTGCCCTTTTATAGGGAGCTGTCAGACAGACCAGCCAATAGCGTTTGAGCTTTTTCCCGCTCAAACGCTGGACCTGGTTGGAACCATGCAACACAGTTATAACAGTTAGAACATAACATAAACTAAACATGCAAAGTGTTCCTTGGTTGAACAATAGGATTCGTGTGTTTGCTGATGCTAATTGAAAGAAACATAAGAGACAATAAAGAAGAAGAAAAAAGCAAGATATAAAAATAAGATGGTTCTGCACACGTTTTCTGGGTCATGAAGCACAGTCAGAAAAGACATTAAATGAACAAAATTTTCCAAAAAATGGGTAGAACTAAAATCTGTATAGCATTTAAATTTTAACCAAACTTACAGTGAATATGATTACTCTCCACTTCTGCGTTGAATTATTTCCCCCCTGTCATGTTTGCTGATTTATTTATTCATTTATTATAAGTGTTTTTATGCCAGTTCAGTTTTAAAAAATCTGAACAGCTTACAAAAGCACGGGTACTGTATCATAATATATAGCAACTTTTGAAGTGTCTGGGGCCACATCCAAGACTTTCAGGAATCACAAATTTTATTTTATTTAGTTATTTTTACAAATAACTCAAGGCAGCGAACCTACATAATACTCCTTCCTCCTCTTGTTTTCTCCACAACGATCCTGTGAGGTGGGTTGGGCTGAGAGTGATTGGCCTAAGGGTCACCCAGCTGGCTTTCATGCCTAAAGGGGGTCTAGAATTCACCGTCTCCTGGTGATTGTCCCTTAGTCACCCAGCCAGCTTTACTGCCCAAGGCTGGACTAGAATTCACCATCTCCTGGTGATTGTTCCAAAGTCACCCACCCGACTTTTGTACCTAAGGTGGGACTAGAACTCCCAGTTTCCTGGTTTCTAGCCTGGTGCCTTGACCATTAGACCAAGTCTCAGATTGTACACCTCTAAAATAAAGCAAGTAAGAAGCAAGAATTGAAACCTTTCTGTGCGTTGTTTAGTGATGGATATCTTTTTCGTGCTTCCTTTTTTGTTCATTACTGAACTCTATTTTAAAATAGCAAGACAAATGTGGGCAGCACAGCAAGAACTAAGGGATATTTCCTACGGCCCCCAACCTTTTGGGCACCAGGGACTGGTTCCGTGGAGAGAGGTTTTTCCGGGGACTGGAGGGGGGCGTGGTTTCACGTTCTGCCTGCATCCCATGGATGGGGTCCATGGATGTTTGCATGGCCCAGTTTCTGGCATGCTGCAGCCTGGTGCCAATCCATGGACCAGGGGTTGTGGATCCCCGTTCTATGGAATAGGTTATTTTCTCTATAGAAATTATTTTCTTTCCATGTGGCCTTGCCTAATCTCTCTGTGGGTGGGTACAAGTGCTTCAGTGAAACCTGGTATTGTCTGCACCTACTGATGTGTATGCAACATTCAAGGTTCTGTACTGAAAACGGGGAAAAGGAAGGGAAAAAGGGTGGCTGACTTCATCCCACAGTGCGCGCGCGCACGCACACACACACACAACACACACACACAACACACACACACACCGTTTTTAAGAAGAGATTGGACAACCATTTGTCTGAAATAGCAATAGCACTTAGACTTATGTACCACTTCACAGTGCTTTACAGCCCTCTCTAAGCGGTTTACAGAGTCCGCGTATTGCCCCCAACAATCTGGGTCCTCATTTTACCCACCTTGGAAGGATGGAAGGCTGAGTCAAACTTGACTTAGTGAGATTCGAACTGCCAAATTGCAGGCAGTCAGCAGAAGTAACCTTTAGTACTGCGTTCTAACCACTGCGCCACCTAGGCTCTTCTTGGTATAGGGCCGTGATGGCGAACCTATGGCACGCATGCCACAGGTGGCACGCGGAGCCATATCTGAGGGCACGCGAGGCGTTGCCCTATGTCAGCTCCAGCACGCATGTGCGCACTGGCCAGCTGATTTTCGACGTTCTGGAGGGCGGGGGGAGGCCGTTTTTGCCCTCCCCAGGCTTCAGGAAAGCCTCCGGAGCGAAAAATGGACCCAATGGGCCAACCGGAAGTTCGGAAATGAACTTCCGGTTGGGCCATTGGGCTGTTTTTCGCCCTCCCCAGACTTCAGGAGGCTTTCCTGAAGTCTGGGGAAGGCGAAAAACGGCCCAACGGCCCAACCAGAAGTTCAGAAACGGGCCTACCGGAAGTCCGGAGGCTTCAGTGAGGTCTGCGCGCATGCGCGGGGAGGCAGCGCGGGGGATTGTGCACGCATGCGCAGGGGGAGGGCATTGCATTATGGGTGTGGGCACACGCATGCGCGCTATCGCGTGTGCACGCGCCCTTTTGGCACCCGAGGAAAAAAAGGTTTGACATCACTGGTACAGTGAGGTCTGCGCGCATGCGCGGGGAGGCAGCGCGGGGGATTGTGCACGCATGCGCAGGGGGAGGGCATTGCATTATGGGTGTGGGCACACGCATGCGCGCTATCGCGTGTGCACGCGCCCTTTTGGCACCCGAGCAAAAAAAGGTTCACCATCACTAGTATAGGGTTTCCTGCCTGAGCAGAGGGTTGGACTAGAAAATCTCCAAGGTCCCTTCCAACTCTCTATTCTATTCTATTCTATTCTATTCTATTCTATTCTATTCTATTCTATTCTATTCTATTCTATTCTATTCTATTCTATTCTATTCTATTCTATTCTATTCTATCTTATCCTATCCTATCCTATCCTATCCTATCCTATCCTATCCTATCCTTGTCCTTAGGCAATTGGTTCAGTTCCTTTCTCAAAAGCTATTGCCAGGCTTACAATCTACATTTGCGAGAAATACAGGAAGAAAGTAGCTCTGTGAACAGCCAAAAGTCCTTCCAAAAGGTTTCACAAAAATATATATATGTGAGATTTTAAAAGCGTTTTGTATGAACTGAGAGAAGTGGCACCACAGGCATTGCAGCCATCAGAGGCAGCAATGAATGACAATTGCCTTTAAATTCAAACCAGACGTGTCTAGCCCTGCATCCTGTTTTCCAATACACTGGCCAAATAGGATGACCTCTGGATAGCAGCCAGCTTGGGCTTGATGGAGTCAGCTATCTTCTATAATATATCTGGTTAGTGTGAGATGGCATGGGCTCAGTGCCGAATGAATTGATTCCACTTAGCTTGTGGAATGCCTTCTTAGGATGACTTGCCTGGCGTCTGTTGTCGGGGAAAGATTTCTTCTTTTAAAAAAAATTAAAATAAAAACATTTAAGTTTACTTGTTAGATATTTTGCATTAATCACAATTACCGGCAATTTTTCCTTTTGTTTTTATCCAAGTGCTGCTTTATTTTGCAGAGAATCTTAACCGTTGGAGAAATCCTACATGTAACTAAAATACAAACGAAACCATATAAGATTAGTTGGAGGAAAACAGAGGTGCATCTAGCTCACCAGCATACTCTTAACACAGATATTCGTTGTTCAGAAAAAGAGCTTTGTTGGATGAGATTAAATTGTACAGGTAGTCCTCGATTTACAACAGTTCATTTAGTGACCGTTTGAAGTTACAACGGCACTGAAAAAAGTAACGCATGACCGTTTTTCATACTTACCGTACAACCGTTGCAGCATCCCCATGGTCATTTGACCAAAATTCAGATGCTTGGCAACTGACTCATATTTATGACGGTTGCGATGTCCCAGGGTCATGTGATCAGCTTTTGTGACTTTCTGACAAGCAAAGTCAATGGGAAATTCAGATTCACTTAATGGCTGTGTTATTAAGTTGCAGTGATTCACTTAATAACTGTGGCAAGAAAAGTCGTAAAAACGGGGGGAAATTCACTTAACAACTGCTTCACTTAGCAACAGAAATGTTGGGCTCAATTTTGGTCATAAGTTGAGGACTACCTGCATTTCCTCCCTTTCCAAAACTTGTCAGGCAGATGACTTTAGAAAGCCACCAAAGAAGGCAAAAAAGCTAATAGTTTTGTCCATGTTTCCTTTTCCTGGTATTTAGTAGTAAGGCCTACACTGCCCTGATATTTGGATATTTCACATAAACTTATGATCTTCCCGTGAAAATGCATTTTCAGAGGCTTTAAAAAAATGTAAGAAGGTGCTGGATCAGCGTTCAGCTTTCTGCTTTCCCTGCCTCTTTTCATTTGACTTTACTTCCATGTTGCGAAGCAGCCTCCAGTTCTCCTTTTCTTGCTATATTTATGCACTTGCCCTCTGATTCACTCTTGGTGGAGACAAGAAGGATTAACTAGACAGATCTCCAGCAAGGCAGATCCTTTCATCCTTACATCCGTTTTTCTTCATCAACAAACATCAGGACTTTGCCTCCTTTGGTAGTTTTGGTTTTCATCAACATGTGCTTCCATCGTTGCTTCCCTTTTCTTGGGTCATTTCCTTCCTTAGAATTGGTTTCCTTCCATTTCTTTTTTCTGCTTTATTGTGCTCCTCGCATCCAGCTTTTCTTCCTTATTCAGTGAGCAGGTGAGCGCACTGATGTCCAAAATACTCAGGAAGGGTGATCCTTGTCCCCACTGGCTTGCAAAGGATGGTCCCCATCTCATCATAAAGACTTCTTTGTCTGGACTGAGGCTGTGGCGGTCTGAAACATTTTGCAACTCTGAAATCTTCTCAAGCTGTGGATGAAGTTCTGTCTTCCCTTTGTCCTCTGGGCAACCATATGCAGCTGGCATGTAAGCTACAGTACTGGGTATAAAATTGTCCAAGATTAGAAATAGCCGTCTCAGCAGCTGCTTTGAAATGTCCACACGTGTGAGCCTGGCTGTAGAGTGCAGGCTTTGGGGAAACGAAACTGTCCGAGCTCCAATTTTCTTCTAAAGAAAATTCTTCTACCCCCTCTCCTGCCTCCCTATCCATTCTGTTCTTTTTGTTCTTTTGAAACACCTGAATCACCCGATCATTTTTTCCCCTTAATTTGACTATTAAACAGAAGAGTTTCTAATGTTTTGATTGCTGAAATTTTCTAAATGTTTCTAATTTTCTAATTGTTAGAGATGTTTATTTCTGAATGATTATTAAATAAAAATAAATTGTCTGAAATTTTCTAATGTTTCTAAAAGTTTCTAATGTTTTGATTGCTGAAAGAGAAAAGAAAGACTAGGGGTGACATGATAGCAGTATTCCAGTATTTGAGGGGCTGCCACAAAGAAGAGGGGGTCAACTTATTTTCCAAAGCATCAGAATGCAAGACAAAAAACAATGGATGGAAACTAATCAAGGAGAGAAGTAACTTAAGGAAAAACTTCCTAACAGCGCGAACGATTAACCAGTGGAACAGCTTGCCTTCAGAAGTTGTGGGTGCTTCATCACTGGAGGTTTTTAAGAAGAGACCGGACAGCCACCTGTCTGAAACGGTAGAAGGGCAGAAGTGTCAAACTCATGGCTGGATGCGTCATGCGCTGGCCACGCCCACGCCCAGTTTAGCGAAGGGGGAAAAAGTCACGATACGTCACGTGATGCCACCGTGACGTGAGTTTGACACCCCTGGTATAGGGTCTCCTGCTTGAGCAGGGGGTTGGACTAGAAGACCTCCAAGGTCCCTTCCAGCTCAATTCTGATTGATTGAAATAATGTAACTTGGGCAGCAGCTTCTAGTCAGGTAGCATCTCTACATATAACTAATGTACGTATGCACATAAAGTACTGCAGAAATCAAAGCAATCAATAGACAGACTTCCAAATTATCTGCATGCAGCGTTTGACTGGAAAACGTGCATGCTGCAGTGCATTGAGACATGGAAGATTCAAAAGGAATCTTAGTGAAAACATAACCCATGTGGCTGAAATGTGCCCTGTAACATAGATTGTAAAATGGAAGTTACACCATTATAGTAAAAATATACTATCTTACATTATTGCTTATAAAATTCTACAGCTTTCATGTATATTATGTGTTTCAAATACTTAGCTATTTATCCTCACAAAGAAAGAACCTTGCAGAGAAGCATTTGGGCACCAAGGCAGGTTCCCAATTGATGTCCCACCAGGAAAACCAAAGCCATTGCATCCGAGGATGATTGTGTTGTGCAGATTGTAAATGCAAAATGTTTTCTAAATGCTGTTACTGAAATTCAAACTTCATGTGTCTTAGAGATCACTGCTGTTCAGCATGCTACAGTGTTGAAGGAAAGATCAATTCCAATAATTTTTGTCCTGTCACCCTTTTCTAAGCTCAGTAAAACTCATTGGCTGCATGTAAGCCTACAGTTAATGAAAAGCTTTATAGCTATTGCTATATCTCACCCATTGTGACCAAACTGACATTTACCTTTGTTTTTGTAAACCATGCTGATATGGAAACATATAATTTAATGGTTTGTGGATTTTTAAAAATTCTAACAGCTCCCCATAGATTTCAGATGTTGCCATTTTTATCTAACTATGAGAAAATGCCCAGTTCCTTAGTTACCCTTCTGACACAAATTTTGGAATTGTTAATAAGCTGTCATAACCTAACATTTGGAAGCTGCATGGATTTCCCCCTCGCCCTTCCTTTAGAAGCCAATAATTTCAGATTAACATTTTTAAAAAGCTTTAGCTGGTCCTAATTTAGAACTAATATTATGTGTGTCCTGCCTCCATTTTATTTCTCCTTTCCTGCATTGTACAGTGTCAATTAACAGTATACATTTCCATTGGTAGGAAATGAATTGGTTCCAGACCCTTAACTCAAGTGGGATATTAGCCCAGCAACTGTACTAACCTAATGGTAGATGACCTGATCTTTTAACTACCTCTATTGCCAAACCAGCTGCCTTAATCAGTCTTAACCAATGTCAACAATTAGGTAATGTCTTATCTTAATCTTCCCATAATTTGTGTTTGTGTGCTTGAGTGTGTGTGAGGAAGAGAGAGACAGAATCTGTACTTGAACATTCAAATTAACAGTTTAAAGATGTTGTATAATTCCCTTTTTGATTAGAGCTTTGAGGCAGAAAGCAGTGAGAAAGCTGAATTCATCTGTACTTCGATCTGGGTCAGAGTAGAGAGAATATTGTTTTTAGTTTTAAAAATAAGAAAAACTTGATTTTCATTACTAATATATGTGTATGTGAGAGAGCCTATTTCTATATTTCTAGGTAGGCCACACACACACACACACACACACACACACACACACTCACACTCACACTCACACTCTCACACACACACACACACCAACATCATTAAATATATCAAAATACCTCTTTTCTGATCACAGTGAATATCTAAACTAGACCTAGATCTAAACGACAGACTCCCCCTTTCTGCACAATTATGTACAAGACGAAGAAGAACAGTTTAAGGCATAGTTTGTTAATTGTTGTCCGAGATCAGCCTCTTAAATTCTAATTTTGTCCCTACCCAGGGACTTCACATAACCCCTTGACCTAGAATGTGTGTGTGTGTGTGTGTGTGTGTGTGTGTATGTGAACTTAGAGAAAAACACCCTTCAGTGATAGGGGTTGCCTAATTCTTCCCTGCTACAGTTGAGGCCCTCATGCTCTGTTTTCTTCACTTCTGCAGGGAGCAACCAATTTTTAGCACCAGGGCCCACATCTTTCAGATTGATCCTGCCACCAAGAGGAACTGGATCCCTGCCAGTAAACATGCCTTGACAGTGTCCTACTTCTATGATGCTACTCGCAATGTCTATCGGATCATCAGTGTGGGAGGCACCAAGGTGAGACCTAATGGTCAAGCGGCTGCTCCCATGTCCAGTTTCTTGTTTTAAAACAATGATACTAGTACTGCAAAATAATTGTGATAATTATATTCAGCAGGATCCAATCTGGGTCAGTCAGCGGGACCAGAGGTTTTTGTTTTCTGAGCTTTCGGAAGCCACTTACAACAGCCGCTATAAATACCACACACAGAACAGCACACGCTCTGCTAGAGAGGTTCCCTGAAGATGGGCTCCAGCACGAGTCCGAAAGCTCGGAAGACAAAAACCTCTGGTCCTGGCGACCGACCCAGATTGGATCCTGCAACATATCCTGGGACACATACATTCGCCTTCATTTGTAATTATATTCTGTCTTTCTTTAAGGAACTTAAGACATATACTATTTAATAATTCTTCATAACATATTCTGTGGGGTGAATTAAGTTGAAATATGATAAACAGCCTCATGTCAACCCAGTAACCTTCATTGCCGAATGGGAATTTCTACCCATGTCTCCCATGACCTTGTGATCATACTGCGTTGGCTGTCCCAGAAAGATTTTTTTTTTAAATTAATGAAATGGTTTGATTTGATCATGCAAAATTCCAAAGGATGCTTATTCAGATTTTCCAACAGTCTTGATTTAGAGCCAATGAAGAACATCTAAAAACATTTGCACAATGTCCATAACTGTGCGAGCATCTCTTCAAAAACTAAATTGTAAGGGTGGTGTGTGAGCTGCCCAGACTGGATAACCAGCAAGCTGGGTGGGGGAACATACATTTAATTTGTTGTCGCCTGCCTGGGTGTCACTGCATCCTGCACCCTGCACCCATGCTTCCTGTCATTTTTCAAAAACTATTCATGCAATTGCTAGTTGTGGAAATTATTCCTTTTCTAATCTAACTCTAAAAGTCTTGGTGTTTGTCTTCCTTATAGGCCATCATCAATAGCACCATCACCCCCAACATGACCTTCACAAAGACCTCACAGAAGTTTGGCCAGTGGGCAGACAGCAGGGCCAACACAGTGTATGGGCTGGGCTTTCCTTCTGAACAACATCTCTCTCAGGTGATGAATTATAGGAATTGGATGGGGAAAGGACCATTTTACTAAAGAAGTTTCTAAAAGATAGTTTGGATCCTACTAGCTTTTCCAAGAAAATCTGGGCAGAGTTTAGCGGGTGTTCTCATTTCTTTCATTGTTTTAAAGCGACAAAGACCAGTGTTTTAATCTCAGGAAGGATTTTACAGCTTTACAGAGTAACAAGACCAGTTATTGGCAACCAAATTAGATCAATTACCCCACCTTTCATGGTGTATTGGACTATGTCACCATCAATCCCAACTTGCAAAGCCATTGGCAGGGAAAGAGTAGGAATTCTACTTCCACAGATCTGGAGGCCAACGGATTAGTGAAGGTTGATATATAAGCATGACTCATCTTCCTTAACAGCCCTTCTTTTGGACAAGAGGGGAGAACACCCCCCACCGCCGAGGCTTGCTTGATGTATTTAATATATTTTTGGCACTAGATGAAATTTACATTTTGAAAGTATTCTCATCATTATAAACTGATATTTTGCCTACTGTTTTCTTTGAATTATCTCTTTATTATTTATAATACTCACTTTTAATGTATTAAGGGTTTTGCCTTGTTTTTTTTTTCCTCACAATCATCCTGTGAGGTAGGTGAATGTAAGAGAAAGTACACAGTATATGAGATTGTCTCATCCAGTGAGCTCCATGGCTAAATAGGGATTTGAAGCTGGGTTTCCGTAGTCTGAAACTCGTAACCAATTTGTCTTGTATAAACAACTATGTGTACCAGTGGTGAGTTGCTGCTGGTTCGGACCGGTTCGCCCGAACCGGTGATGGAAATTTGCCCCCGCTCGCCGAACCGGCAGCGATGGCCGGCTGTCCACGCCCCCAAACTGGTCCTCTGGTCGCCGCTTCTGGAAAGCGGCTGGCAAAGAACCCTCTGCGCATACGCAAAGGATTCTGCGCATGCGCAGAGGGTCATTTCCCCAACTTCCGTCGCGATGCGAACCGGTAGGGAAGGTAAGTAGAATCCACCCCTGATGTGTACCTTTAATGATTCTGTAACTTACTCGAAGAATTCAGGCTGAAGAGTGAGGCATAAAACTATGAAAATTATCTGAGTAGCTCTTCAGTTATTTGAAGACCCTTCTGTGTTTGCTTCATAGTGCAAATTGCAGGAAAGAGATTTTGAATAAACATAGGAAAAATTCCTTCTAGTGGCAGTTGCTGATTAATGGTGGAACTGCCAGACCGTATTCAGTAGTGGTGAGTTATCTTGACTGGAAATACTTAAGCAGGGATGCCTTAATTGCAAGGTTCCTATACCAAAAGGAGAAATAAGAGGGATGAGGTGACCATTTTTTCTCCAACTCTACAGATTCATTGTAAATGGCTGCTTCCCAGCATTTCCCATTATTGCAACAAAATTTGCTCAGGTAACCGTTAATTTGAAACTCAGTCCTGGAAAAGTGCTTATAGCTCTTACTCCTGCAGCCAAATCCTTAACTCCTGTCCAGAAAACATTGATTTCCTATCATTCAGAATGTGGAAATCAACAGTCCTCAGCAAAAGAGAGGAAAGATGGCAGAGGAGAGTGAGAAGCTGATAAAACGAAGGTTGTCATTTCACAGCTTAGTTTGGAAGTTCCAGAGCAGTAGATGACTTCTTTTTTTTTTTTTTTTTGTATTTTTGTTTGTCTTCTGTTCTGTACACTCTAAAAACAGTTTGCAGCAAAATTCCAAGAAGTAAAAGAAGCTGCTCGCTTGGCCAGAGAGAAATCACAGGATAAGACTGAACTAACCAGCCCCGCTCTCAGTTTGACTTCCCACCAAGTAAGTCTGGAGGGACTAAGTCCCCATATCCACCGGTCCTTAGTGCAGGGGTCTCCAACCTTGGCAACTTTAAGACTTGTGGACTTCAACTCCCAGAATTCCTCAGCCAGCTTTCTGGGAGTTGAAGTCCACAAGTCTTACAGTTGCCAAGGATTGAGACCCCTGCCTTAGTGGGATGGCTGAATTCACTGTCAATTAAGCATGATTCAGGTCAACCTCTCTGTCAAGGACAGCAAATCTTTTTTTGTTGTCATGGATTTTAAAAAAAAATGAAATGAAAAAGCTCTGAGGCTGACAATTTTTTTTCATTGTTATTTTTGTAAAGAAATTACACAGTGCAAAATTAGCACCTTGAAGCTGAACGTAGTATGATTTTGCAGGACTCAGAGAGGCTGCAAAAAAAAAAAAAACAACGCCAGGGGAACTGCATTCAACCAGCGTTTACCCATCCATTTTAACTGGCAATGGCTCTCCAGGATCCAAAACTGATCATCTCACTGGCTGCCAGCGAGCCTTTTAATTGGAGATACTGGGAACTGAACTGGGAACTTTTGTTGACAAGAAAGTTCCTTTACCATTGAGATAAGGTCATTTGATCCCAGCAATAGTAGATGTAAAGCTAAGAGTGCAGGTATAAGAACAAAAAAGTCCAGAAACAAGGTAACAGGGTCAGGCTTTGCAACAGTAAAGCAGCTAAGGAACTATATGTGGCTCTGAGGGTCAGCGATAGAATGTTTTGTGCTGCTAGACAAGAAATGGGCTTTTTGAATTTGATTTCAACTTTAGCTTATTACTGTTTTTATTCCAGGGGTCCTTTTAAGTGGATAATGGTAGAACTAGGAGGGACTACACTCCGTTGTTTTTCCTCTTTCACTCCTGCAGATTCCATAACTTGGTTACTCTTCTAGCTTAATTTTGGATCCATACAATATACCCAGTGGTGGGATTCAAATAATTTAACAACCGGTTCTCTGCCCTAATGACGGTCTGGGTGGGCGTGGCCACTCGGCCTCCTACACCCCCCTGGGAGCAAAAATGGGCCACGGGGGGGCTGTGCCCCCCCGCACCCCATTTTGGGCCTAGTAGGCCTCCCTGCAGCCTCCTGGGAGTGAAAATGGGCTGTGGGGGGGCCATACCTGCGCCCCATTTTGGGCCTAGGAAGCCTCCCTGCAGCCACCACCACCCTGTGCCCCGTTTTGGGCCTAGTAGGCTTCCCTGCACTTACCTGGGAGCCAAAATGAGGCGCGTGGGGACTCCTGGAAGGGGAGGGGCGGGGCCAGCCAGCAATTTAACTACCGGTTCACCCGAACCAGCTGAATCCCACCACTGAATACACTGTATCATAAACAAACAGGCTTTCACAGCATGCCAACCCACAAAACAAATGAATCAGATTTGCTCAGCATGTTGCATGAATGCAACCAACAGGTTTAATTGACTTGGTTGAGTGTATCAGTAGAGAGCTTCTACAGCGTGGACTGCCTATTTAGGATATGATTTGAGTGATTTACAGGTGTCCACAAATTATGCCTTTGATTTCCCCTGCTTCCTTGTTGCTTAGAAGAGAAGAAAGTAGACACCAGGGATTTTTGCTTGGCGGGCAGTCTCCTTCACAACACCACCAAAGGATGTGGCTGTTTCCCTCTGATCTCCTGGGTAACAGGGGTAGATGGATCTGGAGGATGGAAGACATGTGTTCCCTAGGCTAGTCACAGATGGATTAGTAGTACATGAGGAGGAGGAGGAGGACGTCTGAACAGTCCATTGGCCTGGAGGAGAGGAGAATGAGAGGAAACTTAACTAACCCTGGGAGAGAGGAAGTTAATAGAATCATTGTCATGATTACATAGGATTTTCTGAAACTAGAGCTTTGGGCTATATAAGTGTTATTTGACCATTTTGACAGAATAATTTTAGTACAAGCTTGAGTATCCAGCAGCAAAGAATTTCAGAGGAATAGCATTCTCTTAAAAATTAAGAGAAAGACAAGAATGCTATTCAAGGTTTGGATATAAGAAAGAGAGGGATGATGACATTCTAAGATTGAATGTTTTAGATGCCCTGGATTGTGAACAGAAGTTCAGAAGTTCTAGTGCAGCCCTGAGATTAACCATTTGGAGATTTATTGGTTAAATTTGTTTGCCAACCATCTCGCCACAAGGCGGCTTACCACAGTAAAAGCAATAAAACTATAGACCCATTTATCTAACTGCCATAAAAATACAGATGACAAATTATGACTGAAAGATGGGGAGGGAGGGGGAGAGTAGGATTAGCGGGGAGGGAGGTGGGATCTGCTATTGATCCATCAAACAACCTCCAAGTGTGATACTCTTCCATTGGGGTCCCAAACAAGGCTGGCAGAGCCAGGTCTTCAGGCTCTTGTGGAAGGTAAAGGAGGTTGGGAACTGATCTCACTTGGGGTGGCGTGGGTGGGGACAAGATGTTCCAAAGGGCAGGAGCCACGGCAGAGAAGGCTCTTCTCTTGGACCCTGCCAGCCGGAAATCCCTGATGGCCTAGAGCAAGGGTCCCCAACCCTCAGTCCATGGACCGGCACTGGCCCGCGGCATGCCAGCAACCAGGCTGCACAAATAAGTGAAGCCCCATCCAAGGGATGCAGGCAGCATGCAAAACCACGCCCCCTCCGGTCCATGGAAAACCCTCTCTCCACGGAACCGGTCCCTGGTGCCCTAAAGGTTGGGGGCCGCTAGCCTACAGCGTGTCTTCTCTGCCAGCACGGATGGGGTGGGCCAATCCCATTGGGGTGAGTCGAGATGCTTTTTTTGTATATGTATGCGGGTGTGGGGAGAGGATAGAATAATTTCTTAGCAAGCTGCCTTGAAGATAGCAAAGGCAACCTTTCCCCTCACGTGTTTGACTGTCATGTTCCTTTGCTTGACAGATTCTGGCCAGCCCCATCATTAGTTCCAATGGTCCCGGAGATGACAAGCTGTTCCGGAGCCAGAGTGCTGACATGGAGATGACAACAGAAAGAGAGCGCATTAAAAAAATGCTCTCTGAAGGGTGAGCAACTAGTTAGGGAGTGATTCACATATTCTGCATTTCATTTTACACCGAGTGGTTTAACAAAAGCAAATGGAGTTATCAAGAAGATGCTGAGATACTATTTCCTGTTTTATTTTTTTAAATGCCAGTGAATTTGTTACTTTTCAGAATTATCTGTTGCTTTGGATTCAACCCCCAAAATGTCACCCCTTTAACTTAAACCAGGTCAGGAAACAGATCCCACAAAAAATACTGGAACTCTGCTTTATTGATATAATAGGCTATAACCGTGATGGCGAACCTATGGCACACAGAGCCATATCTGCGGGCACGCGAGCCGTTGCCCTAGCTCAGCTCCAGCATGCATGCGCGCGCCGGCCAGCTGATTTTTGGCTGGCTCCACCCACGCCACCCTTCCCCTCCCAGGAGTCTCCACGCGGCCCATTTGGATGCCAGGTAAGTACAGGGCTCGCGCGGAGGCTCTGGGAGGGCGTTTTCAGCCTCCGAAGGGGGCAGGGGAGGCCATTTTTGCCCTCCCCAGGCTCCAGGAAAGCCTCTGGAGCCTGGGGAGGGTGAAAAACGGGCCTACCGGGCCCACCGGAAGTCGGGAAATGGGCCCGTTTCCAGCCTCCGGTGGGCCTCCGGGTGGGCGGGGGAGGCTGTTTTCGCCTTCCCCAAGCTCCAGGAAAGCTTCTGGAGCCTGGGGAGGGCGAAAAATGGGCCTACCGGGCCCACCGGAAGTCAGGAAATGGGCTGTTTCCGGCCTCCGGAGGGCCTCCGGGTGGGCGGGGGAGGCTGTTTTCGCCCTCCCCAAGCTCCAGGAAAGCTTCTGGAGCCTGGGGAGGGCGAAAAATGGGCCTACCGGGCCCACCGGAAGTCAGGAAATGGGCCGTTTCCGGCCTCTGGAGGCTTCAGGGAGGCCTGCTAGGCCCAAAATGGGGCATGGGGGGGGGTCATGCACGCATGCGTGGGGGAGCGCAGGGGGTTGCATGTGCATGCGCGGGGGCAGGGCAGCATGGGGGGTCACGTGCGCATGCGTAGGGGGCGGAGCACAGGGGGGCATTGAATTATGGGTGTGGGCATGCGCGCCCGCTAGCGCGCACACGTGCACACTTTCAGCACCCGAGGGAAAAAAGGTTCGCCATCACTGGGCTATAACATAGAGTATAGAAAACCTGACAGTGTGTCTCTTTCCCTTCCTTGTACACTAAAGGGAATTGACATGGGGCAATTTGGAATTTCTTTCCTACTCTTTTCTGTCTTTTCAAGCTAAGCTTAGGTTTTGTTAATGGACGTCACATATCTTCTTCATGGCTGTCTCCACACTTCTACAAATGGTGCTTTAGAATACACAGAGTGAGAAAATAGTGTGTATCTGCAAGTCTTAAAACAGCCACATTTTTTCCTGTGGCTCACATGGCAGCTTCAAAGGGCAGCTGTGTGATCCCAGGAACAGATTGAACAGCTTTTAAAGCATTGCACACCAGAGCACTTCCTTCTCTTAAGTATACAATTTCTCTCTCTCTCTCTCTCTCTCTCTCTCTCTCTCTCTGATGCGCACAAAACTTTGTTCTTTACTAATGGGTGAAATGCTCTTTTTATAGAGTGCCCCATTCATCTCGTGATGAAGAGATTTCCTGCTTTGCTCCTTTAGTATTCACTCTGCTGTGCATTTTACTCCTGCTAAATTCAGACCCCTAGGAAAACGTCTAAAATTAAATGCTAAATTGGAGTATGTGCTGATTACTGTACCACTCATTTCCTTCCATTCATTGGCATATTTCTCTACATTATTAGTGTACATGTGTGTATTAATAAATAGCTGCAAAAAAAAAACACTAATGTGATTGCAAAGAAAGTTTTTTGTAGTTTTTATCAATATTGTGCATTTTGCCTACACAGATACAACTTTATACATAGCCACAACAATATTGTCTTTTGCAGTGTTTGTGAAATGAACATTGCTAACACAGAGAAAGCATAGCTTCCTCACAAAACTTTCAGTTTCTTACTAATTTCATGTCGTGTGGTATTGCTGCTATTATTTTTATTTTGTTACGAGCCATTCCAGGAACTTTTAATTCACTGATACAGTCTGAGAAACCTTGAATGCAGCCTCCAGAGATCTCTTAACATTTGTTATCAAGCTGTAATTTTTCACGTGAGTGAGCAAGAACGTTTTGAAATAAGTGACTGCAGCACAGACGAAACTGTGTCCAATATGAATTGCGTGTGCATTCACTTAAGTCAAATTTAACTTTCGTTCGGGCCTCCTGCACTACTTTTCCAAGAGTTGCTCTAATTACACCACCAACTCCAGGATCAGAGGTGATTGTTCATCCCAATGAAATTGTGCCACCTTTGCTTATGTTGAAAAGCTTCCATAAAAATATACCAAAGGAAACAAAAATTACTCTAGATCAGGGGTGTTAAACTCAAGGCCCATGGGCTGGATGTGGCCTGCGATGTGGTTGGAACCAGCCCGCGGGGCTGTCCTGGTCTACCCAGTGCAAAGAGGAAAGGCCAGCGTGGCTTCAGCCCAGTCTACCCAATGCGAAGAGGAAACATGCCAGCAGTTTGGGGAGTGGTGTCCAGTTGGCCACGCCCACCCAGTCAGCCACACCCACCCAGTCGGCCACGTTCCCCTCCCCCCCCGAGGTCCACCACAGCCCTGATGCGGCCCTCAATGAAATTGAGTTTGACATCCCTGCTCTAGATTCATTGCTTCTGCTTTGAAAATACGAGCGAATCCTTTTAGAATCCCCCAAATCAAGGGACAAATTCACTTTGAGGAAATTTTAATGCAGCTTGGAATGCAGAAGAAAGTATTGTAGCAGTCAGTGTTAAGCTGCTAAGCTGCTTCTGGGTTCTACATGTGACATGACTGGTGGGACCTCTAGAATTGTGGTAATTCAGACAAATTAGCTATAGTATCAGGGTGTTCTCATCCTGTTTCTTTTTTTGCAGTTATTTTGCAGAGTTCCACTCTGTTGGATTGGGTTTATTTGTTCATCAGCTTTTTCCAAAAACATGTCCACCCCCTCCCCCAACTGAATCAGGACTTGTGATGCAATTTATTCATTTCCTTACTCGGAGCCCAGGTATAGATTCCCACCCTGGTTTTTCTCTATCCCGATATGTCACAACGAGAGAATTACCTGGTTCTTTTTCTTTTTTCCCTTTTAACACAGAACATAGTGTGCTCTTAACAAGGGAGGGCCTATTGCATGTATTTAGAAGTACCAGCACCAATAATTTGAAAGCTGGCTATGGACGCAACTTGGCAACACGGTTAATTTTTGCTGTGTGGTGGCAGCTGATGCCTTTAAAGGTAAATATTACCGTATTTTTCGGAGTATAAGACGCACCTTTCCCCCCCCCTAAAAGAGGGTAGAAATGTTGGTGCGTCTTATACACCGAATACAGCCATTTTTGGCCACCTGAAGCCCCATTTTGCAAAAAATGGGCCTGTTTTTCGCAAAAACGGGGTGCGCAGAGGGTTTGGGAGGCCTGCAGAGTGCTCCTGTGGGCTGGGGGAAGGCAAAAGCGCCCCCTTTTTTGCAAAAAACGGGCCATTTTTCACAAAGACGGGGGCGTTTTTGCCTTCCCCCAGCCCCCAGAAGCACTCTGCAGGCCTCCCAAACCCTCTGCGCACCCCGTTTTTGCGGAAAACGGGCCCATTTTTTGCAAAAATGGGCCCCTGTTTTTGCGGAAAACGGGCCATTATTTTGCAAAAATGGCGTTTTTGCCTTCCCCCAGCCCCCAGAAGCACTCTGCAGGCCTCCCAAACCCTCTGTGCGCCGTTTTTCGTGAACATAGGTGAAAACGGGCTCATTTTTGCAAAAAACGGGGCACGCAAAGGGTTTGGGAGGCCTGCAGAGTGCTCCTGGGGGCCGGGGAGGACAAAAACTTTTTTTTCTTACTTACCTCTTCGAAATCTTGGTGCGTCTTATACACCGGTGCATCTTATAGTCCGAAAAATATGGTAATAAAAAAAAAAGTAGCTTCCCTCTGCGGAACATTGTGTCTTCAGAGTTGCTCTATTGCAGTTCCCCAGAGTTTTTTCTTGGTAGAAGGCAAGATTTTATGCTGTGTTAAATTGATAATACTGTATTTTAATAGTGTTTTTATTTGGCTCCTAGACATGTTGGTGACAACCATATTGATTCAGTGAAACTTGAAAGCAATATGAGAAACAGCAGTTAATTCAAATACAATTGCTTAATTGCTCATTGGGCATGGGTATTTTTAGAGTCTGTTTATCGTGCTGCCTTTGAAGTCCTTTACTTTGAAATTCAGGATAACTATCTCCAAATATACCTGCCCTCAAAGCCCTTGTTAGAAATCCTTCTCCCACTTTGTTGTCCGTCATTTTTATTAACAATAGATTAATGGAAAGCATGCCAGCTGCTGTAAGAAAGATAGAAAGAAAGATGCAAGCATAAGTGGAATACTTAGAATGCTTTGTATCTTTCCTATCCCTGTGTTTCCTAGGTCTGTTTGCGAAGTCCAGTGGGAAGCCGAATTTTTCACTCTGCAAGACAATAACAACAAACTGGTGGCTGCCTTGCATGAAGCTAATGCCAATGTGGAACAATGGAAGCAGCAGCTGGCAGCATATCAGGAGGAGACCGAAGCCCTGCGCCAACGAGTGAGTGGAGGTCCAAGGGATTCACTCAAGGTTCTCCATTGGAGGAGGGATGGGGAAGTAGGACATCCTCAGCCCACAGGGCTTATCACCCTGGCTGGTGGAAGCCCTCTCTGCCCCCACCATATTCCTTTGAGGCCTATACAGGTAGTCCTTGACTTGCAACCAGTGGTGAAATCTAAAAATGTTCCCTACCGGTTCTGTGGGCGTGGTTTATTTTGTGGGTGTGGCTTGAAGGTCGGGTGTGCGTGGCTTCAGGTGGTCGGGTGACCGGGTGGGCGTGGCCAACTTGTAAAATGTGGTGAAACTCACTTAACAACGCTCTTGCTTAGCAACCAAAATTTTGGGCTCAATTGTGGTCATAAGTCTTTCTTTCTTTCTTTCTTTCTTTCTTTCTTTCTTTCTTTCTTTCTTTCTTTCTTTCTTTCTTTCTTTTTCTTTCTTTCTTTGTTTCTTTCATTTCTTCCTTTCCTTTCCTTTCCTTTCCTTCCCTTCACTTCCCTTCCCTTTCCTTTCCTTTCTCCTTTCTCCTTTCTCCTTTCTCCTTTCCCCTTTTCCCTCCCTCCCCCCCCCCCCCCCCCCCTTTCCCTTTTTTAC